>CM076581.1:761458252-761931347 GCA_034641835.2 Pinus albicaulis | reverse complement strand
GTTTATGGAGATGATATGGAAACAACTGTACTTTGTTGAGAAGGGATTTCGGGAACATGTATTTGAATATTAGATGTTGAAATTATATCACTTACTGATTCCGATTGAGTTTTTCTTGTCTTGACTCTACTAGGTAAAGGGAATTCTTTTGGAGAAATACCAAGTTTTTCACTTTGAAGCCTAGTAAGAGGTTTTGAAGAAACAAATTTAGAAGTTACACTTCCTTCAGATATTTCAGACTCTTCTAGAGATAATGAGAATCCTTTCAATTTATGAATTAAATCTTGAACTTCGGGAGACTCAGTATGTTGATTGTCTGAATGTTTTGAGATTTTGGTAGTGGGTGTCTGAATATTTTCTGCAATTTCTTCTCTAGGATTTTGAATTTCAGAAGAAATTGAAGAAGTTAATGAGGGTGTTTTGCTCTCAGAATGGCTTGTGGATAAATATTTACTTGCCATTCATAGCTCAAGCCCTCCTTCTAGCGCCAAAAATGCTGAAGCCTAGAAAATCTCTGCTTCAAACATCGGGGAAAACCACCCGGTCGGGACCTTAAGACAACTCCTTTTCCGTTTGGCATGGTGGCTCCGATTGGATTTAAAGGACCAGTTTCCTTATAACTAAATGGATTGGTTTGGATGGGTGGAAATGGGACTAAATTAACTGAAATAAAACTATCTAATTTAAACTAAATACTGGTAAAGAAATTCTAACACTAACCCGGGTAATTATATGTGAATACAACTTAATATTGTTCCAATTTAACAATAACCATGAAAATGTATTATTATTTAAATTGAAATATGCAGAAACAAATAAAGATAACTTTGTTTAAGAAATTAAACAGAGTTGTATTAGCATATTGCATTCATCATTGTATACCATCTATATATAATTATGAAAGATAACGTTTCAATTATACTGAGAAATGATATATAAAAGGAAGCATTGTGAAAAAAATATATATAAATGATAGCAATTTTAAAGCGAATACCATAAGACAAAAGAAATCAACAGTGAACAGATAGAAATACCTTGTTCATCTTGAAGACTTTCAAATGCAATGTGATACTCTAATCCAGTAACTCTGATGCAAAATCAAATTCCAAGGTACAGAAATGCAACACTTCAAAGATAATTCCGCATGAAAATCACCAGATGTGATCCTTTTTAAAAATATATAAGACAATGGAGTACAGAAATGCAATCTTCAAGTCAAAAAATATTAAGATCCAGGACCCTTCTCTAAATGCATGAGAAGGGTTTAAATGCTACTTAACTAAATCTAAAAATAGTTTATTACAAAAATTAAGGATTCGGTTCAATGACCGTCCTTTTCATAGGCTAAAATACAGTGAAATTAAAACTAAATCTATCTATCTATGAACTTGATCTTTAAACTTGCAGGCATCTAGCATAGTTTTGAGAAGATGCGGTTGACCGACTTCGGAATTCAACTGTCCTGAAAAGACAGAGTCAGCAAGCGTAGGAGCAATCTTTTCTGTAGCATTGATGATACAATTAAGCGCACTGTGCTGACTGTGTGGCTTCACCAAGTACATCCAGTATGAGTCCTAATTCAATCTTGTTAGCCCTTGGATAGATTTTGCTCTTTCTTCTGCCTTTTGCCTCCATTCTGCTTGCAGTTGATGTGCTTGTGGGAGATATCCTGGAACAGTTTCAGGAATTAAATTAGCTTTGTGTAAATTATCATTTACACAATCTGTAAGAGTGTTTGCCGCTGTATCCGCCTCCTCTGCTGCCTTTTCTGCACTTTTGATTTGTGCATTTTCCTTTATTTGAGCTTATTGCTCTATTATTAATTTTGCAATTTCATCTTGATTTTGCTTCACCATTTTCTCATATCATACTTTAGCCAAAGTAGTTTCTTTTTATCGATTTGACCTTTCGCAGTAATTTTTCTCTGTGTCGAACATGCTCCACATCTTTTTTCTTACTCAGCATGAAGTGCCTTGAATTTGGTCAATGTTTCCTCATTTTGTCTTACAGTTATTTCAAGTCTTCTTCAACTCCCGACTTCTCTCAAGAAGAGCTTTATGTTTCTCTGATAACCCTTGATCTCCAACAGCTTCTTTAGTAACTTCTAAAATTTCTATAGAGGATGATTTTTGCAAACTTACATACCTTATCTTGTGGTAGAAACTGTGTCAATTTGCCCACTTGGATATTTGAACTTGTGAATAGCGTCTAAAACATCCTTTTTTGGTACTGTCCACTCGTGTTTGATTTTCTTCAATGGTTCATCTCTTTTGGTCCATTCCTGTGTGCATTCTGACAAATTCACATGTTCTCTGGAAAATTTTTCCATAAATTGCTTATTATAAGGCGTTTGAGGTTCCGGCAACTTATGCATCAGCTTCATGTTTTCCGTGGTGAATGACCCGATTGGCTCTTCAAATGGAGTTCTAAATTGCCTGTCTGAAATATCAGTGTTGTCCAGCACCCATCTCACCATGTCCGTATACGGGAGAATCCTTGGCCTTGCTGCTATTCTATGCATAAATGAGCAAGCTAGTTCTCTAAGGGTTGCTTCAGACGTATTACTGGAACCTGCTGTAGCCACAACTTTCATCACCACAGGGTTTTCTTCCTCTAGCAGATTATACATTCCTTCCCAAGTGGATATACCGACATCCTTATTACAAGCGGTGTCTGCATATAACGAAGCCATTTCTTTGTTTTCAGAACTTGAGCTCTTCTCCTTCTTACCCATAGTGTTTAGTGGAAGCTTTGTATAGACGTTTACTCCTTCGTGCCTACGTTTTACGAGTAAATGAGAGTAATGGCATAAGAAAGGTGATGAGACTGTTTTAAATGTGAAAGCGGATGAAATATAATAGTTTAATCGTGAAACAACTTTCAATTCAAACACAATCTCATTCACCATTAATTTTCAATCCAATCATTTAATTTAATCATTAAAGCGCATAACAGATTTGATATATGGGAAGATTTCCTTGGGATAACGCGCCTGCATGAATCTGCGACATTGCGATCTGCGATTTGCGGCGTAATATCGCAATATCGCAATGTCACAATATCGCAATATCGCAAAATGAAGTCATCGCAGTTATGTAAATAGCGCAAAAGCGGAAATTGTGCAATAGCGCAAAAGTGCATATCGCAAAATCGCAAAAGCGCATATCGCAAAATCGCAAAAGCGCATATCACAAAATCGCAAAATTGAAAATAACGCAAAATATATTCACTAATCACTTCTGTTTTCTGCGCTATGCAATTTTTGACCAATGCATTTGTTGTATAGGCTTTTGGGATCGCATTATCGCAAAAGCGCAAAATTGCATTTTCAGTTCTATAAAAGATATATACTATTTTTCTATGGATGCGCTGTTTTGTTTAAAGAGCAATTTTATTGTAATTTATCATAAACTTAAGTATTTCTTAATGTTCTTTCTAAGGGATTTCTATAAGTTTATGATAGAAAGTTTTATTTGAAAAGGAAAACAAATCTTAATTGATTTTTTGGATTTTTTAAACTAAGGGTCCCCATTTATTTAGTATCAATACTAATATTAAATAAAAGGGGGGGTTGTTGCTGGTCACAACAGACCGATAATGGGACCGAGTATGAGTCAAATGAATTCAATGAATTTTGCAGGGAATTTGGCATTAAGAGGGATACCACAACTATGTATACTCCTGAGAAAAAATGGTGTTGTTGAAAGAAAGAATAGGACCATTGTAGAAGCTGCCCGTGCCATGCTATATTACCAAGGTCTTCCAAAGTTTCTATGGGGAGAAGTTGCGAACACTACTATGTATGCTCAAAATAGATGCCTGCATTCTGTTTTGGACTCCAAAACTCTTGAGGAAGTCTTCTCTGGTAAGAATCCTGAAGTCTCCCACCTTAGAGTTTTTGGAAGTCCTATTTATTTTCATGTGCTAAAAGAAAAGAGAAGCAAGCTGGATGCTTTTGGAAAGACGAGAATGTTTGTGGGCTACATTGAAACCTCAAAGGCATATAAAATCTATGTGCCTAGTCAAATAGAAGTGGAGATATGCCACAATGTCACCTTCGATGAAGATGTTGCCGTCAAGAAAGTAAGAAATCTTCCTAGTTCAAAGGAAGACAAAGAAGAAGAAGAAGCAGTTGGAAGGTAGGAAGAATTGAAGGATGAACCTATGCACGATGTTGAAGGACCGATGGATCCTATTGATCCACCTCCTTCTACTAAAAGGAGACCGTTATGACTCAGGGACACTCTCGAAGATGCCGAGAGACATATTGTCCCAAGGGGGACATTCTATGAAAGCAAGAAGCCAAATAGGTACCAAGGGTACCTAGCAGCCATGAGTACAATTGTACAATCTAGGGTTGGATCATTTGAAGAATATGTAAAGCATAAATTTTGAAAGGATGCTATGCACGAAGAATATGAGTCCATTAAGAATTTTTTATCAGGTTTTCCTCTCAAAGAGTGAGAGGTTTTAGCGCTGGCTTGCAAGCCTAAATATTGTGTCTCTTGTGTAGTAATTATCAAGAAGAGAAATTGTAATAAAAGCCCTAATTTCTGATCAGAATACCTTTCTTATGAATTATGTGTCTACAAATCACCTAGATGCATATGTGTTAAAGATCCTACCAGAACTAGTTAAATAGACTACTATTTGCATGCAGTAATGCCATGGTACAGGTTTATTTTAATCAGCTTTCTGAGGACCTCTTATAATAATAGAAAATACGTAATGTGACCTTTGATGGCCAAATTAAAATAGATATTATAGCTAATGGACATTTAAATTGGGGAATCTATACATTCATAGTGGAATTTCGTGATTTTTTTTTAATTTGAATAATTATGAGAATCTCATGCTTCCATTTTTTGTAGCAAGATAGTCATTTCAATCCCACCATTATGCATTTGACAATATCTATTCATTGCTTCAACCAGAAGGCATTAATCAATATCAACCAGCTGCAGTTTGGTTGAATTTACAGGTATATCTTTCTAATTTCCATATCTATTGTTCCATTCACAGTTGTGAACTTTTAGTAAAAAAAATTCTAGAAAATACCAATATTCTTTTGTGGGTGTTGTTTTGAATGAATTCTCTCAAGATTTGTTTTTATTCTTTTCATCATCTTGGATACTTAATTTTTTCTTGATATGTGATACTACTCCATGTTTTTTGAAAAGCATAGCTTAAGCATGTCATAATATGTGATATCTCTATCAAAATCTATGACTTTGAACTACATTTCTTCCACCAAGGGTTTTCTTTTGACAAGACGTTACACCAAAATTTAGAATAAAAAAGACAACTAATACTGATTCTTCTTGGCAAAGAAGATGTGGACCCATCAATAATTGCAGCATATGGTTCCCTCATAAAAAATTTAACATTTGTGCAGACATTTTCCACTGGAATCATGGTTCCGAAGGACTACATTTGGCCTGTCGATACAAGCTTTTATTTACAAGCACCTAAAGGTATTGTAAAAGATGATCACTCTGCAAGGCTGGAAATATTTGCTGCTAGTTTTTCCAATGATCAATATGGCATGATCGATCATCCGATAAGGGAATATCTTCAGTTTTTTGACAACAAGAATTTCACCATTCCCGCCAATTTTTTTATTATTCAAACTAAAAATATATATATTATCCCAAGTCAACCATGTATTCACTTGTCAATGGCTATACTCCTCATTTTTAATGTCTACATTTTCGAACAGTTTTATACCAACTCATGTTAGATGGAGATGGTTGCATGGGTTATGAAATTCCTCTAGATTGTTTAATGACAAACCTGTTTCCAGGAGTGATCAAGGGCATCCTGCGTACCAAAGTATATATATATATATATATATATATATATATATATATATATATATATATGCATCATTTAGGAGATTTTTTAGACCTCTTATGCATTTGACAATATCTGTCCATTGCTTCAACCAGAAGGCATTACTCAATATCAACCAGCTACAGTTTGTTTGAATGTATAGGTATATCTTCCTAATTGTGAATTTTTAGTAAATTATTTTCTAAAAGGTACCAAGATTCTTTTGTGGGTGTTGTTTTCAATGATTTCTCTCAAGCTTTGTTTTTCTTCTTTTCATCATCTTGGATACTTAATTTTTTCTTGATATGTGGCAGTACTCCATGTTTTTTGAAAAGCATTGCTTAAGCATGTCACAATCTGTGATATCTCTATCAAAATCTATGCCTTTGAGTTACATTTCTTCCACCAAGGGTTTGCTTTTTACAAGCCATTGCACCACAATTTAGAATAACAAAGACAAAGCTAATACTGATTCTTCTTGGCAAAGAAGATGTGGAACCATCAACAACTTTAGCATATGGTTCCCTCATAAAAAAATTAACATTTGTGCAGAATTTTTCCACTGGAATCATGGTTCCGAAGGACTACATTTGGCCTGTCGATACAAGCTATATTTACAAGCACCTAAAGGTATTGTACAAGATGATCACTTTGCAGGGTTGGAAATATTTACTGCTAATTTATCTAATGATGAATATGGCATGATCCATCATCCAAAAAGGAAATATCTTTAGTTTGTGCACAACAATAATTTCACAGTTGATGGCATCCTAATCGATTTCTCTGTAACAGCATCATAGGCTATAGGTATGTCTAACACACCCCCTTACCTAATCAGAAGTGGTCACTACGCTAACCCAAGAAGCTGCAATTATGAGCATGGGGTCAAATTTCCTTTTCTTTTCTTTTTAACTAACCCTAGGTAAGCAGGTGGTTTGTCAATGCCAACCATGTATATATTTTCATCTTCAAAAGGAGATCTAACTTTCTATACCATTGCTGCCAATTTTTTATTATTATTCAAACTAAAAAAATATATAATATCCCAAGTCAACCATGTATTCACCTGCCAATGGATATACTCCTCATTTTTAATGTCTACATTTTCGAACAGTTTTATACTAGCTTGTGTTAGATAGAGATGGTTGCATGAGCTATGAAATTCCTCTAGATTGTTTAATGACAAACCTATTTCCAAAAGTGATCAAGGGCATCCTACGTGCCAAAGTGTGTATATATCTATCTATCTATATATATATATATATATATATATATATATATACTTGCATCATTCAGGAGAATTTTTAGACCCACACCCATGTGGAAATCAAAGTCCAAACCAATCCAAGTGTCACCAATAATTCTTATAGAATTCTCATTCCATGTTTGTTAACTGAATGCAATCTGATTTCAGCAAAAAGAAGAGGCATCGGTTGCCACCATCATAGTACATCGAAATCATCGCTTGATTGGAGGATAGATTCACTTCCTGATTAGAACTTCGTGCCACAAACTTGTGCTTGAGATGAAGTGCCAAAATCAACCTTGTATCCAGGGCTTGTGAGAAGATTCAGATCCTTTAGTCCATAACTAGCCTCTTCAAACATCAAATTCTATTTGCACGTAGTTGATACAATCTTGGAAACAATTTATTCCAAAAGTCTGCCACAATTGACCCTTCATCATTTGTAGTTTCAACTTGGAATGTAACAATCTAATTTAAGGAATTTACGCCTACTGTTGCAATAGAATTCTTAGACCTTGTAATTAACTTCGTAAGTTGACAAGCACTTGAGCTCAAACTCTATCTCTGGATATGATTAAGTCTCTCATAGAATATAATAGGCTTGATCTGCTTGTGGCTTCTACTAAATACTATCATATCCATTGAGATATATACTACAGGAATTGGGTTATGAGTGTCGATTTCTGCTACAATAAAGCACTCCAACAGTGCCACAATTACCAGAAAGGATTTATGCAACTCATATTGTAATCTTTTATTATTGGATTGGAGGCATGATTTTTTATATGTATTGTCCATTGCCAGAACAATGACCTTTTTTTATTTTTGTTTGGAGGTTGATAGTCACACCTTCAACTAACAAATGAGATACCTGGAGATGATAACTTAGAGTGAGATCTAACCTCCTGTTTATTTGCTAGGTAGAAATTTCCACACATCGTATCTTCAATATAAACACTTGCAGATTGAAGTGAACTCTTCATAGAATAAGGTCTTTTAGATGTTTTACCAAGCTCTGTGCATGAAACTTTGTCTTCATACTTAACTATGGTAAATCGAAGGAGCATCCTTTTTTTTGTGTTATCATGGTCATTAAAGCTGGGAGAGTTGGAATATATGATATTTTCTCTAGTTGCAAGTTGGAAATTGGGTTATTAAAAAATTTAAGGAAATGAAAGAATATCCCTTCAACCCCTCACTGTTGTTCATTTGCAGAAATAACACCATTATCTATCTGCTTATCAGTGTTTAAGTTTCATCAATTTCAGAGGGGGAATCACATTTTCCCCAACACCCTTGTTTGCTTTCCCAAACACAAAAAATTATCAGCTACCTCAAATTTACAACAACCTCCGTATTCAAAATGACTACATGTAGGAAAAAGGGAGGCTTCCAGTGAAATCTAACTATTCACTTCCCTATGTTTGGTATCATAGAATAATGTTGTCCCACTAACAGTAGTCATCAAAAATTTTCTGTCAATTATGCCTCGTGACTTGTTCATGTGTCATTACTCCATACAAGAAGGGAAGATAACCCATTCAAGCTTTCTAGTAAAGGGACCTAGAATAGCTATTGGGGTGTGTCCAATCTGAATGTCGCATTTTGCATACAAAAAAGATAGAGCCAATATCAGGGATAAGTTGCTAACAAGTTTAATTATGTGAAGCCAGTTCATTAACAACAACAACCCCACATAGGCCTTAATACTACAAACAGATATAGCCTGGAGAATCTACCCTCCATCACCTTACGGAGAAAGAATAAATGTTTCTTCCAGTAGTAAGACAAGTTGCATAGTCCTAAGTGGAATAACCATCAAATGCTCTAATTGTAATTTTTTAACTTGTGATTAACCCTCCATTCCAGATTAAGAATACTAAGACATTTTTTATATAGTTAAAATGTATGGATATTTCATTTCAACAGTAGGTATATAAAATTATTTATGTGGATTAACCATGTGAAACCTATTAAAGGAAGTTTTACAAAGTTTTGTATATAGAGCATCCAAAATTTTAGACCCTCGTGTCATTTTTGTGAAAGTGGATCATATCAAAAATATTATCGGAAGTGCATCATTTATTACCTGAAACTCAGAACCACCTGCAAGCCACAAGATACATGGATGTTATCATCCAATATTCACAAGCAACAATCGAGAAGTGGGATTCAACAATGTTTCAGGGCTATAACAAGATTCCTGCGACAGACAACTTATATTATTTCGATTTTTTTAAAAGCTTAATTACAGCTGAAAGACTAAATTGTATTTAGAGACCAAATAAACTTCATCAGTTAATTTAAGTAATGAAAAGGTAGCAAGGAAAGGTCTTGTTCCACTGATGAATCGAATTGACTAAAGAAAAAAATTGTATTACACATCCACCGGATTATGGATTCTAAGAATAAATCGAATCGATCTTACGACCGACCATTGAAAAGCATGTTAAAATCTCACCCCCATGGTAAATTTTAGCTCCAACTTCAATAGTAATGGTAGAGAAAAGCAAAATCCCAGCCTCAACAGTCCTTTTGCAAGGCTAGTGATAGTCACAAAGAACACGAGAGAATAGAACTGGGCAGAGGTCTTAAGACCCTAAGCACCATTCTCCAAAATAACCCAAACGTAATCTGAGTGAGAAGTATAAAATAACAAGCAACCACCTCACAAAGCCTACCGCACCACCAACAACATCGTCTGAAAGGGCAGGGAAGAAAAAGGAATAGAGTAGAGATTGCAAAATCCACAAGTCATTACGACATTTCCACTAGAACAAGGCTCTGGCACTACTGCTAAGGTAATATTCGACCCATTTGTTACTAATAATATTGAGATAACAAATTATACCATGAAGTCAACCAAGAAACTATTCAAAGATGAAGGGCATCACTTACGAGTACAATAGTGTCAAAAACTAGAAAGGAAAAGAATAAAGTGTGTGACAAGAATGCAGGTCAGCAATATAGATAGGCATTACATGACCATGGAGAAACCATCGATAAACCAACTCAATTATAAGAAACTGTAACTAAAACAGATAGGATATGGCACATAAAAACTTATAAAATTCATAATACAGGTCAAGGAGTAGGCACCTATTGGATTGTAAACCGAAAAGAAGTATGGGACCAAGCTTCTCTGCCCAACCATAGACTGGCCTGTACCAAAATCTCATTTTCTTGTAGCCCAGTCGCCCCCAAACTAGGTTCCAAGGTGTGAGGAGACTGCTTAAGGGACCAGACTAGGAACCTTAGAGAAGCTACTTAGCTCCCTTCTATGCATGTATTGAATCTTCACCTTTGACTAAGAGTCGAATGCATTTGTTCTCTTCCCTTCCATTGTTTTCGACAACATGATATTCATCTCATTTCATGAAATATGCCATCACCAACCCCCCAGTAATGCTCCCTCCTTGGAGTCTTTTGTGCTACTCTATCTCTCCATTCTGGTGGTTAGATCCCGGCTTGGTCCATATTTTTAGGACCAACCAAAACTGCTCCAGCTGTCCCTTATTCTCTGATTTTTGTGGTGGTTAGCCAAGTTATCACTGGTCAGTATTGAAGGCCAATGATCCACATGCCATTTGGACCTTTTTCCCTTGCTTTCCATCTGTCCCAGGCAACATTTCCACCTCAGCCTTGGACACGTGTCCCTAACTCAGCTAGCTTACAATATTTTAGATTTAGCGGGAATGTAACTAGGCTATTACAGTATGGATTTATTGCTACTTAACCTCCACCAATTTGTACAGTCCCTTACCCATGTAGGTCTATAATTCTTCTTATGTCTTTCAAGACTATACTATTTTAAATTTTTTATAGAAATAAGTATATATCTCTATTTGAATATATTTCTTTGTTGATCAATATTATTAGAACTATATAGATATAAAATAATTGTATTTTTGTGGATTAATGACAATACAACTTGCCATGCTTAGAGCAATGTCAGTACATCCTCCAAAGAAGGTGCATAATTCACTTCATATCCTGCTTGCCTGTTAGTAATTTTTTACCTATGCCTTTTAGCTCTCCATATATTTTTTGTATACATCATCTCCATTTTCTATGGAACTTTTAAAAAACTCCATCCATTTCCATGTTTCTTTGAATTTTGGTTCATAAGTATGCAAGAATGTTTGAAACCAGGTTTGGAAATCAATGTCCTTAGTCAACAAACCTCGATATTTGTGATTTACTTCTTTTTTCACAACATAGAGTTTTAAGGAAAATCATTTTGTTTGAGAATATTCCTACATAGCTAATATTTCTAGTGATAATAGTCATTTAATTTTAAGGTCACGACCAAGCCAAACACAAAATTGGTGTATAAGACCCCTTATTTGTGAGATAACGGATCCACCTCCACCTAGAGATTTGACCGCTAAAGTCTATAGCAATGTACATTCTCTACCCCTAGATTTGAACTTGGGAGCTCTTGGGAGAAAACAAAAGCTCTTATCCTTTAGGCCTGTCACACACCATTTTGTGGATGATATCCCTAGGAGAAATAATTTCTCCAAGATGGTCCTTAGTCGACAGCCAATAGCCCCTTGCAGCCACCAACTAGCTTGTTGTGCCACTTCTCCGCCACCTGAGCCAACCATGTGGTCCCTCATGTTGAGAAATTACAGGTTTTATTACAATTTCTCTTCTTGATAATTACTTGTGATTTTATTTAAGCTTCTTGAATACATCCTACCCATGTAGTCTGGGAGTCATGGGAAGTAACTCCCATATGGCCAATGAGTTGGGAAATGAGGATAGAGACCATAGCATTACCGATGGACGCATCGTGTATTGCCATACTCCCTATGTCTAGGATGGGTTGTGTGAAAAAACTTGATCTGGGATCAAGTCTGGTTGAGGTTTTTATCTCTAAACTGACTTTGGGTTAGTGGAGAGTATCAAGGTCTTGTGACTCACTCTCGATCAAATATTCTTCATTATTTCTTCATGGTTCAAAAAACCAGAGCTGAGGAGAGTATAGGGATAGCAAGATGACACAGGATGATAGGATGGTATAGGATGGTATAGGATGAGAATACACAGGATGATAGGATTGCACAGGCTGACATATGGATTGATGGGTGGAGTTCTTCCTAGTTGAGAGGGAGTGTTAAATTTGGAAACTAGGGCCAAACTCCACATTGGACAGCTCATATGATGGAGATGATATATTTGTTCGATTCCTCTTTTTGAAAAGTACAATATTGATCTAAAGATCATCTTGTTTGGATGAGCAGAATTTGGATTTTGAATTTATTCTCTCACACATGTACATTTTTCAAGGTCAGGCATAGATGTAATGTAGGCTCATAAGCCCAAAAAGATATGTCTCCACCCCTAATTGATGGATATAAATTGGAGACTCATTCCTCATTTGGACATCATATCATCACACATTATCTCTCCTCTCTCATTGGTTCGTAGAGCCTCCAAGCCTCTCTCTCTCTTTGCACGTGTGGAAAGGAAGGAAACATTTTTAGAGTGTTTCTAGGGCAAAAAATACAGCGTTGACCAACGTTGACTTTGGCTGACCCTTCATGTTTTGACTTCGATTTTTTGGGCATAATTCCAATATTTGAAGGCCATAGCTATTGCCATGCATTCCGAGGAATTCTGGGTAGTTTGAGTTTTGGGTTGACCATAGCTTTGACCGTAGACTTTCACCTCAAAGTTGATTGTTTCATTAACGAGGTTTAACGAAGTTTTTCAAGACTATTTTAGGCTGACTTTGACTACCTTTAGAGGTCCAGTTGACTAGGTTTGACCAAGATTCATTGGAGGAGATTTATTGTTATTTTGATGAGCATTGAATTTTCTGGTTAGGGCATTCTGTTGACTGTTGTTTTACTGAAGTGAAATCTGTATATTGTACTCTCTCTCCACTAAACTTGTGAAGAATAAGAAGAAGATTTTATCAAAGGGTTTTCCCCACATTGGCGTTTTTCCCTGGCATCCACCAAATTCTATGTCCTCTTGTCTTGACTTGTCCTCCAATTATTTGTTTATGTTCTATCAACATTTACTGTCAATGTTAATGTGATTTCTAATCTAGAATTGAAATTGGGATAATAAGAAAAGATTGAAGTAAATTTCTCTAAGAATAGAAATACCATTGTTATCTAAAATTAACAACTTCTCCCTAGTTGAGAGGGAGTGTTAAAATTGGAAACCAGGGCCAAACTCCACCTTGGATAGCTCATATGATAGAGATGATATTTTTATTGGATTCCTCTTTTTGAGAGGTTCAAGATTGATCTAAAGATCATCTTGTTTGGACGAGCAGAAGTGTGATTTTGAATTTATTATTCACACCTATGCAAATTTTCAAGGTTGGCTAGAGTCAAATGTAGGCTCATGAAGCCTAACAGTTGTGTCTCCATGGCCTCAATAAATTGTATACATAAGAGTGAATTTCACCTCAATTGGACATCACTCAATCATCATACATCTCTCTCTTTGTCCACTCCTTATTGGTTCGTATAGCTTGGAGCAGCTCTCTACCTCACGCATGAAATCAGGAGGCCAAACATTTCAGGGCAGATTACAGGACAAATTTTAGGAAAGTAGGCCAGCATTGACCAACATTGACTGAGGGTCAACTATCCTCCTTTGTCTACATTTTCAAAGAAACAAGTTCGATTTTTGAGGGCCGCATTTATTGGCACAGGTTTCGAGGAATTTAAAGCGGCTTGACTAAGGTTGACTTCGGGTTTGACAAAAAATTTTACAGCAGCATTGATTGGGTTTGACTTGACTATTTTTCGTTGACTTTGACCCTCTTAGAAGGCCAAATTTGACTATTGTTGTCTGAGCTACTTAGAGGACATTTTGGAGCCACTTTGACCAGCATTGACTTTCTTGTTAGGGCTACAGTTGACTGTTGATTTTAACAGGACTGTTTTGGGCAAGTTATTTTGATATGTGTACTCTCTCTCTATTGAACTATTGAAGAATAATATGAATAATTTGATCAAAGGGTTTTCCCCACATTGGGGTTTTTCCCTGGCATCCACTAAATATTGTGTCTTCTTGTCTTGGCTTGTCTTCTGAATTTTTTTTATGTTCTATCAACATTTACTATCATTGTAACTAACCTAATTTGATTTCTAAACTGCAATTTGATATTGGGCTAATAAGGAAAATTGAATTAAATTGTACTTAAGCATAGAACATACCATTGTTATCTAAAATTAAGGCCCCGCGAGCTCCACAGTTACACCATGCACTTGGAAGATGTTCTAGGATCTATATGATGATCTGGCATCACTTATTCCATCATACTAGCCCTTGAAAATGATCTATATGCATCTTCAATCTGTTTGGAGACCCATGAGGACACTTGTTTGCCCCCACATCCATTTGGAAGCACCAAAGGTTTATTACTTGGAGAACAAGGAACCAACCCCTTGTCCACTACTTTTAGGAGTGTTATTTCACATTATGGCACCTATGCACTTCATTATGCCTCCTCTAAGGCCCAACGACACATGTTATTTATCATTTGACCCTCTTTAGAGGCCTACTTCTTTGTTATTGAGCTAGTTTAGTGGGATTGTCACCAAAAGGTTGTTATTATGCACATTATTTTATTTTCGGTGCTACATTAGGCCAAAATTATCTAAATAAAATTCATTATACAATGTATAAATAGATGTTGAGTCGATTCATTCTCTCATCATCACTTGTATTGATCATTAGCTCTCGTGAGAATTGTGCATTCTTTGGAGGAGGAGATTTTTTCGATGAATGGATGAATTTTGATGTCTGGTCAAATATTTTTTGTCTTGGAGCTTCTCTTGTTGGAAGATTTTATAATTGGATATACTCTTCTTGCATGTACATACCTTTTAAATGTTATTTTTGTTATGTAATTTTCCTGCATCATGATGCTGGGAATTTCGTATTGTAGGGCCTATTTACTACACCACTTTATGAGAAATTGTGGAAATAAAGTTTCTAAATGGTGTGTATCATGATTGGACCATGAAATGAATAAATGAATGTTCCTAGGGATAAATATTCCTCTTGATAAATCATCAAATTATGCTAAAAAAGGTATAAAGACCTTGAAGCTACTTCAAACTAGCCCTGAGCCTAACGACTTTGTCTTATATGCCTCCTTGATAAGTTTAATTCGATCCAAACCCTAAATTATCCATGAATCCATCTCTTCCAAAGAGCAAGGCACTGGTCTTCCACTGGTGATCACTTTAAAGGATATTTTTCTTCACCTTCTCTCTTTCTTTTCTAGGCCTAACCTACATAGGTCACCTAGGGAATCAATAATATCAAAATATATCCATCCAAATACTTCTATTTTTTTTCCACAATAGTGTTGATGTGTCCTCTAGAAGCCCTCCAAATTTGAGGCAATTCTGATGATCAGATGTCGAGAAATAGCAAGCTCTATCTCAAGGACCATTTCTTGCCTTAGGTTTCCCTTGGCTAGTGACCTCATTTCGATCATTGCATCAAAATCAAAGAAATTTTTTCCTTTGATCCTATTCTCCTCCCTAATTAGGTCAAGCCCCTCATTACATGATCAACTCCATACCCTTGACCTAATTTTGGGCCCACTTGGTCCCGTGTGGTCCTGCAACTTATTGAAGCCAATTTCACAAAGACCACTCTGAATCCAACTTTCCAAAAGGATTTTAGGGTCTATGAATATCCTTGACAAGTCATATACTCAAACCCTAGAACTTGGAATTCTCTTAAGCCCTTCCTAAAGAGCCTTTCATCTTGCTTTCCAAGCAATACAACCATATGTTTGAGTTTGTCTTGTGAATAGGCTTCCAGGATCAGCTCTCATCTTATAATTGATCCATTATTTGGTGATCCTTATTATAATGGGTATCCTCCCATTCGTGAAAGTCTGGAAAGTGTAAGGAGCCTTAGCCGAGGTGACAGTAGGCTATTGCTCCATTGTTTCGCTTGACCTAGTAGAAGCCCTTCAAGGTGTTGAAAATTTAGTAGGGTATAGTTTAATTCAATTCTCTTACATGATAATTGCTTTTGTTATCCTTGTTATGCTTCTATTACTTATATCTTGTCTTCATTAACTTATTATGTCTTTCATCAAGTTAATTAGCAAAACACAAGAGATACAAAATTTTGGCTCATCAAGCCAGGGCCAAAACCTCTCCCAATTGGAGAGGAAAACTCGAAAGTAATTCTTCTTCTAGATCTTCAATTGACAAGTACCAATACCATGACCTAGACTCTTGACCTTAGTATTCCTCCAATACCTTGTCAATTCTCCACTAGGCTTCTTATGCTAATATTCGTTTTTTCACTTCTTTGCACCTGGACTAGGAAAGCTCAGTTCCTAATGATCTCCCTTTATATTCTTCCTTGAACTATCCTCAGCCTCCTAGATATTTTCTTCACCCTTATTCTTACACACTTGATACACACCTTTAATGTTTCTTTCTTACTATGGAAACCCTCCTCCACGTTGTGTACATATCGGTCTCTTTCTAAAGTGTCTGAGATCAAGACAGAGACTAATGGTTTTCAAGGCAGCTTTAGAAGTTGCAATGACTGCAACATTCCTTGTAGAAAAACCAGGTTGCTTATGAACTCAAACTACATGCTAAATGCACCATGAAAAATTGAGCTTACATGGTAGAGATAGGAGCTATTCCTTTGCTTGTATCACTGCTAACTTCACAAGATCCTAAAGCTTAAGAAAATACTATAATTGTGCTCCTAAATTTTTCTATTATGCAATTTGGTGCATGCAGTCAATTACCAATGTTCTCAGAAATATTTGCAGTATAGATGAAGTTTTCTTTAGATTTTCCTATATTGGTGGATATAAGAAATCAATTTGAAAGAGGCCTGATGTCATTCCAGCCTTGATAAATCTTCTTTGGGACATAATTGTCAAAGGCAAGGGGGATGCAGCTACTGGCTTGTTTAATCTTTTAGTTTTTTATTGAAGTGCTTCAAGATAGTAGAAGCTCGTTTAATTCCTCTGTTTATTAATTTTTTGACAAATGACACACTAGATATTACATACAATGCCCTTTCTGCTCTTTCCATTCTTGCGACACAACTAAGATTGACTTCTACTTCACTTAAATGCAAGGAGAATACGTTGGCCAGTTTTCCATCACTATATTGCAATGGAAGTGATAAATTTTAAATAAGTTGTTGAGATCACCATCGTTAATGCCTCATATGTATAATCTTCTTAAATCTGGTACTCCTAAAAAAAAACTACATTTCTTCTCAAAATTCTAGGGCAACTTCAAGAACTTTGCAAACAATTTTCTCATACGATACTGAAACTTTAGTCAACATAGTGCTTTAGCAGTTGGAGAATTTTGTATACTTTTGCATTATTTTTGTCAATTTTTAAGAATAATGATTTTTCTTCTATGTTAAGCACCTGCCACCAATTTGTGCAGGTGCTCGCTTTTTACTGGTATAGCATATTCTTTAACTTTGGTAAACAAGAATGAAAATAAATGTAAGAATTCTCTTGTGGCACAGGGTAATTTATTATACTTATTAATATGTACATACAACTGACAAAACTCAAAATCTAGTCATCCGCAAAGCCTTTTTTAATCTGTACATACAACTGACAAAACTCAAACTCTAGTCATCCACAAAGCCTTGGATAAGTTCAAGTGAAGGCCATGTAGATCAAAACCAATTGAAATGGGAAAAAAATGCAGGTAGGACACAGTTTCAACACGCCCTTGACCACTGCCAGGATATGAATTAGATCTTAGAATAACAAAACCATGCAAACGAATTCAGTTTGTGTGCATCCAATGCAAGAACCCTTAACCCTTTGTTGTTAAATTCCCTCGCAGGAAGTGCAATCTGTTAATGCTCTAAAATCCTAAACCCTGGACTTCCTTAGTGTAATGAGATAGAAATATTTGGAGAAATAAGTTCGTGAAGGGGGCAGAGCGAAACCTTTTCCTGGAAGTGTTGCTGGAGGATGAATTGAACAACCTAGACCTCGAACGTTAGCAAACTATGTCGCAGAGCGTCTGAAAGGCACACCACAGAAGCAAACTATGTCCCATAGCTTCTTCCACAACAAGATGAGGGATACAGTTAAGTGAAGTGCCTAATGCCAGATGCAACTATGGAAGTTGGTAACGTTAACGTGGGAGTGATTTTACTCCACGTTTTATATTTTCATTTGACTGAACCATCAAAATGAAGTGCTGGGATTGTCTGCGCTAAAAAAAATAGTTTATGGTCCAAGTTTAGGCATAACATAGTAATAGATTTTTTAAACATAATTTTTCTTCATTGGAAAATAGTGATTGAGGTTAATTCAAGTTATATATATATATATATATATATATATATATATATATATATATATATATTCTTAAAGTTATGGTTAAATGAAACAATGAAATCTTATTGTTTTTAGGATAATAAGTTTTCAAAATGGTGTATGAGGTCTTATTGTTTGTAAGGCAAGGGATAGTTATGTATGTAACATAGTAGTAATAATCTATTTTTAAGGACAAGGCTAAGCAAGATGATGAGACCTTATTATTTTTAGGATAGTCAACTAGGTGTATTTGTTTCTTAAAAACTATGCAAAGATAGATGTCCCTTTTATGGCCAAGTTCCACCAAAATGGTTGGTGGCTTGTCCAGAGGGATATCCCAAAAAAAACCTTGATGCCTCTCTAATAGGGCTTGTATGTTTGGGTACATTTGCCGTGGTTGGGCCTCTGTCTCCGAAATCTTCATCTTGACCACCCACTTTATGTCCCCATGTCGTAGATCTACCTCCATCCGGTGTGTTGAAACTGTCTAGGGTGGGTAAGAGTGCATCCCCCTAAAAAATATTGGCTTCCTATCTGGCCCCATAAACTCCATCTCTAACTTCTTTCAGTTAGTGGTGACCCTCTCCAATGAGTATAACCACTAGACACCCAACACCATGTTGGTCTCTCGAACACTAAAAAAAAGTGATCAGTAACTGAGTAGTTCCCCATCACCACAGTCAACCCGGGAGTGTACTTCATGCACTACATGGTTCAATCTCTTGGCACCAACAAGAACCCCTCAAAGGTCTCTCTATGGATGCCCCTACTCTCCACCATCTGAGAATCAATAAATTTGTGGGTGGCCCCACTGTCTACCTGAAATGAAACTCATTGCCCCTGTATCGTCCCCCTAATCCTGAGTGTCAAATTCTTTGGAACTCCCCCTGATGGGGAAAACGCCCCCCTCTAGGTGGTAGTAGTGGTGGTTGTGCTCCCCCTGATGATGGTCCTCCCTCATATCCCAGATCAGCTCGAACCTCAAACTCCTCATCTGACTCACTATATGAATACACGTCAATGTAGTGGGCCTTGCCCTTGGTGCACTTGTGCCCAAGTGCCTAGGTTTCTTGGCACATAAAGCACAAATTCCTCCTCCTAAGGTCCCTCAGGTTCTCCTCATCCATCTAACCACATCCTCCATACATCTAGGGTGTTCTAGTGTCTCAGTTCCCTTGTGCTGTAGTGGGTCTAGTGGGGACAAGGGCTCGGGTCTTGGGCACAACGTCAATCATATCCCAAGTCTTGAAGATAGTATATTTCAAATATGTGGGATTGTACGCCCTCACCCAACCACCCAATGGCTCTGTTAGCCCCTCCACAAAAAGCATGATCAACGAGGCCTCTGAAATGTCAGTCACCATCATTGCCAGTCCCTAAAACTCCGTAATGTATGCCTTTGCGCTGCTAGTTTGTCTCATATGGGATAAATCCCTAAAATATAACTCTGGGTCTTTCCTCTTAAACCTCTCCAACAGCCTTTGGGTGAACTCTGTGTAAAAAGTGATGTGAATATGTTGCAACATGATTAGCCCATGGTACCACCACTCTTGGGCTTACCCTTCCAAATGCAGGGTAACAAACCGAATAACATCGGTCTCCCGCATGGGGTTTAGGTGGAATTATGTACAGTCCCTTATGAACCCAAGCCCTGGCATCCAATTTTTATAGTGCAAGAACTCTAGTGAAGCTCACAGGAATTATCGTTAATGTCTTTTGCATAATTATGTGTAATCAATTTTTAAAATAATACTCTTGTGGGTATAGAAGAGATCCTTTGGAAATATGTCAGAACTTATAATTCTATTTTGCATTTTATCCTCCCTTTTTTTTAAGGGATAATCAATGCTTCAGATGTCAAAAATATGTTGAGTCCTCTTGCTCTTTCCAGTATGGGTAAAGCCACAACCTTTTTACTTTAATATACAACATAATTGTGACTATGAAATAATGTGTAGTAATGTTGCAGACCTTAATTAAGGACCAACAGTAGAACATTGATAGAGCTCATAGAGGTATATGGAACCTGAATCCTTCAAAGACCTTGGTCCTCACGTCATATTGTTGTATAAAACTAACAACACTTATGTTCCCCAAGGATATCTAGGAATTAGGTTGATGCAAGAATGCATAACTCCAAATTTTTTGGACACATTGAATTAACCAAGACATTGACAAATTCACATGACACAAAGCTTGTCACACGTTGCACCCATATGTAAAGATCCCATAATGGATTCGTGACAAGGAGGCCTGTGAGAAATACGCGAAGGTTGTGGAGAAGTTGTCTTTCATATTGCTCAGTTCGGGAACTCATATCTCAAAGCTCATGATTGCTAGCTGAGAATTTCAATTCCACGTTTGACAACCACACGTTGTTTCCGAAGTTGAATCATTACTAGCATGCCCTGTGCTAGAGCTGGCTCTCAACCTAAGTCCACAAAAAAACATGGGGGCACTCATTGCACTTGGTCAGGATGAGGTTGGATGGTAGCAAATGAGGTGAAAGGATGGAGAAGGGATTGGAGTGAATCATGAAGATTGTGATTAGTGTATTCTCAAAGTGTTTCCCTTTGGATTTGATTTGGTGAGAACTTAGAAGTCACACTTTCAGAGCATGATGAAGGAAAAACTACAATGTAAATGAGTTTAGCCACTAGTAGTATCGCATTTAAAACTTAAGTATTGAAGAAGGAAGCCACAATTCATATCCATTTTTAAGGGATACAATAGTTACAATTCTTTGACTTTTAAAATTTAGAAAAAAACTGCATATTTTCTTCTGTATCACAAATATGTTTAGTCCCAATATTTTTTTTTTTGTACCCAAAATTTTCCATCTCATACTGTATCTGTATACAAATTCAACCTCGATTACTATGTCTTCAAAATGGCATCATCATAATGGAACTGATCTCATTTAAGCCTTGTCCTTTAATTTGTAATCTCTATTGAGAGGACTAAAAATTTTGTGCTCCATAGACATTTGTCCAACTACACATTTGAAATTATTCTTATTTCTTTGTCTACTATAGATGAAATTTGTCATCAAACACCTTGTTACAACATAATATTTTCTTCTAGTACCATCATTATATTCTTATAGTTTTTGAAGCCCCAAAAACTTCTTATCTTCACATACAATTTCCCTTCACCATTTTAATCGCCTCACTCGAGTCTCTTTCCGGGATTCCATATACATGGTTGTCATGTCTCTGTAAACAAATATTCAGCACCAACACTAGAAATTGGATATATTTTTCAAGAGTTGTCGCAAATGAACAAACAACTAAGAATTACCAACTTTGCATAGTTGAAAATAAATCCCCATCCCAACTTTCCCTTTTGTATTTTGAGGCTCCATCAAACTTAAGCTTGAAGAAGCCTTTGTATATTATCATTCACACATTAATTAGGGTTCACACACAATAATTCAGAGTTAGGCATGACAATTATTTTAAATATTTTTAACACAAAAAACCACCTTGTAACATCCCCAACCCCTATTTGTGCAACACTACATAACGAGAACCCAAGCTTCACCGTTATGCCTTGCAAACACACATATTTTATGGTTTCAAATAATAATTCCCTGGTTAATTTTTGAACTCTAGCACATTCTAGAGCCCTTGTGACCATATCAATCCATGGCTGGTACTTAGTAACCACTTAGTGCACTATATAACTATCAATTTCTTTTACCAATTCTATCAAGGTGAATGCACCTATACTTGGTTTTAATAGGAGGTCAAACTTGAGGCTTGAGGCTTGAGGTTGCCCAATGCACAGTTTTGAGAAGCCTAGCTAAGTGATTGTGTAGTTGAGGAGCTCAAGAGCTCAAGGTTGAGGCTTGAGGCCTGAATTTTCCCAATGTGCAATTATGGAAGGAGAACAAGATGGGAGATTGCATATTTGAGGGGTTCAAGGGCTTAGGATCGAGGCTTGAAGTTTCCCAATGCGCAATTCTGGAGGGAGGAAAATCTAGTGGATTACGAAATTTCGTAACTCAAGGTGTCAAGCTGGAAGCTTGAGGCTTGGCACTGCACAATGTGCATTTGAGGCTGACTCGGAGGTAGAAATTACATAGTTCTGGAGCTCAAGGGTCAAATTTGGGCACTGTGATTACACAGTGCACAATTTCAAGAGGTAAGGTCGGGGCTTATGGGATGAGACTACGCAATGCGTAGTTTAGGAAGGTTGAGTGAGGTCAAGTTGATTAGGAGTGAAATTTTTTGGTTGAGACTAAGTGTGGAATCAGTGAGACCAAAGTGAAAAAGGAAAAATATTGGGCATGATAACACACTTAGAACAATTAAATACACAACATTGATCACTTAGAATACATGAACAACATTCTTCCCTCAATGTGACGACATTGCAGTAACTTTCCCCAAGTGCGACACTAAAGATACACTTTGCGACGACAGTGATGACACTTTTGTGATAGTGCATAAATTTTTTTGAATTAGTGTAAAGCATGTCTGCATGACTAGGGGAATTCATAAACACCAGATTTACCCTTTGAAACAAGCCAAAACTCCACTTTACATGATAAGCGACACTTCCCATGCCAAAAGATGACATTTTCTATATAAAGAGAAAAGTGCGAATGACACTTGCGATATGCGAACGATGATGAAAGAAACACATGCCAGAGTGAATATAACATGAAAACGAAACTAATTATAGTGAAAGCAAGAAAAATTGATAGTCAAAAACATGAAAGTGACACATGTAAAACTGAAAGTGCAGAAAAGAGACAGTTTGAAAAACTCACTGACATAGAAGTAGAAACGCAACCAGACGCGATAAATTTTCAATGACAATGCGCGATATGAATTGAAAATTACACATGCACCACTGAATGGAAATGACCGAGAGGGCAGCAGACACTGATAGATTTTAACCCACATTAAGATGCTTATTTTTGTAAGATGCTTGATCTCAAATCTCGAAGCATCCTTTAATTTTGCATGCTTGTCTTAATAATAAGTTGCATATTTTCCTATTTTATCGTGTAGTGTGAACTTAAACATAATCAACATTTCATCACATAACTCATACATGCATTCATGAAGAGCAACAAAAAAGGATTTGGTGATGGAGTTCACCTCTCCTCGGCTACATCTCTGGGTCTGCGAACATCGCTAGATTGCTCCATATATTCAGTGAAAAGGAGTACATAAAAGTTTGCTGATAAAATAAGTGGTTATGGACCTGGATTTTCGACCTGTTACTCGCCCCACCAGGAATTTTTGGGAGATTTCCTTAGTATTCTAAATGGTTATGTTGACTCCTAACACCATATAGGAATATGTTCTTCTTCTTAACGCTATGATTGCTTTTCCTCTTCCTTTCTTTCTCAGACTCCTTTCTAAATCATAGCTCCTTGTTCACAAGAGTGTTTCTCCCTAAAAACCCCAACAACGTTCTCAACATTAGTTCAACCTTATTCTCTCATCAGATCAAGGGTCTCCTTCACTTGAAGAAAACAAGGTCCTCAAACTTTTAAACCATAAAGAATAATGGCTTTGATGATATTGTCCAAGAGATGCATCTTTGGCATGATATCGTGGAAGTGACTTTGAAAGCATAAGTTCTTGATTTATGATTAGCGCCTAAGATAAGAGGAGTGTAATGTGTTGCAAATCTTACATTTGGGTATGGATTCTACATATTTTCATACATTATTATCTATTTAATAATGCTTGTCACATTCCTTAAGGAAAGTTTTCACATTTGGAGGTATGACTCATCATCTTGTGTGCTTTGGCATGATTTATGAACAACTGAGGAGGTTTATAGGAGGATGCCCTTCATGAAATGATGGCACATGACATATACTATAAATTGCATGAGATGTTGAAGGAAACGCCGTAAGTTATAGCATATGGAGATCTAAACATAGCTTAAACTGAGTGAAAGAAAAAATATTGTTTTATTTTTTCTTTGTTGTGTGTATTCCTCTAATTGTTGGCAATCATGAATACACAGGAGATGGGGACTTTAAAGAGTTGTTTTAGTACCTATATGAAAAAATTAATGTCGAATAAGGTGACAATGAAATTAATTATATTCTCCATAGTGGGTTGTTCTACAAGCTAGATAATCTTTGTGTTCCTAAAGGTGAAACGTTGCAACTTATCATATCTAGTCGCTTGATAAGAGTGTATTTGGTAAACCATTCAATTTGAAGAAGATGATAAGGAAGGAAGATCAAGAGGGAACATGTATTCGTCCATCAATGAAAGGAATTGAGCTTGAGAAATGGTTGGCTAAACCTACTTGCAATGTCTTCCAATAATGTTAGTGCTCAAGCTTGAGTCACAAGAGATGTAGCCTATGGTTGTAGAAGTTTGAGGATGTTGAAACACCAAGGAATTCTAGGGGAAACCACTTTGTTGACACATAAGCTAGTGTCATAAATAACTACACTATTGGATGATTGAACATGTAATGACTCAAACTATGTGATAGGTGGTTAAGCTAGCAGCTAATAGGGTCGATGACATAATAAACAAGTGACTACACTGATAAACCTAGCACTTGATAGGGAAACTGATAGGAATGGTGACATGAAGTATGATGTTAGTGTGATGTATCTTGAAATGACACTTAAAAATGCTCGATAAATAGTCTCAAAATAGTTTTTCATGCAATAAAAGCCTACCGCATATCTCAAAGTTGCAAATCAAAGGATGAGAGGTCGAAGAGACGAGTAAACTGTAACATTTGTAGTTAAAAATACATAAAATTGTTTGAGTGAAAGTTAAAATTATTGTGCAAAAAGGTTCTCGGCATATAAAATTCAATTGAAAAGTCCAAGCATTAATAGCCATCTTTTGGGTGTTTATCCTATTGTTTTCCCTTGTTTTGCAAAAGGGTAATGGAAAAATTAAACTGTGATGTTGTCAAAACTTTCCATCAAAACTATGACAATAACATTTTAAGGAGTGTCATTTCTTAATACAAATACAATTTTTATAAAGAAATATTACTACTTTTTATTTTATCTTAAACTTAAATATATTTTAAATGACTGAAAATTTATTTCAAAGCATTCAAACATAATTAGTTTTTTTAATATAGAGTATTAAGAAAATAATTAATGAATTTTAAAAACCAGGCATTGAAATATATAAATAATGCATTTTTTTAGATATAGAATAAAATAGAAACATAAATAATGAAAATATAGTTTTTTTAATATGGAGTATTAAGAAAGTAATTAATAAATTTTGAAAACCAGCTATTTAAAAAGGAGTATTAAAAAAATAATTAATAAATTTTAAAAACCAATTATTAAAATATATAAATAATGAAATAATAATTTTTTTAAAATAATAAATAAAAAAAGCAGTAAATCATGAAAAAACAAGAAACAAGTGAACGAATAAAAAAGAGCAAACAAGTGAAATGTGATTAAAGAGAATGACATAGGCAGAGAGACTGTGATGATTAAAGAGTGTGACGGGGTAGAGAGATGATATTTCCTCCAACACCTCCATTAAACGTAAACTCATCAATCACTTGGCACTGTATCTGTATGCAAATTTCCCTTGCCTTACAAGCTGGGCAGACAAAGATTTTCCTTACAAAAACATTTTAAAGGGTAAATTCATCAACTACCTGGTATTGTATTTGTATTTTGTATGAAATTTTTTCTTTCCAGCATTCTTTTTTTACAAGCTACTCATCCCATCCCATCAAATCTAGAGCCCTAATTTTATTAGTCCAAATTATAATTAGAGGCACTTGAATACGATGCATTGTAGACCAACAAGGTCTCACATGGTTCAAAATTGTAATTTTAAAAGTTTCAGAATAAATCATTTGCATCTAGTTCTTTTGATCAATCTCCCTTCTGCCAATCTACTATGATACAAAATATGCTTTGAAAAGTTTTAGAATAAATAATTTGCGTCTAGTGCTTTTGATCATTCTCTCCCATCTGCCAATCTACTATGATACAAAATATGCTTTCCAATGACTTCAATACATCCATCTAGTTCCAAGCAACAACAAAATGCATCCTCAGAAAATAAAGAAGATGGCAAGTGCACTTTTGAGCATGTATTTTCAATCACACACATCAATATTTTCGACTTACAGTGAATACAACTTCAAAGTTTTCATCGTCCTCCAACTGCTTAAAATAGGCCCTCTTGCCTTGCAACCACCAACCTGATTTTATCTTTCATGAATTTCATGAATTACAAGCTAAGTAAGTACTAATTTCATGAATAATATTAGCAGTAAATGCAAGATTTTCTACAGTAGTACATATGGCATCATTAATTTAGAAGCTTAGATCTTTGCAACAACAGGTTTGTTAAAAAAATTCAATCTAATATGTCTTCAATTATTTATATTCTTGGCTTGCTATAATAGTGATAGGATAGTAATAGATATGCAAATGAATTGAACTTTTCAAGGAAACTTTGGTCTCTAAACGTAATGAGGAACTTGTCCTCTTTAGACAGTGATAAATTTTTTTTGCTTCAATTCCTTAACATGTTCATTCAATGTTCATTTTTCTCAACAAGAGACCTCAGGGATCTACTTCAAGGTCAACCTTCTTCAATGCTGATGTACCTTCAAAATTATTATAAAGATGACAAACACCATTGAGATATCCTTTAGAATTTTGCCTTAGGCTTGTAAGCTCAAGAGGATCTTTGAAAATGGCTTGGCTTTAAGTCAGCCTAACAATAATCAAATTTATGTTCATATTTCCTTAGACATTGGGTCCTTGGGATGAGTCTCCTTACAGGTTAGCCTCAACCAATCTAAAATGGGCCTTAGGAATGCACTAGGTCTGAGCCTTTCGCTCCTACAAAAGGGCCCAGAAAAAATGACTTCGGAAAGAACTTGAAATAATGCATACTTCCTCCATCAGCAAGCCCTTAAAGTTCTTATTATAGATCTCAAATTTGTTGTGAAGTTTCCTTTAGTCCAGTGAATAATGAATTCAAACTTAAACTTTGATGCTCAGAAGAAACCCAGACTTGGCCCGAATTACTCCTCAGTGGGCTTTCAGTTAGTGCGAAATTGTCTGAAATTTGTGCTTTTGGAGAAATCCCAAATAATTCCATAGAAGTATGCCAAGAACAAGGGGCTAAATAATCCTAAGAACAAATTTTATACATCTACCTAATCACCCTAAAGCCTTAGGAATAGACTCAGATTTGTCTCAGAATTAGGCCTTGGATTGGAATCATAAGCCTGACAAATAACCTCAGGATCAAAACGAGTGGATGCCACAATCAGCTACAGTGATTTGTGTTAAGAGGGCTAAATTTAGGCCTCAGGATGTCTGCATTAGAGGGTGGAAAAAATCTGCCAGGAAAAGGAAGAAATAGTGCACATAAACTCTGGTCAAATCACCCCTCAAATCCTAGAAGAAGGAGAAAATCAAGCGAAGGTCTCAAGAAGTCTTGGAAGCCTAATATAAGGTCACGCGTGTGAAATCATCCATACTGCAGCCCTATATATTTCTCAACATAATTCATTGCTTGTGTACTATGTAAATTACAAGAACCAATCCAGAATTACACTTTTTTCTTGTCTATGTTTGTAGGAATTACATACATGTACACCATTCACATATCTATTAATTTGTTGGTGCTCTGTTTACACTGTATTAGCTCAGCACTGCACACTCTTTATACAAATGGTAGTGGGTTCCTAGTACCTACAACACTTTGAATTTTATGTTTATGATCAAACAACTCATCCACGATCATCATTTACACTGTGTTTTATCTCAGCACCCCACACTCTTTGTACATGGTGTGGAGAGTGTGTTGGTTTTTAAATCTATTTGGTTTGCCCTTGATGTCAAAGGGGGAGAGTGACATGGTGTGTGAATGAAGATAATGATGTGCCCTTTGCCCTTGATGTCAAAGGGGGAGAGTGACATCGTGTTTGAATGATGCCAAAAATGGAGAGAGTGACATGGAAAATAAGGAGAATGACATGGTGTCATTGTATTCTTAATGTATCTATCTGTTGTCGTAACCAAACACCATCGTGGTTGCCATCAAGTCCAAAGGGTGAGATTGTTGGAAATATGATGCAGGATGTTGTCCTTGATGGAAACCCACTGAATGAAGATGAAGACATGCGACTGTTGACATGTGTTGTCCTTGATGGCAATCCACCTGATGAAGTTATGCTTGACTTGATGGACTTGTTAAATGATGTAAATCTGAAGTGATATGATGATTGTTGATGATATGATGTTGAGTGTTGTACTTGAAAGGAAACCCACTTGATGAAGATGATGACAACTTACTTGATGAAGTTGTGTTTGATAGCATATGTCCTTGATGAAGGAAATCTGATGTATCTACAGTATTTACAGAAGGCAATGAAGAAAGGATTTCAGAATGTACTCAGAGAATGATGAAAAAGAGCATGTCTCTTGGTATACGCGGATTGGCCTAGGGGAAGTCGCGTATGCACGCGGAAAGGAACGTTACAAGTCGCGTATGGGCTAAAAGCGCTCAAAAAGTGCAAATCCAAGGGTAACCACCATGGTATTGACCCATAGTATTGGGTAATGATCCGCCTAATTGACCCCGTCCAGGTAGTTTTGGGCTTATGGTATTGTTTTGGTCCATGGTATTGAAAAAGGGGCTCATGGTATTGAAAAAGGATAATCATATATAAGGAGAAGAAATTCATTGTGCAAATCATGTGGGTGAGTGCAAGATGTCTGAGCTTGAATGAATACTTCTCTCTGAAGTAGATCTGAATGAAGAGAAAGATCAAGGGTTGATGATAGATCGAATCTATGAAGCACTTGAAGAAATGATGAGCGGGATCTTTAGATGCGATGTACTTGTATTTGCTAGATCTGTTTATGGAGTGATTAGATCTGTGATGAGCGAGCATCTGGCGAACATCTGTCTGAAGTAAAGGGTTAGATCTGAACTGAATATCTGATCTGATGAAGTATGCTGCTCTGTAATGATTGAAGATCTATACGCTACTTCGCCGCGGAGGAAGCGCGTATATACGCAGCTTCAGCGAAGAGAAAGCGCATATGCGCAATAAAATATACACTGAGGTATACGCTGGTTTGTTTGGACGGAAGCGCGTATATACGCGACATCAGTAAAGGGAAAGCGCGTATGCAAACTAGGGTTTGCTGAAGCAAGGGGTATGAAATATCTGATCTGTTCTGCTGTGTTTTTGCTATCTGATCTGTGTTGATATGTATCTGTTGGTGACGTATGTTTATGCTTAAAAGTATGGAAAGGGTCCAGTATGAAAATATGATGAAACGTGGCCTGCAAGTGTTGTTCTATTGAAGTTGTTGGATCCAGTGTGAAAATTGATGAAACGTGGTCCAAGGTGGTGCTGAGGGTTGTAGCCTTCAGTCGAAGTCGTAAGCTCCCTTCCCGAATTGAAATTTATTAAGCGAGATCGAAATTCGTAGCTCCCTTCAGTGAAATTTGAGTAAAATGATCGAAGTTAGGGGGAGCTCCTTCCGGGAGAGAAGTTGGTGGTAAGCGAGCGCGGTGGGAGGAAGATGCTCAAGTGTCTGCGCTATTTATATATTCATAAGATGTTTTCTCTATAATAAAATATTGAAGGCCGAGCAACTGCAGCGGTGGTTTTCTCCCGATTTGGGTTTCCACCTAAAAATCCTGGTGTTCATGTGTGATGCTTTGTGTGATGGTTTATTCTGTTCTTACTGCACCTGTTTACTGCTTATTGAATATCTGAAGAATGAATGATGGAATGGTTTAAGTGAAGACTTAATGACATATCTAAATCTCTGTGTATACGCTAGTTTAATAAAGGGGATCCGCGTATATACGCTAGTTTACTGAAGTAAAGTAGCGTATGGGTTTTAGAAGCAAGAAAAAGTGAAAGTTTTGATTATGCAGTAAATACTGATTCACCCCCCCCTCTCAGTATTTTTCCCAACAATTGGTATCAGAGCGTGGTCCTTCTGCAGAAGCTTGATCGCTTGAAGGAGATCCGTCGCAATGGGAAAGAAGCAAAAGAAGAAGCCCACTCAAAGAAAGGAAATATTTCAGAGAACATGGATACCAGAAATCAAAGGAGATGAATCTGATAGTGATTGGGATCATCCTTTGAAAGATCTTAGTGGTACAAACAATAGTGAAGAATATGCTGTCAACCTAGAAGAAGCAGAAAAAGATTCTGACCAAGCTCTACAAGTACTCATGGCAAAGAAGCAAAATACTCAAGGTAAGGAGATGTCTCAGAAAACCGGTACAGCAGAAGTTGACAAAGATGAATCTTATTGTGATCCTTGTAATCTTATCTGTGCAAGCAATGATGTTGAGGATTTAAAAGAAGTTATCAAAGATCAACAAAGAATATTTAATGAGAAGGACGTTGCCTCCAAAGCTTTGTGCTTTAAACTGAAAAGGATGTTCGATGATGTATACAATCGAAGTAAAGGATATCAAGCTGGAATCATCTCTCTGCAAGCAGAACTTGAAGAATCAAATGAGAAGAATGAAGGACTTGAAGCGGAAAACGTTTCTCTAAAAACAGATCTGGAAAAATCAAAAAGGAAGAATGAAGGTCTTGAAGCTGGAATCATCTCTCTACAAGCAAAACTTGAAGCATCAAGCAAGAAGAGTGAGGAACATCTACCATCATTTGATAAGGAAGGACTTGAAGCAGAAATCGTTTCCCTCAAAGAAGACTTGGATAAATCAAATAAGAAGAATCCAAGACTTGAAGCAGAAATTGTCTCCCTCAAAGAAGATCTCATAGCATCAAACAAGAAGAATGAAGAGCTGCAGCAAACATGTGAAGACAACGGAAATTGGTTGAAAGAAGAAATCCTAAATCTGAAGGATCAAGTAGAAGATGGAATAAGGAAAGAAGAAATCATGACCAAGCAATGCCAAGGCTTGGAGGTTGAGGTAAACATTCTCAAAAGTAAATTAGAAGAAAAGATTAAACTTTTGAGGTTTCATGATAGTACTAAAATCTTGGACAATGTTCTGAGTAATCAAAGGTCTCCTGCTATCAAACATGGTCTTGGTTTCCATGAAACCATTAAAGGTGAATCTAGTTCACAAGGGAATGCTAATGATTCAAAGGAAGACAATGCAAAACCTGAAGTGTTGAAAGAAACAAAAGGTCAACCAAAAGTCATGAATTCTCAAAGGAAATCATTCAATAATGTTGAATGCTTTAGATGTCATAACTATGGGCATGTTGCAGCAAATTGCAGAAGTAGATTGTTTCAGTCACAAACAAACAGATCCTACTCAGAAAGGTACTCTAGTCTCTTCAGAGGATATTGTTTCTCATGTAACATGTATGGACATAAAGCGGCTGATTGCAAAAGGAGGAAGATTAGAATTACTCTTTATGATTCTTATGCTTATTTTTCTGGCCACATGAGATGTTATGCTTGTAATAAGTATGGACATGTAGAAAAGGAATGCAGGATGAACAGATCTGGGAAAGTGGATAACTTCCAGCACTCAAATAGAAAGTTCAAGCAAATTTGGAAAAAGAAGGAGGACCGATCAGAAATGTAGGGAATTCTGACCCTACTGCAGTCATCCGCTTCTGAAGCTTACTTCTCTGATTGACTGCAGGAATGATGTGGGATACATTAGGAGATTTAGTAATGTATCGTCACAGGGGGAGCAATGCATGATGACTCTCATGGTTGATTTGATTATTCTGGTTAGATATATTTCTGACAGTGTATCTGGTGTGAAGAAAAGACAGGAACAGAAGGTAAATTTGCAGAAGAAGATGAAGGTGTAAAATTTTCTATATTACACTTTCCATACGCGAGTTATATTCACAAAAGTCGCGTATACACGCGAGTTTCAGCAGACACGGTCGCGTATGCATTGATGATAAAAGAATTTATCTGATAACTGAAGATCTGGAGCAGAGGTCCAGGGGGAGCATCAGTCTGACTGCTGATGATTGCACTGTTAGCATTATTCTGGTTATACTCATAATAATGAAATGATGCATGGGTTCTTGTGTTGAAAATTATGGATGAAGCCTGGTTGCTTTATGATGAAGAGCACTCATTGTTGAGATGAAAGTCTTATAATTCAGAGATGAGGACAGATCATGCAGAGATTGTTGCTGATGACGTGCTATTGAAAGGTGCTTCAGATTGCAAGCTAAGGAAGAGCATTGGTTTAGGGGGAGCAGCAAGTTGAATACTAATGATTGTATTGTTGGCAATATGACTGCTTGTTCTTTGGTTTTTGTGATACTCATGCTCAAATGATGATGTCTTGGTACATGATTTATTATGATGAGTTTTTGAGCCCTGGTTGCTGATAAGTATCCTTTGTACTCACACATGGATGAGTTGGATGCCATTTGATTCAGAAATAAATCATGCAGAGGGTGTTCTATGGTTGAGAGATCTTTTGCCTACATATGTTACTTCATGTTAAATCTTGAAGATCTTGATGATGTTGGACCACATGGATGATTGCTTGATGTTGTTCTGATATGAGAATCTCTCTTCGAAAGATTGTATTGATGCTGCATAGAATATGAAGGCTTGGTTACTATTGTACTGATGCCACAACCGTTGTATAACGCTTGAAGACACAACTACATCGTTCTATCTATCTGTAGTCCAGGGAAGCATTCAAATGTCTCAGAAAGAAGCTGAACACTGTCTTTGCCTCACAGAGAATCAGATCTGGTTGAAATTTTGAAGATGTCTTGGGATACGCGGGTTTCCTGAAACACAGTCGCGTATATACGCTAGTTCCTACACAGAAAACCGCGTGTGAATAATTGCTGACAATTTTTGGTTGGTTTAGCTCTTTTCAGCTCAGCTGCAATGCTGTTTGGTATCTCTGATACTGTTTGATATCTCTGGTGGTGTTACAGTTCTCATAATTCTGTTTCTAATGTTTTGATGAAGATGCCTTGATGATTTGTTGGTGGAAGTTTTCAGGATGCACAAACTAAGGGGGAGCCTTAGTCATTTTGAAAGATTGCTTGGTTGCACAGATTCAGGGGGAGCATTAGTTTTGCTGAGTATAATGCATTGCTGGCATTATGGTGGTTCTGATATATGATCTCTCTTGAGGTCTTTTTGGTATTAATTATGAAAATTCATATTTGTACTTTGATGAAAAGGTCTAGTTGAGACCCATGTTGTAAAATTGTAATATTCAGTCATGTAAGGACTTGTCAATTTGTAAACCCACTTGGTTGGGTAGCTGAGTCATGTTTGTAAATCCACTTGGTTGGGTAGCTGAGTCAAATTTGTAAACCCACCTGGTTGGGTACTTGAGTCGCATATGTAAATCCACTTGGTTGGATATTTGATGTAAGTATGAGTCATTGGTGATAGGAAATTTATAGAGTCATGTACTTCATTGAAAAATATGTTTGAAGATTCACATGAACTCAGGGGGAGCTTGGTCACTTCAGTATACATCAGATCTGCAGAACGCTTCTTCTACATGAGGAGAAAAGGGGGTGAGTGTGTTGGTTTTGATCCGCCCATTGCCCTTGATGTCAAAGGGGGAGAGTGTGTTGGTTTTGATCTGCTGGTTTTGTCGTTTGCCCTTGATGTCAAAGGGGGAGAGTGACATGGTGTGTGAATGAAGATAATGATGTGCCCTTTGCCCTTGATGTCAAAGGGGGAGAGTGTCATGGTGTTTGAATGATGCCAAAAATGGAGAGAGTGACATGGAAAATAAGGAGAATGACATGGTGTCATTGTATTCTTAATGTATCTATCTGTTGTGGTAACCAAACACCATCAAGGTTGCCATCAAGTCCAAAGGGGGAGATTGTTGGAAATATGATGCAGGATGTTGTCCTTGATGGCAACCCACTGAATGAAGATAAAGACATGCGACTGTTGACATCTGTTGTCCTTGATGGCAATCCACCTGATGAAGTTATTCTTGACTTGATGGACTTGGTAAATGATGTAAATCTGATGTGATATGATGTTTATATGATGCTGAGTTTTGTCCTTGAAAGGCAACCCACTTGATGAAGATGATGACAACTTACTTGATGAAGTTGTGCTTGATAGCATATGTCCTTGGTGAAGGAAATCTGATGTATCTATAGTGTGAACAAAAGGCAATGAAGAAAGGAATTCAGAATGTACTCAAAGTATGATGAAAAAGAGTATGTCTCTTGGTATACGCGGATTGGCCTAGGGGAAATCGCGTATGCACGCGGAAAATAACGTGACAAGTCGCGTATGGGCTAAAGCGCTCAAAAAGTGAAAATCTAGGGGCCCGTGGTATTGAAGGCTCATGGTATTGAAGAAGGCGCCCGTGGTATTGAAGGCTCATGGTATTGGTGCCCGTGGTATTGAAAAAGGGGCTCATGGTATTGACAAAGGGTAATCATATATAAGGAGAAGAAATTCATTGTGCAAATGATGGGTGTGAGAGCAAGATGTCTGAGCTTGAATGAATACTTCTCTATGAAGTATATCTGCATGGAAAGGGTAAAGGGTTGATGATAGATCTGAATCTATGAAGCACTTATGAAGAAATGATGAAGCGGGATCTTTAGATCTGAAATGTACTTGTATTTGCTAGATCTGTTTATGGAGTGATTAGATCTGTGATGAGGCTACATCTAAACTGAACATCTGTCACGAAAACAAGAAAATTAATATGTTTTCTTACTATACGTCGATGAAGTATCTCTTCTTTTCTATAATGATTGAAGATCCTATCGCTTCGCAAAACAGCGGAGGAAGCGTACTCTCCTGCCCGGCCAGCCGAAGAAAAGCGTATCGCAGCAATAAAATATACAAACAGTATCTATTTGGTTGTATAGACGAGCGTATATATTTAGCGACATCGATGAAAGGCGTATGCAAACTAGAGCTTCTTTGAAACAGAAATTATAAGTCTCCGATCTGATAACGTATTTTGATATCTGATCTATGTTGATATATATCTGTTGGTGATAAAAGTATGGAAAGGGTCCAGTATGAAAATATGATGAAATGTGGCCTGCAAGTGGTGTTCTATTGAAGTTGTTGGATCCAGTGTGAAAATTGATGAAACGTGGTCCAAGGTGGTGCTGAGGGTTGTAGCCTTCAGTCAGGGGGTCGTAGCTCCCTTCCAGGTGAGGCTGGTAAACGAGAGCAGGAGGTCGTAGCTCCCTTCAGTGAGGGCAGTATGAGTGGGGGATTTGGAGCTCCCTTCGGGAGAAATTTGTGCATGGCCTTGAGTGGAATTCTTTGCGTCTTTGATCCAATCTGTAGCAGTATATGTTGTAAGATGTTTTCTCTATAATAAAATATTGAAGGCTGAGCAACTGCAGCGGTGGTTTTCTCCCGATTTGGGTTTCCAACTAAAAATCCTGGTGTTCATGTGTGATGCTTTGTGTGATGGTTTATTCTGTTCTTACTGCACCTGTTTACTGCTTATTGAATATCTGATGAATAAATGATGGAATGGTTTAAGTGAAGACTTAATGACATATCTAAATCTCTGTGTATACGCTAGTTTAATAAAGGGGATCTGCGTATATACGCTAGTTTACTGAAGTAAAGTAGCGTATGGGTTTTAAGGAATGAAAAAGTAAAAATATTTGATTATGCAGTAAATACTGATTCACCCCCCCCTCTCAGTATTTTTCCCAACAAGAATAGTGGGTACCTACAACCCCTTATATGTTCTGTTTGACTTTACTAACCGATACACTCACAAACAACTCATTTATGAGCACTAAATTACACCTATAGCCATCCTTTGAGTGGTTTGAACCAACATATCCCAAAATGTATGCACCAAGGTATTCTTGAGGCCTATGTATTTTTCCAATCTTGTACAACCATTCACATCTGAAAAGGCACACACACACACAAATATATATATATATATATATATATATATATATATATATATATATATATATATTCAATCGATAGGAAGGGACATCTTAAATTTGTGCAACCGATTAAAGAGGGATCTTAGTTTTAAATTCTGGTCAGGTATTTTTTATTTCATGATTAAAGCGGAAGTACGCAAGCGTTGTTGGGGATTTTCCTTGGCACCTGAAGCAAATAAATAATGCCTTTCAATCCGAATTTGAATAGAGCATTCATGTTGTTTAATGAACAATATTTGAAGGAGCTTGAACTCGATGGTGATTAATTGTAGAGAGTGAAAATCCATGCTGCTGAAGCAGATGGGCCATAGGCCCACTGTTTATGGCTAAGAAGTGGATAATGGTGTTAAATTTCCTTTTTTGATTTGCTAATATCCAAAAATGAGGATGGTATGTTGAAGAACCAGAGGCATAGGAAAATGATACATATTACCAAATATCTATGCATTGACTCCAACCACCTTCCAATTAAAGATCTGGTAATCAACACGCAGGTAACAAGGGCATTGAAATTCAGTGAAAAGATCTTCATAGACTCAATTAACCTTTAATAGAGAAACCTACCCACAACTAATACACAAATCAAAAGATAAATTGCTTTTTATTAGTTACTCCTAGCTCATTTATATCCTTTCCAATAAATGCATTAGGATATCTCCTTGAAGTGGTCCAAATATAAGGGAACATTCAAGGCATTCTTTTTCTTAGTGATGGTAAGTTAATTAATATTGATTTAATTGAGGATTCTCTTCTCACCTTGGATCTCACACGGAACTCTTTTAAAGGACACATGATGTATGTACTTATATATTAAGGTAGTCGAAGCTGTGGTGAGTTAGGAAAAGGTATAAGCTCTTAACTTGGTTATGAAGATATCAACTTGGCTTTTCATAAATTTAAAATTTATTAATCCTAATCATATGATAAGATACTTTGTGTCTCTTTTGGTACCAATGTATCCCCTAAGATGTAGCAATGGGTTTTGAAAAAGTTTGAAAGCAAGCTTCTAAATTGTGAAGCCTACAACTTATCATTATCAGGTAGAATCACTACATGATTTCTATTCCTATTATTTGTTACTTTCTTCTAGTTGTAGGAAGATGAAAATGATTACAAAAAATTCTTGTGTGGGAAGAATGGAGGGAAGGATATATTCCTCTAGTTTTATAGGCATCTGTACTTTTACTGAGGGAGGGAAAATGCCTTGGTTTGATTGATGTGTGAGCTTAGGGAGTAGTGTTGAAAATTCAATGGTCAGGGAAATGAGAGGTCACATATGGTGAATTTTTGTTCAACATTTCATTTACAATGATACTATTATAGGGGTTATTAAAGGTCCATTTGGAATCTATGATATAATCGTTGGTGGTGTTGCTTAAGGTCTCTGGATCAACTATCCTTTAAAAAATTTGGCAGGCTTGGTATTTAGTGTCCAATCACCTACATTGGGACTTTGAAAGCCATAGAAATGAGTGGCATATAGCAGTGAGATCTATTTATACCCTCCCATTGGACATGGAGCTATATGGTTTAATATCTTTTTCTTGTAGGTAAGAAACTAATCACAAAAGATATTGTATGTGGGGTAAATTGATTGAAAAGGCAACGATCACTTTGTTACCATGGAGAGTATTAATTGATCTCAATCACTACAACCTGCTAACAACGTTCCTTTTCAAAAACTCTGCAAGATCATTTGGAGTCTAGTTTGTTCAAGATGAATTTGAGCACAATTTATTTTTTACACTTGGCAATGGTCTTATGGGAAGCCCTTTACATATTAGAAAAATAAAGAACTTTTTCTATGCTCTGTAACACTACTCACTATTTGTGGCAAGTACTCAACATGTCAACTTTGCTTGCCAACATGGTGAGACGACTTGACATTTTGGTCAAATCTCATTTAATTCTAGAAAAACTTGGTTGGACTATTTGTAGATGAACTGGATTGTTTAAGAACAAACTGGTTCAAAGGGCTCGATGTCTTCTTGAACATTTAGGGTTAATCCCTTTCAAATGGTGAACTTATTTTCTGTTTGTTAGAGGTGTGCTTGCATCTTAATATAGAATCTAGGAAACTGTTTGGGGGAATGATGTGGATATGCCAAATTGGTTGATTTCAACATGTAAGAGTATGACATGTTTCTCTCTGAGAGATTTTTGGAACATCTAGCTTCCTTGCCTCTAGTTTTACTAGTTGAATACAGTTTAGAATACCCACTGGAAACTAAGCAAGCAAAAATAGGGCTATGAACTTGGAAAGTCTTATATTTAACTTGGTAAACTGCTTCAGAATACCTACAAGATTCAACTTCCTAGTATTTTTGTATTATATTCACTGTTGAGGTATAACCTTTATACTATATATTCTTTTTAGTTTATATACATGTGATATTTCCTTGGGATAGTTACAGCTATTATTATTTTGCATATTTTCCATTATATAGTTATGACGACTACCCCATCTATTGATACCATTCCAAGGTATGGAATTCCATTCTAGGATCATAATATTAAGCATCCTATATCTTTTTTTGAATTCTCCAAGTATACAGGTATAAAGAGTGTTGTTTAAGGAGCTATATATTATGCAGGATATTTTTTGTCAAGGTTAATAGGATGCTTTATCAATCAAAATATTAATCTTTGTCTATCATCGATCATAATATGTTCTCATGATTAAGCGGTATTTTCCATAGTTTTTGACATAGCTTTGTTCGATCATAAACAACTTATGCCTACATATTCATATTTTATGTTTACACATGATTGTCTTAGTTTCATCAATATGACTAAACTGAGGAAGTACTGGAATTCAAGATACAAATTTTTTAATGAGTGAAGTACCAGGATTCAGGAGACAAAAGAAAAACTCCTTTGTCTATGAAACTAAGTCAATAAAATGTAAACATAAAATAAGAGGGAGCTTTTTTTATGAGTGAAGTACTAGACTCTAATAGAAATTTTATAGCATCCACCCAAGTAAAACTTTTTTAGGCTAATCACTTTCTTGGTTTTGTTGATCTTGGTGGTAGATGACTACAAGAAATTGTCCAAAGCCCCATCCGAAATCAAATTCCAGATTTGTGAGACCCTATTCTCCTAGTTTTGTAGGAAGGATATTGGCTTCCACTATGGTCTTGAGGAAGCTCTACTCACAACATAGTTCAACTACTCACCCCTCCATCCTCTCGAATGTTAAAGATTTGAAATGGATTTGAAATGTTATCTGGTTCAAAATTTCTATGTTATGTAACTAATAATACATATAACATCATTATGATTATGTTGCAACATTGTTGGTTGTAATATTGTATCTTGACATTGTATTTCCAGCAAGTGAAATTCCTTTATTCCTTTGGGAGTTTCACCACAACCCCATTGCACCAACCAATTAAATGCCTCTTCATATAATTGTTAAGCTACAACAGAAAAAAACCATTTGCTGACTTCCATTATTTTATTGGGTCACTAGCTAGGGTCTTTATGGAACTCTGTGCCATTGAATGGGTTGGCTCATACCTTAAATTAAATTTATGGGAGGCATGGTAGCTTTAATGCCCATGCCTTTGTGATTTGGGTAATTACCCACAACATTTTCTTAACTAATTCATGTATTGGAATGACCCCTGACACACACCGATTCTTTTGGTTAATGTGTTGTTGGATTAAAGCATAATCACCTATCCTTGATTGTTAGCTACTGTCAATGAAATTGCTTTGAAGACCATCTTCAATGGGAGGAATTATAATTAATTTGAGTTTTTAATTCTGTACATTCAAAAAAAGTTTAAATTCATGACACAATTTTCTTGGATTGCTTGGTTAAAGTCATTGCTTGTGAATTGTTTATGCAATTTCTAAGAAGCAACAATACCACTTGGAAATTCAAATAGGAGTCCATTTTACTATTTGTAGGCAGTGTTGTCACCTACAACAATGTGAGGAGGTAGCTACCTACAAACATGCTTCTTATTAATTTTTGGGGCTCAACTCTTAATAGATTCCTTGAGATATGTTTGTAACTTTGTATATGATGAACACTTGCTTCATGTGAATGGGTAGAGTTAGAAATCCTCCAACCCATTTGTGCTACAATATAAATCACTACCCTAATGGATGAGTATCTAGCTACTAGGGTGAAGATCTCATCATAGTCAATGCTCTCCTTCTAAGAAAACCCCTTAGCCACAAATTGAGCTTTGAACTTATCTACACTACCATTAACAGTGTGCTTAATCTTGTAAACCTATATAGAGAAACCACATATTTTCTCTCTAGAAAAAGTACAACCTCCCAGACACTGTTCTTCATGATGGAAGAGTACTCTCCCACCATAGCATCAATCCACACCCGCTGCTCGGATGCTTCCTGAAAGCTGGAAGGCTTAGCCTCAGTTAGCTCACTCATCAACACCATATAGCCATAATATTGTTGTGGTTCCCTGCTCTATTTGACTGAGTATCTAGGAGTACCCACGTACTCCTGAGAATCTTTCAGTGTTGCCTCTACCCACTTGGCCCTCTTCCTGCCTATGCTAGGAGTCTGAGCATAAGTGAGAGAGGCCTGGATTTAAGGGTGTGACATAATCACCCTTGAGTCTTGGAGGGAACATTGGGACTAAATGGATACGTAACAGGATAACTGAATTTTTCAACACTAGGGTTTTCACCATCATGTGACATGTCTGCTTCCACTTCTCCATATCTCTTGTTGTATTTGTTCTTATATATATATATATATAGAGAGAGAGAGATAGATAGAGAGAGAGAGAGAGAGAGAGAGATAATAAAGAAACTAGATATATATTTAGATTCAGAATTGTCAAAAGAATTGTTACTAATATGGGAATACACAAATCACTGCAACTATAAAGCCCTTTTCTGATGTTGGCAGTGAAGAAATATTCAATTGTATTATGAGACACACTAATATTTTTCTGTTTTCCGAGGCTGAATTTATTATATTAACGCTGGATCTATTAAATATCTATAGGAATTAAAAAAGTTTGTGTAAAATTGTAGTGTCCCTTATTAGTGAGATAGCTTTGATGACACTCAGAGATGGTGATTTTGATATAATATTATGTATGAAAGACTTATGTACATGCTTATATGCTATGACCTGGTTTGGGTCACTTGGTTGTTGTGTGCTTATGATAATATCTATGGTTGCATGCACAAGGATTGATTTTGTTTAAGAGAATATTAGCGGCGTTTTCTCTTTTGGTATCCTATTTTGGGCATAGGTGTATGACGTGAATAGTGATTTAGAATTGAGACACAGATCCATGGACGATCATGGTTATGTGGAACATATGGTTAATTATGATTTATGGATGATACATGATTTGTATGATTATATGTGCCTAATCTCGTACTAAGCATGATGTGGCAGGGGACTTGGTCATTGCCAACAGGGATGCTCAAGTTATAAATGACTACGGAAGTCATTTCTCCAAAACCAAAATGACTGTGGAAGTCATGCACAATATTTGGTAAAATTTGAATAAGTTAATTATGAAATTCATTTGATTGATTTGATCATTGAGATTGTGATGTGTGCAGGTCTTGGAAGAAGACCTTACCAACGAACCATCAGATGGGTATAAGCTCACAATCAGTACCTTAAGGTGAAACTCAGAGTTTCAAAGCAGAATAGATGAGAAGCCATGGAAATTAGGGCGCGGAGTCCTAAATCCATGAAATATAAAGACGTGGAGTCTTGGATATATGATAAAAGGATTAGGACGCGGAGTCCTAAATCCATGAAATATAAAGACGTGGAGTCTTGAATCTATAATGAAATTTTTGGGGCGCGGAGTCCTAAATATTTAAAAAAAAAAGATCAAGGTGCGGAATCTTGGATCTTTGGAGTAGATCAGGGCGCGGAGTCCTCAATCTACTAAGGCACAAAGATGCATACAATAGGGGTGCGGAATCCCTATTATCTGGAAGAAAAATACCACTCATGGGAAACTCGTAGATGAATTTCCTTAATAATCTAATTCCTAACAATTTTGGAGTGACTTTCTAAAAATAGAAAGTCATGTCTACCATTTCAAGTATGACTTTCCAAAAATAGTAAATCACCTCTAATCAATGGGTAAACAAGTATACTTGAAGGAAAATCACTTAAATTATGATTAATCAATTGTAATAGTTCAATCTCGACTTAATCCTAAATATTATTAATATTATTAATAATATTATTATCTTTTATGAGACTATGATATTATTATTAAAAGGAAATTATATCTCCTCAATCAATTCACACCTCTCTCCTTCATGAATCTCATGGCTCTATGTAACTCTCTCTATTTTAAATATTACATTACACTCTCTTTTATGCACTCATCAAGGAATGGCATATTCCTCTTACACTCATTAAATATATGTCATAAAATATTCCTACACTCATTAAATATGTTTCATAAAATATTCCTCTTACACTCACTTTAATGCATATGTTACACTCTCCTTAAATAAGGCATGCATACCTCTCCTTAATGGCATAAGTTACACTCCTCTAAAAGGAATACAATGCATGCATATTAATCCTCCTTTATGACATGAATTGGTTGCTCCTCCTATATATGAGTCTCATGTATTCTAATTTGGGGGGAGAGGGGGTAATGCCAAGATTGGAAGAGACTTGAGGAATATTGTGAATGGGAGAGATATGGAGAGTATCCAATTACTTCCAAAAAAAAAAAATCTGAATTTCTTACTAATCTACTAAGTATCTATTGAGGTTGAACATGAGTGGTATTTAGAGGAAGTGAAAACTATCTTCATTAGTTTTCCTTGCATCTCTCTCTCTATTGCTATATTTTGGTACTGGTTGTGAGCTTTTACAGCTCGGGGGTTCCAGGGGGAGGAGTTCTCCCTAGATATGGTTGGGTGGAAAACCGGATGGTTCAAATGAGTTGGTTAAGGGATCGAAGGTGGATCATATTCTCAACGATTGGAGCTGAATATCTCTTCAGGTATAATTTCCATTGTCCTAAAATTATAGTATAGATTTAGCATAAAATAAAAGGTAGACATTTAAATTTTTGTAAGCATCTAATTTTGGTTTAGGCTTATGTTATCTAAAATATTATTGATTAGTTAAAAATGAAGACTAGATCAATCTATATGTATGGACGTTTAGATCTCAATATTGGAGTTATTATTGGTATAGTTTATGGTACTAATCTTGGTATTGTAGCATTTGAGAAAGGAAAGCCGAATATTGTTGAAGGTAATTTCAATAAATAAATTCCAAAGGATTTGGGTAAGCATTTCATGATTTATGGTTCTGTTTCAAGTAATTAATAGATGCATGTTTTATAAATGGTTTTAGGATAGTTTGCAAAGTGTTTGACAAAATCTTTGAATGAGTAATGTTATAAATTTATTTATGCACGAATAAGTGCTAACTTGCAGAAGTAAGAAAATGGACATGTACCCAAAATATTCTTGGAGGAATTACAGAATCAACCCTTAAAAGAAAATGCAAAAATAATGGCAACTAAATTATAGTTTGGAAGATCAAATGCTTGAGGTAAGTTGGAGATAAATTTTAGTTATGGCTTATGTTTCATATTCTTCAATGTTTTGTTATTCAAGTTGTTGTAATAGTACTATCAGAATTTTGATAGAAAGCCTTAATGGCTGTAGCATTCAGGGCTTCCATGTGTTTTTTTTAAATTGTAGCAATTGGTGCAAAAAGCTTGTCACTCATGTCAAATGAATTAGCTTTTGGGTGGTAAAATGTTTCAAGAACTCGTATGGTGGATTTAGAAATGTGTGATTTCAATGAGCATATATTAGTAGCATAAATCTGGGTTTTTTTTCCTCATGTAGAGGTGTAGCTGTAAGTTTTCATTCCATATGTTTGACAAAAGTCATAAATGAAACATTTAGGCTATAAATTTTGTTGTTTTAAAGAATCGCATTTCTAGGCGTCCCTGTTGCGATTCAGCTCCACTTCAGGGGGTATCCATACCAATAGGCCATTTCACCCCAAGTTTGATTCCAAAAATCAAGGTTTCGGACATCAATTCCCAAATCTGCTCTGTTTTGCAGATTTGTTGTTGCATGTAGAAGCGCCTGTTGTTTTGTCTTGCTGTTTGGTTCTTTTTATATTGGAACTGCCTGATAATTTATAGTGATGAATCTGATTTAGGCTAACCACTTGGAAATTGTTTTTAAAGTATAAATGGTTAATAATTTGAAAATTTAAATAACCATATGGCAACTTGTTTTATGACTGCCAACTATTTGTCAAAATTCCTCAATGGCTGTACCTTATAACATTGTGAGCTATGTTTGAAATTTCTAAATATTTATATTCATTGGTATAGATTCAACAATGAATATGGCTGATAGTCTACTAATATCTTAAGTTCAATTATTGGCACTACTTACAAAAAAAAAAGAAAAAGTCATGCAACTTTGGATTCATGTTAGCTAATTATTGTGAAAACACCTTAAAGAGATAATGGTTGTAAGTGTTTGACGAAATGCCTCAATGGCTGTACATTTCATGCTTGTAAATTGGTTTTCATAATGTTCAATGGTTGCATCTAATTACGTTTATGAACCGTCCATAAAACAAAAGGCATACGTTAATTTAAGATTTGCAATCAAGGTATTTCTAGTATAATAACTCATTGAGTTAAAGGGTCTTGCTGAAAATTCAAAATTGCAGTAAGTAATTTGTTGCAATATCAGCTCACATATGAATTCCTAAATTATGAGATGCCAACTCTATATAATTCAAAGTATCCTTTTAAGAAAATAACTCATAAGCATGTTATTAGTCACTCTTGAACACATTTAATTACAACAGAATTAACAATTAGTTTATTGTAAATTGTGGTTCATAAAAGTTGACATTTATTCATCCCACTAAATAATTTATATTTTAAAGGTGATTTTAGTCTTGAGAAGCAAGTATTATGGTTGTATTTTTTTTGGATCTTGATAAACCTTGAACTTTGTAGCTTTGAAGATAAGTTGGTAGAATTTAGGGTGTAGTGTAAAAGACACCAATAACTTCTATGTAATAAAAAATAATAATAATAAAAAAAAATTTAAAAAAAAAATAAAAAAAAATATATATATATATATATATATATATATATATATCACATTTTGATTTAATATAATATTTCTCTATAATAATTATGGTAGGTAAGGTGGGACCTTACATATGGTATCAGAGCCAAGTTACAACACTAGGCCTAATGGGCCAACATGCTTATTTGTAGTTTGATGATGTATGAATGTTGATTTTGCATGCATGTTGAGTTGTTGTATATCTTGACTTGGAAGCATATTGTTTGCATAGAGGATATTATTATCATTATGTCATTTAGTGACTCATGAAAAAAAAAAAATCCCTTATATTCCTTTATATTTCTTAAGACACATTATTAACAATATGTTAAAAATCTTAAAGACATGTTGGGAAAGGACCTGCTTGAGAAAGTTGGGGTTAAACCGAAGTATGTGAATGACTTGATTTTCAATCAATGAGTGAGATAGGTGGAGTGAATGCATGGTTTCATATATTTTTAGTGCATCATTTTCAATGTGATATGGGCTTAGTAGCCATCTTTACTTGCTGAAATCGTATCTACCGAGAAGAATATTGGCTTAATCTGGACTATAGTGTGATGACCTTGGTGTGTATGCTTTTGGAATGAGTAACAAGTGTAAGGCTGAGATTCCATTAACGTGATGATTGAGTTCATCATGATAATTTTGAATCTTTTTGTACCTACACTAGAGGAAACTTAACTAAAAGCTACCTTGAAAGATGTCACTTTATTGTGAATGTAAACTCAAGAGTAATGTATGTGTATTAAGTAGATGTGTTAAAATAGGATTTGGGAATACATTCTTAATGAGTAAGAATGAAATTTCTCTGATTTCTTGACATGATTTTGTGTATTTTGGGTTGACATTAGGCATCAAATAACTTTAAATTACTCAAATACTAGGTTGAGGTATGAACTTCCTAATAAACAAGAGGCTTAAATGATTGGTGCATGATGGGTTGTGGAAACCATTTTAAGGAACACTTGAATGTTATGTTTTCCTTAAGCTAATGTATGGGTGTGGAATCCATACGAGCATATATCTATGAGAAAATATATGGGTGTGGAATCCATACTAGCATATATCTATGATCTAATGTATGGGTGTGGAAACCATACTAGCATATATCTATGAGAAAATGTATGGGTATGGAATCCATACTAGTATATATCTATGAGATAAGTAATGAGGTAAGGTATGGGTGTGGAATCCAAAGTAAAATATATCTATGAGCTAAGTAATTCTTCTAGTTAGAATATTTTGATGGAATCTGATATTCATGATTAAAGAATGATTATGTGTAATTAAAATTAAATGGATAGAGATTTGTAACACAAATTTTCTTGAGCTTTAAATCCATTATTTTTATTATTACAGATGAAGATACTAAGATTGGTATACTAAACACCATTAGGTGGTTTAGAATGTTTGGAATAATTGACTTGATATATGGAAGTGTGAACTAGATATCTATCCTCTAGTATTGTAATCCTTTTGTATATATTGAATTTAGGTAGAACTAAAATGTCTTTCAAATTCTTGAAATGTAGAAAAAGATTATTGTGATAAGTTGATGAAATAGCTTTTCTATTGGCTTAAGACAAATTAGGTCTAGGAAAGCCATAATAGTCTCTTTAATGATCTTATCAGTTGAATATTGGTTGCATTCTATTTAACCAAATTAATTAGAGAAATTATGAGGATTGAACTCATGTATTTCTCTAAACTATTGTTAGTTAGGTGATCGCGTCAAAATTCAAATTATTTATAAATTGTGAAGAGAATAACATGTTTAGAAGGTAAATATTTTATGTGGTGAGAACTTGTTTTATTTGAAATTAATGAAAAAAAAAAAAAAAAAAAAACGCATGTGATTAATTAAAAGCTTAGTTGAGTTCTTGTTTTACAAGAATATGTGCTTGTGATATTTTTTTAGGGAGAAATTGAAGGAGAGTGAGATCACATTTTCATTGATTCGAATTATTGCATGATGATTGTATTATATGTGGAATGGGGGAGATTGTTTGATTTAGGAATTTTGTGTTGGGATGTATAGTTGTATGAGTATTTATTAGTCCTACAGAATGTTGTAATAATTTGAGAGGGTGGTAATTCTCCTTAAAGCGAAAGGGTTTAACTTTAGGCTAGAAATTCTATTGTGATAGTCTAAATCTTATTTAAATTTGACAAGATTCATCACATTTTGAGAAATTTATGGTTTTCATAGGTTGTTGTTGCGTACGTATTAATAGTAAGGGATAAGACATGAAAGCAAATGAATTGATTAATTACTGAATAGAAATCATGAGCGATTTCATAGTTGGAAAACAAATTGACTTAGAGTTATCAAGGTAGATTCAGTAATATAGATACCATATTTGCATAATTATGAGATTTGTTCTTGATTAAAAGTCATTTTCAAAAAGATATCATTCATCTGCTTTTAGATGAAGATCTTCTAATAGATTCATTTCATAATTGATTCTCAAGTTAGAGAAGTGAATAATAATGAAGATTATGCAAACTAAATGTATGATCTATAATACATAAGTGGGTCAATGAGGAATGTATTTGACCTTAGGTTTTTAGTTTAAAAAAAAAAAAAAAAAAAAAAAAAAATTGGTGCCTTGAACTTCATATTGTATTTTTTCCTAAAGAGTAAATGTTTGGTAAAAACTAAAGATAAATCCTAGATATTTCGATTGCAAGGATGTCTTATGGAATGAAAAGAGGAAAATTGGATTGAAAAGGCATAAGGCAAGTAGGATGTAAGAGTGTGTTTTATATATAACATCATGTTTTGTTGCATAATTTCACTCACAATTGTATGTGGATTATTTTATGCCAATTTGACTGTGATATGGTATGGACCATCATTGTTGTGTGTACAATTCTATTTATAGCTTGGAAAGCTCAAAATCCTACAGAACCAAGAAGATGACACATGTGGGATTCATATAGACTATGAGAAAGAAGAACATGTAGAATATCAAATTATTATAGATAAATTAAGTATATATCATATCAATTACATACAATAGTATTTTTATATGGTACTATAAATTGTATGGCTAGTTTTGATATAGAAATATTTGGTATTCTATATCAACACATGTCTAATATGGCGTGGATATATTTTCTACTTGATTAAGAATGGTATGTTTAGTTTTCATGGAGTTGCTTCCAAACTATGGATTGGCATGAAGAAAAAAAAAAAAAAAAAATATATATATATATATATATATATATATCAAATACATAAGGTTAACAACTTATTGATAGGAGAATCTAAAAGAACTAAGTATCTTATGACCGTAGGAAAAACTTCGGGCCAAGTTTAGCCCAAGAGGGGGAGTATGTAGTGTCCCTTATTAGTGAGATAGCTTTGATGACAATTAGAGATGGTGATTTTGATATAATATTATGTATGAAAGACTTATGTACATGCTTATATGCTATGACCTGGTTTGGGTCACTTGGTTGTTGTGTGCTTATGATAATATCTATGGTTTCGTGCACAAGGATTGATTTTGGTTAAGAGAATATTAGCGATGTTTTCTCTTTTGGTATCCTATTTTGGACATAGGTGTATGACGTGAATGGTGATTTAGAATTGAGACACAGATCCATGGACAATCATGGTTATGTGGAACATATGGTTAATTATGATTTAAGGATGATACATGATTTGTATGATTATATGTGCATAATCTCGTACTAAGCATGATGTGGCAGGGGACTTGGTCATTGCCAACAAGGATGCTCAACTTATAAATGACTGCGGAAGTCATTTCTCCAAAACCAAAATGACTGTGGAAGTCATGCACAATATTTGGTAAAATTTGAATAAGTTAATTATGAAATTCATTTGATTGATTTGATCATTGAGATTGTGATGTGTGCAGGTCTTGGAAGAAGACCTTACCAATGAACCATCATATGGGTATAAGCTCACAATCAGTACCTTAAGGTGAAACGCGGAGTTTCAAAGCAGAATAGATGAGAAGCCATGGAAATTAGGGCGCGGAGTCCTAAATCCATGAAATATAAAGATGTGGAGTCTTGGATATATGATAAAAGGATTAGGACGCGGAGTCCTAAATCCATGAAATATAAAGACGCGGAGTCTTGAATCTATAATGAAATGTTTGGGGCGCGGAGTCCTGAATATTTAAAAAAAAAAGATCAAGGTGCGGAATCTTGGATCTTTAGAGTAGATGAGGGCGCGGAGTCCTCAATCTACTAAGGCACAAAGATGCATACAATAGGGGTGCGGAATCCCTATTATCCGGAAGAAAAATACCACTCATGGGCAACTCGTAGATGAATTTCCTTAATAATCTAATTCCTAACAATTTTGGAGTGAATATCTAAAAATAGAAAGTCATGTCTACCATTTCAAGTATGACTTTCCAAAAATAGTAAATCACCTCCAATCAATGGGTAAACAAGTATACTTGAAGGAAAATCACTTAAATTATGATTAATCAATTGTAATAGTTCAATCTCGACTTAATCCTCAATATTATTAATATTATTAATATTATTATTATCTTTTATGAGACTATGATATTATTATTAAAAGGAAATTATATCCTCTCAATCACTTCACACCTCTCTCCTTCATGACTCTCATGGCTCTATGTAACTCTCTCTATTTTAAATATTACATTACACTCTCTTTTATGCACTCATCAAGGAATGGCATATTCCTCTTACACTCATTAAATATATGTCATAAAATATTCCTACACTCATTAAATATGTGTCATAAAATATTCATCTTACACTCACTTTAATGCATATGTTACACTCTCCTTAAATAAGGCATGCATACCTCTCCTTAATGGCATAAGTTACACTCCTCTAAAAGGAATACAATGCATGCATATTAATCCTCCTTTATGACATGAATTTGTTGCTCCTCCTATATATGAGTCTCATGTATTCTCATTTGGGAGGGGAGGGGGTAATGCCAAGAGTGGAAGAGACTTGAGGAATATTGTGAAAGGGAGAGATATGGAGAGTATCCAATTACTTCCAAAAAAAATTTGAATTTCTTACTAATCTACTAAGTATCTATTGAGGTTGAACATGAGTGGTATTTAAAGGAAGTGAAAACTATCTTCATTAGTTTTCCTTGCATCTCTCTCTCTATTGCTATATTTTGGTACTGGTTGTGAGCTTTTACAGCTCGGGGGTTCCAGGGGGAGGAGTTCTCCCTGGATATGGTTGGGTGGAAAACGAGATGGTTCAAATGAGTTGGGTAAGGGATCGAAGGTGGATCATGTTCTCAACGATTGCAGCTGAATATCTCTTCAGGTATAATTTCCATTGTCCTAAAATTATAGTATAGATTTAGCCTAAAATAAAAAGTAGACATTTAAATTGTTGTAAGCATCTAATTTTGGTTTAGGCTTATGTTATCTAAAATATTATTGATTAGTTAAAAATGAAGACTAGATCAATCTATATGTATTGACGTTTAGATCTCAATATTGGAGTTATTATTGGTATAGTTTATGGTACTAATCTTGGTATTGTAGCATTTGAGAAAGGAAAGACAAATATTGTTGAAGGTAATTTCAATAAATAAATTCCAAAGGACTTGGGTAAGCATTTCATGATTTATGGTTCTGTTTCAAGTAATTAATAGATGCATGTTTTATAAATGGTTTTAGGATAGTTTGCAAAGTGTTTGAAAAAATATGTGAATGAGTAATGTTACAAATTTATTTATGCACGAATAAGTGCTAACTTACAGAAGTAAGAAAATGGAAATGTACCCAAAATATGCTTGGAGGAATTACAGAATCAACCCTTAAAAGAAAATGCAAAAATAATGGCAACTAAAGTATAGTTTGGAAGATCAAATGCTTGAGGTAAGTTGGAGATAAATTTTAGTTATGGATTATGTTTCATATTATTCAATGTTTTGTTATTCAAGTTGTTGTAATAGTAATATCAGAATTTTGATAGAAAGCCTTAATGGCTGTAGCATTCAGGGCTTCCATGTGTTTTTTTTTAAATTGTAGAAATTGGTGCAAAAAGCTTGTCACTCATGTCAAATGAATTAGCTTGTGGGTGGTAAAATGTTTCAAGAACTCATATGGTGGATTTCGAAATGTGTGATTTCAATGAGCATATATTAGTAGCATAACTCTAGGTTGTTTTTCCTCATGTAGAGGTGTAGCTGTAAGTTTTCATTCCATATGTTTGACAAAAGTCATAAATGAAACATTTAGGCTATAAATTTTGTTGTTTTAAAGAATCGCATTTCTGGGCGTCCCTGTTGCGATTCAGCTCCACTTCAGGGGGTATCCATACCAAAAGGCCATTTCACCCCAAGTTTGATTCCAAAAATCAATGTTTCAGACATCAATTCCCAAATCTGCTCTGTTTTGCAGATTTGTTGTTGCATGTTGAACCGCCTGTTGTTTTGTCTTGCTGTTTGGTTCTTTTTATATTGGAACTGCCTGATAATTTATAGTGATGAATCTGATTTAGGCTAACCACTTGGAAATTTTTTTTAAAAGTATAATTGGTTAATAATTTAAAAATTTAAATAACCTTATGGCAACTTGTTTTATGACTGCCAACTATTTGTCAAAAGTCCTCAATGGCTGTACCTTAAAACATTGTGAGCTATGTTTAGAATTCCTAAATATTTATATTCATTGGTATAGATTCAACGATGAATATATTTGATGGTCTACTGATGGTCTACTAATATCTTAAGTTCAATTATTGGCACTGCTACAAAAAAGAAGTCATGCAACTTTGGATTCATGTTAGCTAATTATTGTGAAAACACCTTAAAGAGATAATGGTTGTAAGTGTTTAATGAGGAAATGCCTAAATGTTTATTACATTTCATGCTTGTAAATTGGTTTTCATAATTTTCAATGGTTGCATCTAATTACGTTTATGAACCATCCATAAAACAAAAGGCTTAAGTTAAATTAAGATTTGCAATCAAGGTATTTCTAGTATAATAACTCATTGAGTTAAAGGGTCTTGCTGAAAATTCAAAATTGCAGTGAGTAATTTGTTGCAATATAAACTCACATATAAATTCCTAAATTATGATATGCCAACTCTATATAATTTAAATTATCCTTTTAAGAAAATAACTCATAAGCATGTTATTAGTCACTCTTGAACACATTTAATTACAACGGAATTAACAATTAGCTTACTGTAAATTGTGGTTCATAAAGGTTGAGATTTATTCATCCCACTAAATAATTTATATTTTAAAGGTGATTTTAGTCTTGAGAAGCAAGTATTATGGTTGTATTTTTTTTGGATCTTGATAAACCTTGAACTTTGTAGCTTTGAAGATAAGTTGGTAGAATTTAGGGTGTAGCGCAAAGGACACCAATAAATTCTATATAATAATAATAAAAAATAAAAATAAAAATATATATATATATCACATTTTGATTTAATATAATATTTCTCTATAATAATTATGGTAGGTAAGGTGGGACCTTACAAAAATATTTAAGGTTAAAATTAATTTATGCAAAAAAAATTACATCTTTTTTTTCTTTTCAATGTGCAGAATCCCAAAGATAGGAGGGAAGGATCTGGATCTTAATTTGTTATACAGGGAAGTAACTACTCGTGGTGGACTAGAAAGGGTAAGGTAGACTCTGCATATTTATTATAGCAACATTATACTTCTAGAAAAATGGCTTCTGAAAAGTGTCCTCATATTTTTTCTTCTTTATACAATCATGCATCTAGAACAATAGTTCCAGAAATTTGGCTTCTGAAAACTGGCCCCTTTTTCTTGCTTTTTTATGATAACTATGTTCTAGTATAATTTTTTTGTGTAGCAGAAAGGTGGGTATGTAACAGGTGCCTACACAGGAGTTATCCACATTCTTATTGTCTGCAGTCAGTGTTAACCTTGGAGCCTCACTGTTATTATTCATTGATATTACATCATTGCCCCATAAATTATTTAACATTCAAGTAATGATTAGATCCTTAAGGATGAGAATTTGAAAGCATTGCTTCAAATTGGGCAATAGTTTCAACTCCCAATTTTCATTAATTAAATAGCACTGTACAACAAGATATGAAAAAATTGAAGTTGATCTCAACAACCAACCTGTTTAAAATCATAGGGCCAAGTATAGATAATCTAATTTGCATAATTGTACAAACTTTGGCGAGAGGAAGAGACAAAAGGAAGAAGTTGATCTATAGTGACTGTTGATCTTTTGTGCAGCACAATTTGTTGAGCTCTCCACCCACTCCATTGAGCCTACACTGATTTGGAATGAGTGCATGCAGCAAAGGTTAATGCAGCAGTGTATTAACATTACTGAACTTTGAGACTGTGTGATCACTTCATTGTAATGCTAGAACCACTTGACTAAGAATATTACTATGTTTGTGTCACAATTCTAGTTTTCCACTTTGATCCACAACAAAGTTTCCCATTGTAATTCACATTTGGTGTTGATGATTCTTTGTTATTTTGCACTTTTGATAAAATGATTGAATTTTCATGCCCATACTTGATGAATTTTGTGTTGAACTTGTCTCACAAGCTTGGTCGATTTGTGACTCACTCTAGGATCAAACAACCCCACTTATGATTTTTTGATCTCAACCACTCTTCTACAAGTTGGGGAGTGTTAGAAATGAAAATAAAACATTTGTGTGGAATTTTTGAGCTTGTGAGGATTGATGAAACTGTTGATTTGGAGTTTTTGTTGTATTACACATGCAGTTGAGGTATACAATTGAGGGGACATTGCCACATTATCATCTTGGGAGTTTGGAAAATGTTGCTACCTTGGAATTATTTGTTGGAGATGTTATGACTTTTATGCACAAGGTTGTTGGTCTAGTCAAAGATGATAAGTTGAGTCTTTAGGTGATAGAAACATTATCCTTGATAGTGTAATCTTTGTAATTTATTAACCATTGAAGCAATTAGTGTTTGACAAAGTGAAACTTGATCATTGTACTTCTTATATATACACATATATTTGAGAAAGTAAGGAAGAATAAGAAAAGGTGTAAGTGTGAAAAATAAAAAATTGAGAAAGAAGTGAGCCAAGTGCTAATATGTCTATTGTTTCTATAAGAGAAACTTGTTCTATACCTGAAAAGAATCACAAGTACATATCTACTTTGTTGTTAGGTTGCATGACCTTAAAATACATTGGTATCAATGCCAATAAAAATCATTAAGGTTGGGTGTGTTTAATGTAGTGAAAAACATATGATAAGCTCTTCTTGGAAAGTAGAAGTGTTGTGGAATAGTTTCAATGCACATATCAGTTTTTCCTCTCGAACATGGTATCAGAGCCTAGTTTATTATGATCTGGGAGATTTGTATGTTTGTATTAAAGTGTATGTACTTTGATTCTACAAGAGATTGAGAGTTTCTTGTTGTTTTTGACATTGCTAAGCAAGGAGGGGGGTGAGATGCCATTGACTTCAAGCATTCCCTTTCTGAACATCAAGTTGGTGTTAACTTTTTGGGTTAATGAAAAAGTGTTTTTTCTCTTGTTAGGACTATATTTCCGATCATCCTTGATGATGCTTTGTGGGCATGTGGATGGCTCAAATGGGGTGGATTCTTGACTTTAGAGTGTTTCCTTGGTCTTCTTACCTATGGGGTTGATGCCCTAGTCAATTGGTTGACTAACCCATTGGGTGTGCACAATGGGGAAGTTAGTTGCTAGATTAGAAGAGGTACCTACCTAAGAGGAGCATTGGGCACTTAATCCTTGGAGCTTGGGACATAAATTCACTTCTCAACAACAACAATGAACCATAATTCACTTCTCAACAACCCTAATATGCTAGGTAATCCAAGAGAAAAGATACTAAGCATATGCCACCAAATTTCATCCCTTCAAGCACACTTTTCCAAGCATAAACCATATTTGAATTTATTTTACTTACTGCATATTTACAACAGTAAATCTACCATATTATCTTCCAAATGTTTGTGAAATCACTTCATAATTTTGGCCCTTAATATGTCATATTAGTATGAAAAGTTTCAAAAATAGTGCAACCAAGAAAACAATGAAAGACTGCAAAACAAAATTTGAAACTACACGAGTATTGGACAGCTGGAAATTTCATATGTGTGTATAAGGATGAAGTACATGTATATACCACAACTTTATTATCACAAATTGTTGAGGAGGTAAATCCCCTCTGCGGACAGAGGCGATCCCTACTAGCCCAGCAGGGGTCTAGCAACAAACAAACAATGCTATGACGCAAGCTCCTAATTATGAATGAAAGACTTGGGATAGAAGCCTACCTGGATTCCAACGCTATGATCTGAAGAAGAAGTGTCCCCGTCCTTCAACCCTGGCAGATCACAATCCTTCCACGATCTCCGCGGATGAACACCTGCACATAGAAGAAACGAACAGATACAAGCATAGGAACCAGCATACGTAACTAAACATCGGTCAGAAAAGATATAAATCGCATTAACATGATGGAAAACGGAGGGAACCATAATCATAGTCATCTATTAAGTAATAAACGAAGGTTAGTTAAGCAACCAAGCTCCCAGGGTCATACTCTCGAATGGGTTTCCGACCGTCCACGTTCCCGCAAAGCCTCCGCCAAGGAAAGGAAAACCTCTCCAGAGTCTCGTAACAATGGTCTCCTTGCTCGAATGGGCCTTAAGGGAAAGGAAGGATTCTTTTCAGCACAAAGGCACTTGGGAATAGGAGATGCAAAGCTTCAGCACTTCAAGACTAGCAACCCTTCAGCCCTTTCATCAATGGATGAAGGCTATATTTATAGAGGAGAGGATGAGGTTGGGATCCCTACAATAGTGGAAGGGAGGCCTTATCCTTTGGGAGGTTCCCCATAAGGTGGAAACAAGAGGCCAAAGGAGGAAGGCCGTGGTTATTCAGGCGAAACCACTCCTGATGACTCATCCACGAAGTTGTTGTAATCGAAACTTCGCCTCTTTTTTTTAAAAACTTTCCATAAACAGAGTGGCGCGGGTACAACACTGGGACAGAGCGCCAATTGGCGCGGGCTCAGTGTTAATTTTCCCCCATTGGCGCGAGTACATAACGGGCTACCGACGCCAATGCAAAAACATGTGTTTTTAGGGGTCTGCTCAGGAAATGATCAACAGAAGGAATGTTTTCCTCATGGAAAGGGATGCAATGATGGTGTTTGCAAGGCATGACACTGCTTATTGGTCACAAAAATGACCCTCCAATGGGCGAGATGGGGATTGCAGGGACGGTGACAAATTACTGTGTAACAGATGCCCCCTAAAGCATGAGGCCCGAGAGCGAGAGGGGTGAAATGCTTTACGAGAACATGTCCAACTGAAGGCCCGCCGTCGGAAAACCTGCGCAGAAAGATACAACTGATAACTCAAGTACATGATGTATATGTGGTATGGACGCAGCCATCCAAAACAGAGTATACTATAATCCAGATCCAGGGTATGGACGCAGCCATCCAGCGAGGATCAAATAAATAGACTCAGGTATGGTCGCAACCATCCAATCAGTGAGTCATATACATAATGATAATAATCCACAATCGCAGCCTGGATTACAACAGACACAATCCAGGGTCTTGCGCTCCATCTCGACCCAAAAAAAGTACAAGTTCAAGCATGTGAATATGTGAGCTGAAGTCGAACATGCAAGAACATCGTCTGATTACCAGCCAATGATGAAAGCTGTTAACAGACGCGAGAGAAACCACCAATAATGACAATGGTCCTCAAGGTACTACAGGTACAATCTACGGCGTGTGAATAAATGAGCTGACGTCGAACACCCGTAGAATCATCCGATCGGAGGCCAATGATGAAAACCTCACGTCGAATGCGACGAACCTGCCATTGAGGCATGCAGGCTCCAAGGTACCATCAGGAGTCTCTAGACCAACTTCCTGGATAATGAGTTGAAGTCGACAGGAAGTGACCTTGATCGAAGGTGGGCCATAATGATTCCCACATCATCAACACGAGACAGAGGAACATAATGTTTTTTTTGTGAATCAGGACCATATGAGAAACAGAGGAAGGTTGATATTTGCAGAGGCCAACTTCTCTTGAACACATAAACGGCACGACAATGGATTTGGCAGTATTTGACATCAACAGATCAGAGGTCATGGTGACGAGGCAGTGAACAGATGAGAGGTCAAAAGAGATTACCCAAACCCATGGAAGCAAAGTAAAGCAGCGAGATGAGATGTCCCCAACCCGACACGAATGCAGACAAGTGCCATGTTCAAGAGCGACATACTGCCGACACGATTATGGTTCCATTTTCCCCCACCATTTCGGTGAGTACCTCTTTATTTTTACACAAGCTTGAAGAGGATACCATATGCTTGTCATATAAACCCGTCCTTCGGACGAATCCATCCTAGTACATTTAACGAGCCCTAGGAAGGAAAAACTCGAATAACGTCATGATTGACAATTTCCGATGTCATCAGGTTTTAACGAGTCTGACAAAGGAAGAACTCGGCGTCTTTTCATGTTTAGAGAGTTTGAAAAGACAGCGGAAAAGAAAACTCCACAGGTCCCTTTTCGTAAATAGTTCCCCAGATCCGAAAAGGTAGAAAACAATATCCCGGAAAACCTCCTAGTCGCGATAGGCTAGGGTATTCCTTTTTCGTAATCAATCCATCCCAGCCCGAAAAAGGGTTAAACTTATACTGGGTGAATGTCGATTCGTGTCCATTTTAACGAGATCAAAACGACAAGGGCCTCGGCAATCTTTTCATGTTTAGAGAGTCAGAAAAGAGCTGAAAGAAGACTCCTCCTGAAGGAACGAGTGGTATAAAGGGTAGCAACTGGTTCCGGTAATGGTGGAACTTCTCAAAACAAATAAAGGTCAAGAGGCTGGCTAACAAGACCACTCATCGCAGCGGTTCCTCAGGAACGGGTAAAACAACCAAGTGAAGGCATATGATCGGCCAAGCAGATAGTGACGATGGGGTGAGAAAACCAAGGCTCATCTGGCAAAACAGGCTGATAAAATGGCAATCACAAGAGGTAAAATGGGCAAGGTTTCATTTTTACACAAGCTTGAAATCAGGAAACTCTGCTTGAAGTTGGTTTCATTTTTACACAAGCTTGAAACAAAGATAAACTATGCTTGAAGCTGGTTTCATTTTTACACAAGCTTGAAACGGAAACAAACTATGCTTGAAAAAGTAAGCATGCCCCCAGCATGGTGACACAATTCGAGGTACATGCCCCCCAAGCTTCAGTCCATATGAAAAGCAGATGGAGTGAAGGTTCAAATTACGAGATCAAAGAAAGAATCGACTAGGATTTTTACGAGATCTGATCAAAGACTCGAATTGAACAGGAACGTGTTTCATTATTTTAACGAGGTTGACACATTACAAGAACTATCCTCAGAGACCTTGTTTCATGGTTTAAGGAGCTTGACACAAGACAAGGAACTCTGCTCCGACAACCTTGTTTCATTTTTTAAGGAGCTTGACACAAGACAAGGAACTCTGCTCCGACTGACTTCATCATAATGAACAAGAAGTCATTGCTTCCAAGAGTTCCACACCAGATGGGAGGAAATCATCTTGGAAGTCAGGACCCAATGCCCCCAGCACTCGATGCACGACGGCATCATCACTGAGCACAGGCACGGGGTAAGTAGCCACGTAGTTGACCTGTGGTGGGGTAGATACAACGGGTGGATAAAAACCGGGAGGGGGTGATGGCAGACCAGTTGCCACAGTAGGACCAAAGAACGATAGCTGATCAATGGTCACAATCCGTCCTTCATGTGGAAAGCACATCACGCGAAAGAGGGAGGAGACAAGTGCTCCCATGGCATGGGTGTAATCACGCCCCAACAACAAATGGAAATCCAAAGGGCCTGGAACGACCATCACATCCATATGGACGGTTTTTCCTCCCAAAGTAGCAAGGTAACAGCCAGAAGGATCTAACGGTTGACTGGTCATACATTGAATGTCGACGGATTAACGAGGGCGCAAGTGGCGGCGGGCAGCTTGCCCGGAGTAGTTGAGGATGGGGCTAACGGTACCTTCGTCTATAATGGTGCCCTGAGTACGACCGGACCAAGAGCACCTCTTTGTGATCTCGAAAGGCACATAAGACGGAAGGCGAAATCCTACAAATCGATTCCAGTCAAAGGAAGCGACCAAACTACTCGGAGGGGCTACCATCGACACGCGAAGGTCTTCCCCTGATGTTACGGAAGAAGGAGTATCCTCCATGACCTCCATCTTGAAGGCGGGAGGAATATCCTCCGTAGCCTCCATCATGGGAGGAAGAGGAGGAGCTTCAGGGACAGGAGAATCTTTCTCCAAGTCCGAAGAATCTGAAGAAACCAGAAGCACATGAGGGTTATGAGATCCACTCTTGACAGAAAAGACCTGGTGCACCGTAGACGGGGCCAGTTCAACCGCTCCCACGACCAATGGTTGGTCAGGGACGGATTCGTGAATTTGAATTTCTGGGGGAGTGGGATCGACCAAGGATGACTCTTGACCAATCATGGGATCAGCTGGTGGAGGACTCAAAGAAAGTTGTTTATAACCAACCGGGAGGCATGGTGTAGAAACAACTGAGTTGTCCAAAACTCGTTTGGCTTCATCCATATAAGGACAAAGGTGAATGGCATGGTGCCCTTCACACAACTTACAGGGATTGGTAAGCTTACCCTGCTTCTTAGAAGATTTTCCAGCAGCAGCTAAAGATGTGCCCCCAACCTGACTCCCAGAAGCCGAAGGCAACGGTGGACGACCATTGGACCATACTTCGAGCACCTTGGGGATGCCAGGGCAGTCTCGAAGAAGATGGTCTCCCGTGCACAACATGCACGGGAACTTGAATTTTCGTGGAGGGTCGGAGGGCCTAGCAAGGGAAGATTTCTCAGAGGCAGCAGCTGCACTTTTAGCCTCTTGCTTATCAGACTTCTTCTCCTTTGTCTCCTTCTTCTTCTTCCTAGCCACCTGGTTACTCGAATCCAGACTTTCACCAGGCGAAGTAGAAGATGAGGACGCAGAAACAGGCGAAGAAGGGGAGAGGTCCACCTTAGGATCAACATGCTGTTGTTCCGGTGGAGGAACTGATTGACCAGTAACAGAGACATTCGGAATGACAGAGGTTGAGAACAACCAAACAGGCAACTCAACAGTTAACCCAGGAAGGGACAACATCGCCATATAAGGAGCACCAACATTCCCAAAAGGAGGAAAATGACCAGGATTCCCTTCTGAGGGGATTCCTTGGTTGGTAAACTCTGAAAAAGTTGCCATCAAACTCAAAACCACACACGGGCTGAAAAAGAGTTAAGGGCACACGATCAAATGGTCAACAAGCAATATCTAAGCAGGCGTGTAATCGTGGGTGATTAATTTTACCACATTGGAAAGTAAGAGATTCTACCGTTTCATATTTTAAGAGTCGAGAAACGATAAAAAAGATGACTCTATCTCTTTCAGAGTTGACACAAGCGTGAAAGGACAAGCGCTTGACGGTCTTTTCAAGTTTAGGGAGTCAGAAAAGACCAAATGACTGCTCGGGAAAAACTAGGCACAAAGGGTGTACCAAATATCCGTGAACTGCAATATACACCTTGGTTTCAAAAATGAAACAGAAATCGACCAAGGACTTTCCGTACGTGCAGGTAGTCTCCCCGAATGCTGTGTTCGGTGTATCACGGGTATAGGGCGGCAAACTCGGCTTCCTGTGGATAAAGGATTGAAAACCTATGGGGGTCTCCCTTTATATACACGACGGTACGGGGAGCACAAGTCCGTACTAGCGCTGTCTAAAGCCAACAGGCGAACGACAGCTGCTAGGTTTAACGACGCCGGAACACGTCTCTAGCCCAGACCTTCTAAATATGTTTCGTTAAGTTCCAATGCTGCCTTAGGTTAATTTAATGAATTTTACAGTTGATCTTCAATTAAGTTTCAATTTCCAGGCCCTATCGTATGTAGTGTCTTGAAAGACTCCTAAATGCAGAGCTATATGAGAAAAGAAATCTTTCAATTCGATGAATGCTATCTAGTTAAGGGAAGAGCTTCAAACAATGATGCAACAAACAGCAAAACTGAAAACGAAACTTTTCCAAACTAGATGACTTTCACTATCCAAAAGTATTCTAAAACATTCAACGAAGCAAATTATGCAATGTAATCTATGCAAAATTCTTTTTCCAAAAACTATGCAATCGTAATCTATGCACAATTTCCTTTTTCTTTTCAAATAATAAGAATGCACTCAAAGCGATTTTTAGTTTTCAATCATTAAACAATGTGATCTTAGTTCAATGATAAATCTCAAAACTACCTTTCAATGCAATGTGATCTAATGCATCTCAACGAAAAGCAAACTATGAGACGAAAACTAAAACAACGCAAATCTTCCTAACGCAAAAGAGATGTAAACAAACACTAAGAATGCAATCGTTGTTTCAAAACACTTTGTAACAAAATCCCTCAAAAGGTGACAAAACACAAAGAGGACTTCCAAAGCATGAGATCAAAACAAGGCATTCATTCCCTTTTACATCAAGTGATCATAGAAAGAAGACATTCCAAACAATGAGCAATGTAATCTATGCTCATACGGAGGAAAGGCCGGAAGGGAAAGACACGCTGGCGAAGGATTAAGGGAAAAAAAAACCTCAATTTTCATACACCCTGAAATTGGCCCGACTTGTACATTGACAACTAGCGCCAAGTGGCGCGACTTTTACATTGAAAACTAGCGCCAATGGCCAATTGGCGCGGGTTGCTAACTGACAACAAGCGCCAATTCCTGAAAATGAAAAAACAAAGAATTTCTCCCAACCAAAACCAGACTTCCCACTTCAAGCTGAATCTAAAACAAACCAAGAAGCAAAGTACTGACCAAAAGAAACTTCCGAACAAGGATAACCCTACCACCTACAGGAAATGGCGCGACTGTCTGGCTGTAATCCGCGCCAGACAGGGGATGGCGCGAGTAATGAACTGGCAACCTGCGCCAATTGGCGCGACTGTCAGGCTATAAACCGCGCCAATGAAGCCAACCATGAAAAGATGAAAATTCGGAAAAACAGAGGTTAGATCTGATCCTCTGGGGCTGAACCAAAAGCCAAAACACAAAAGACCCAGCAAGAGAAGCTCGCCAGCGAGGAAAAGCAAGATCCTGACGACGAGCAAGACGAAGCTCCAAGTCGTTCGGTCGCGAGCCATGGGGAGATCGGAGAGTAGGTTGATCACTACAGTTAATGCTAGGCGGCGTTTCGAAATACGTGTGCCGGACTACCGTCTATAGTTTACAAATCCAAACAACAATCGACAACACGGCGGATCCCCGATTAGGTCGCCAATTTGTTGGGGAGGTAAATCCCCTCTGCGGACAGAGGCGATCCCTACTAGCCCAGCAGGGGTCTAGCAACAAACAAACAATGCTATGACGCAAGCTCCTAATTACGAATGAAAGACTTGGGATAGAAGCCTACTTGGATTCCAACGCTATGATCTGAAGAAGAAGTGTCCCCGTCCTTCAGCCCTGGCAGATCACAATCCTTCCACGATCTCCGCGGATGAACACCTGCACATAGAAGAAACGAATAGATACAAGCATAGGAACCAACATACGTAACTAAACATCGGTCAGAAAAGATATAACTCGCATTAACATGATGGAAAACGGAGTGGAACCATAATCATAGTCATCTATTAAAATGATAAACGAATAGAAGTTACAACCAAGTTCTGACGTCGCAGCTTCCTTCGAACGGGTCTCCGGTCGTCCACGTCTCGCAAAGCTCGCCAAGGGAAAGGGGAACCTCTCCAGAGTCTCGTAACAATGGTCTCCTCGCTTAAATGGGCCTTAAGGGAAAGAAGGGATTCTTTACAACACAAAGGCACTTGGGAATAGGGAGATGCAAAGCTTCAGCACTTCAAGACTATCAGCCTTTCAACCTTTCAGCCCCTTCATCAATGGATGAAGGCTATATTTATAGAGGAGAGGAGGAGGTTGGGATCCCTACAATAGTGGAAGGGAGGCCTTATCCTTTGGGAGGTCCCCCATATGGTGGAAACAAGAGGCCAAAGGAGGAAGGCCGTGGTTATTCAGGCGAAACCACTCCTGATGACTCATCCACGAAGTTGTTGTAATCGAAACTTCGCCTCCTTTTTTTAAAAAACTTTCCATAAACAGAGTGGCGCGGGTGCAACACTGGGACAGAGCGCCAATTGGCGCAGGCTCAGTGTTAATTTTCCCCCATTGGCGCGAGTACATAACGGGCTACCAGCGCCAATGCAAAAACAGGTGTTTTTAGGGGTCTGCTCAGGAAATGATCAACAGAAGGAATGTTTTCCTCATGGAAAGGGATGCAATGATGGTGTTTGCAAGGCATGACACTACTTATTGGTCACAAAAACGACCCTCCAATGGGCGAGATGGGGATTGCAGGGACGGTGACAAATTACTGTGTAACACAAACTGATCAAAATCTTTCAAGGCCCAAAGAAGGGTTAGATGTTCAAAAATAGATTTAAGAGAAGTGTCAACTATAGGCATATGATTCCAAATCAGAGGTAGAAAATCAGAAAAAATTATAGCAAATTTTGTTACCAAGATAGATATCAATTTGCCTATCTTGATTCCACTTTCCTTTGGATCTTCTGGTTGCTGAAATTTCTTCCTGATGTATCTTGATTTCCCCAGTTCAAAATTCCATATTTTGGATGGGGTTGGATGGGGTAGGGTAGGCCTTTTGCTACATATTTCTCGTCTACTTTTCCAGTTGATGGGAAAAGCCAAATTTCGGAATAGGGTTTTTCCTTTGAACCTGTCTTTTCCATTGAAGTTGATTCAACTCTTGTGCCTTTATATTCAGCTCTTAGAATTTTCTTTTTGACTGCTTTGGTGTGTGAGTATCAGTTCATCTAATACTTGTTTGCCTAATCTTTGATCCTTTGAAGAATTTTGAAAGTGTCTCCTTGTTTCAAAGGGATTCTCCAGTTTCACTGTTGCATGCAGGGGAGAGGATATCCTTTTTTCCTTTGACTAAAGAATTAATGGAAACTAAAGACTTAAAGACCTATTTTCAGGCAAATTTTGGTTTAGACATGATTTTATTTAGAAAAATTCCAAGAATAGGTAATTTTTACATGTATTAGCTACCGCTACAGACTATTTTAGCACACTTTTTCTTGATGCTCTTTGTTTGTCACTAAGGATTACTGAGGATCACTATTTTGTTGATAGCTTTGTGCACAAACATTAATGATCAAATAATCTCTTTTAATGATACCACAATTGTGCATATTTTTTGTTACGACCCTTTGTTCCCAAAATTTGTTAGATCTCACCAAAATCCTCCTACACCTTATTCAACTTTCCACTTTATTTTCTATGGAAAATAATGCCCTATCTAATGCATAAGGCTTATGGTGGGCCACACCATATTTAATGACATGAATTTGCGTCATACTTTATGACAATCCTGTTTCTTATGTCACTTTATTACAGGTGACATATCTGTCAGAGGTTGACCCCAACCAGGAAAAGCCATTTTGGGATCTTGTGTTTTGATGTGAGCTATTATAGGAAAGGTCATGTTGTTAAAATTTTAGGTCATTAAAGTAATGGTCAAATTTTGAAATTGGTGTACATGAAACAATTGTGTGTGGTGTAATTTGAGGGTCTATAAAATGGCAAGTCAATAAGAGGACAAACTTGGCTACATATATGGTGAGAGAGAGATTATAGGAAGTGAAAGGTCATTGGACAAATAAAGAGTCATAGGAATTGGAATGTTTAGTGTTAACAACTCTATTATATGTTCACGTGCTTCCAAATCCATTTTCTTTTGCTCTGTCTTTGTAATAAAATTGTCAGTGTCTCATTTCATAGTATTTTTGTATTATTGAATGATCTAGAATGGAATTCAACAACAAATGATTCATGGAAGAGATGAATCCCTTTCCGGCCAAGAGCAACAGTTTTTCACCCAGCCTAGTGAGCGATATCAATAAGAAGAAATAATTTGTTGGTAGAGATCACAAGTACAATGGCTCAAGAAGCAGAACACAACTCGGAATTCTTCCACAAATCGATGATTCAACATTGGAATTGTAATAGATTACTCATCTCAAGAACAATTAATGTAATAAGTTAACTTCTCATCAACATATTGAGCACAAACCAGCAAAATTTTTCTAGTCTCTCCTCTCAAAACTCAAATAGGATGGTTTCACTGCCATTCACATGATCACTAAACACATCCCCTAATTAGTCTTAAAAGAACACACTGCCAGTCCCATGAGGCCCATCACTTTAGTAGATGTCAAATTGACTATCATGGATATGCCTACTAGAAAATATCCAAGTCCTAATGTTTTCACCACAAATTTATTCCACCACATTTGGTTCACCATTAAAAATGAGGTCTAGGCATTGAAAGAAAAGTTACACTAAATCTGAGGTGCCCTTCCAACCATAAATGCTACCTTCATCACTCTAATTCAAAAAAATGACAAAGCACTCAATCCCTTCAAATTCCAAGCTATAGGTCACTGCTATGTTATTACAAAATGAGATGAGAGGGGTGCACTAGCTTTAATACAATGATTGCATCCTGTAGATCTAGTCACCCCTCAAGGTTTCCATCTCACACGGCTAGTAGATCTAACACTGGTGGGTTTTTACAATCAAGGGCTCTATACCTTGGCTCATTGAGGTTTTTTAATTTCCAACTTCCACTAGATCTACTCCCTTCAACCACCAAAAAATTGTGATGTGCATATTTTTTCACTAGTGTGGCTGATTACAATCAAACTACAAGATGCATAATTTTGGCTCCATTTCCACATTGGGTTCATAATAGTGATTTTGTGTAGTATTGTAGGTGTTATTCCCTCAAGAGTTTGTCCTTCCATACATATCAAAAACCTATCTTGTAAGGCAATTTTTTCCTTGCCTAGGTACTAGATTGAAGTCTGCCATCAGAGACCAAATGTTTATGCCATTTCTGAATTGGTATCATAATAGTGATTTTGAAAAGTATTGAGGAAGTCATGACTATTTTATGTTATGATTTTGTTCAGACTAACTTGGAATCACAATCTTCGTGGTAAAGGGAGATCCATTGGATGTAAAATTCACTTATTTTTTTTACAAACTCTAGATCTACTTGTGTTGCTTCATGGCACAGTGATAGTCACAGAATTAGATTTTTTGTGCAAGATCTAGCATAACAGCAAGATGCATTTGCACAACCACCACATTTGGGAAACAATGATGGTCATGTTCAAGACCATGTAGCATGTTCTCCAACCATCTCTAATCAAGAGATCTTAATCCTATGACTTTTTTTGTAATGTTAATGATCTTTATTTTGCTCCAACATCTTCTATCTCACTTAATATTCTTCTTACTAACCCCTACATTCTCAATAGCACCATAACACTTTGAGTGTTATTATTCATTATGTTTTGTACCTCTTGAATTGGAATTGTGTTAGGTAGCTACCTAACAACTTTGAGTTTTCTTCCAAGTCTGGGTAATTGTCTATGATTTCTAGCACATATGCAAGCCTTGAAAGCATGAGAATGTGCAAGAATAAACTCTTGGGATAAATACCCATTTCATTATAAGGGCTTATCTTACATTGATGTCATAATGTCAAAAAGGACATTTGTAGATATCTTGACACAAAGACAGTGTCAGCAAGGACATTTGTAGATAGCTTAACACAAAGACAATGTCAACAAGGAAATTTTTTAGCATGCATCTTGGTGTGTATTTGTGGCTTCTTCAGCACAAGCATACACCATAGTGATTATTTGGTTTTGTGCCTGTCCTGAGGTGAGACATGGAATTTTATGAACAATACTGGTCAATGTTCCTGGAATAGAGTTTAGATTGTTATCATCCTTGCTGGCATGCGAAGTTTTGTTAGACCTTGTATATTCTCATGCTGTATATGTATTGGTTAAGTTAGTGAAACTGGAACCTCCCCATTGACATCTTTTCATCACCAAATTTCCAAATGCTATAAAACGGTTGAGAAAAGTTGCAGTGAGTGAACTCTAGGGTTTTTGCTGAGGAAAACACCATGCTTCTTTCAAGTAAAACTTCTAGTGCTGTAATTCTCAGGGTACTTAAGGACTTGAGTTCTCTTGCTTCCTCACTTAACAAGGAAAAGGATTATTAGGTACTACTTTATAGAGATCATGATGAAAGTGTCATTATAATCAAGAGTCTAAATTTAGTTGTTTAACTTCTATGGCAACAACTAGGTCTCTGCATCAGTAAGATAGAAAAACTGGTCATCTTCATTGTCTATTGTAACTATGTCTTCTAGTGCTAATGAAGTTTTACTCCCTCTACCACTATGTATTGACATTTTTTTGTAATATGTGAAAAGTTGAAACCTCATCAACTGACACTTACCCAGCTAGAATACACCAGCGATGAGATAAAATCAGTTGCAAGTTCATCTCATTCCTTAATGCTCAAGATCCCTGCCCATTGATTACACATAATCCAAGGGAATATCCTTCAATTGACAAGTCAAACAGCCAATAAACCCAAGGCAACAATCTCAAGGTGAGGCCACACATGCTACATTATTAGATTGACTTGGTAAATTGATATCCTATTGCCTGTTCAGATTGCTGGGTGTTTTTTTTTATTGTACAGACTTTAAACACATGCCCAACCCATTTCCCTGTAAGCACTAATAAGCGTAGGATGATAATATGGGCATTTTCCTGGATTGGATTCCAACTAGCTATTGCCTCTGCTTTTAGGCATATGGAAAGTTAAGTGCATTCTAGGGGAATTTGATTGCTTGTTTCTTTGTGTCAAGCTATCTACAAATGTCCTTGCTGACATGGTGACATCAACGTAAGAGAAGTCCTTATAATGAAATGAGTATTTATCCCAGGAGTTTATTCTTGCGCATTCTCATTCTTTCAAGGCTTGCATATGTACCAGAAATCATAGACAAGTACCCAGACTTGGAAGAAAAATCAAAGTTGCTATGTAGCTACATAACCCAATTCCAATTCAAGAGGTACAAAACTTAATGAATAATAACACTGAAAGTGTTATGCTGCTACTGAGCTCCATTCTGTAGAAACAGAGATCTCAACGAGTTAAAACTCAATTCATGTACCATTGAAGGGATAGATTCAACATTCATTATTACAATGAGAATATATGAATTACACCAATCTTATCTATGCATTCATAAGTAACATCTGAAAAACACCTTTGGCATCTAGCTTTTAGTTTTTACTGGAGATGCATGAACTGTTATTTAAACAAAATGCAATCTTTTGGGAAGTCCATTCAAATATGGAACATTACTATGGAAGCCAAGTTCAACATTGATATAGCATGCATTAAATTTGTTTGCATTGAATTGTTGTTGTTTGCAATATGCTTGTGTTTTTGCTAGAAGTAAATCCACCACGTACTAGATTTCCTTTACCCTACAATATACACCATGATTTCCCATATATTGCTAGGGGAGCATTGGGCCGACCTGGAACTGTAGTTCAACAGAACTTTAGATTGGGCATAATCCTTGAGGAGTCTACCTCTCGGATCATCACCTTACTACGGGAGACTAAATCAGAAGTAGCAAGATGGACAAGCTTCAGTTGGTGCAGAAGTGACAATGTAGTGGTTATAGAGCGCCAAAGTCTGAGCAGCGTAGAGCAGAGTTGGAAGCAATGCAGGAAGGCACAGTGCAGAGTCAGCAACAATGCAACAACTTTAGAGGGACAATGCAGATACTAGGAGCAATCAGATCTTCAATATGAGATGCATCCTACTGAACACTTAGTTCAGATTTTGCATGTTTTTTCTGTTGCAGTGTAGTAGCAGTTGGAAGTAGCATGCATGGTCAGTAACAACATGGATGCAACAACGCAGTGTTGGTGGGCAGTACTGTCAGACATCAGCAGCGCAAAGGGGATGTTGCGGATTCAGAGCAGTACTTCAACTTGATGTATTGCTAGAGCACATTCCTCGCTAAGAGAGAGTGTTGATTTCTGGTAGCATCAGAGGTTCTCTAAGTCTCAAAAATTTTAGGGAGGCTTAGGCACATGTATTCCAAAGAATCTAGAAAGGATTTTGGAAAATTCCACTCATATTATGTTTTATGGAAATAATAAATTATTTTTAATGGGACCCTAAGTCTAAACTTAGGAAATTAAAATAATTAATAAATACTAATTAAAATAGAGTGTGAATATTCTAGAAATGTCAGAGATCAAGTCAAGTTAATCTTAGCTGTTGATTAGCGATTTAATCTCGGTCGTTGAATACTCAATGAGAAGATTATAAGGACTTGATGGATCATTTGGAAAATAGATCGAGAATATTTTTGTAGAGAGGGGCAGAGATAATTTTTGGTTGGAAGAGTTTCCTGATCCAGAGAGTGCAAAGTAGAGGAGGCAGTAAAAGCCACATAGAGCAGCGCAGAGCCATCCGCGTAGAGGCTATGTAGGGGCTGCATAGAGCTTCAGAGGGAGTTTGATTTTTTGTTGAGGAAACAGTCAGGGTTTAGTGCCAGTAACCCGAGGGAGTTTCTGGAGGCCATGAGGACCTCGTTTCCAGTCAACAGAGAGATCTGGTGCAGAGAGAGAGGGAAACTTCAGTTGTGCTGTAGAGACTATGTAGAGTGATGCGGTCACTACACAAAGGCAGTGCAGAGCAGCTCATCTTGAGCTAAGGTCAGTGTCAGATTCCCATGGAAGAGTGAGATCTTCTCACGAGATTTTATTTGTCAGTTTTCCTCTGTATGATTTGTTAGTTTTGATCATCATAGATTTGTACTCATAAAATTACTGCATAATAAACAAACCCTCAGTTGCTGCACCGATTTTCCTACATTGGGTTTTTCCAGGGACATTGGTCGAAAAATAACTGTGTCATGTGTCTATGATTTACTCTTGCTCAGATCTTGTTTCCGCACATTTATTTTCTGCAGTTTAATTTTGTGAAGGCTATAGTGTATGGGTTTTATTATATACCATAGAACACAGTAAATAATTTTTTCAAGTAATTAACAAATATAATAATTCTCATTAGTTGTGGTAGTAGGATTCAGGCAACCAAATTTTCACATGGTATCAGAGCTGGTTTAGCTGAGTCGTGATTTTTTGAGAAATTCAAGCTAGATATCTGAGCAGTGAGGGGCATACATAACATCTGGAGAGGAAGATACTTTCTCAACTGGTAGAGCATCAATCAAAGAGAGGCAAAAGAGATCTAGCCAAAGCAAGCGCTAAAGGAAGAGGGCTGACGCAGTGACTGCGTAGGCTCATGTAGAGGAAGAGGAAGGGTTTTCAAAAATTTGCTGGTGGATCAGTTTTGGAGGCCGAGATCTGGAAAGTGGCACTAAGATCCAGAAAGTGGCACCAGGAGGCTGTTCCTTATGGTCCAAGGAGGAAAAATGATTTGGCTGGGGCTAAACGCTGAGCCTAGAAGGGGGTGACGCAGAGGTTGCAAGGTGATTTCCAACGAAGGAGATAAAGGCAAGGTTGGTTTCAATTTAGTCATCTTCAAGGGTAGATTTCCATAGGATAGAGGATGAGATTGGTTTGGGCACATTTATGATTTGTCTTGGGCATTTTATCTTCATCACTGGTCTGAGTTCAAGTACATAGAAGTCACACCTATTAAGGGTGATTTTGATGACAGTTTGGGATTGTTGTGAATGTGTCATTCTTCTTGAAGCCATCCGCACTAGTTTGGGTCACCTACAGCTAGGCCACAGGGCTTAAGAACACTGTCCTGCAGGATGAGAACCTACAACAAGAAAGCCATAGTCAAGGTTGCTTTATCATGAGGCTGTGTAGTGGGTTTTGAAGCCTATAAGAAGGCTTATGGGCTACCAGCATTTGAAGGGTCTGGTTGAAGGTAATCTACAGTATATTAAAGGTATTTAAGGTTGTGACTGGGGTAGTTGTTGACTGTGTTTACGCCCTAGTCAGTTCTACCAGTATTGCAGAGAAGACACAAGTCCTTGGAGCCTACACCAAACATCAGATTTGCAACCTTGTTGGAACCATCCTCTTGTCTAAGGGCAGTGGTATTAAACCTTCTCATTTGAAAATCATTCTGACTTTGAAGTATTATATTCTCTCTTTTCTGAACATTTGACATTAATGATAAGAAGAATTGATAAGGGTTTTCCCCATCTTGGAGTTTTTCCCTAGCTTGAGCCATATTCATATGTTCTTCTGTCTTGGCTTATCTTTAGCTTTTATTACTTATGTTCTTCCATTAATTACACTTATGATTAATGAGATTGCTAATGGATTAATGGGAAAATGATGTAACTAACCTAAGCTAACAACATGTTAACTCAAAATTAACAGGATGCCACATGGGAAAACATGCAGAGTTTGCAACACCCGGTTTTACAGTTGCTTGGGGATAAGAAACATTTGGGAGGGGAGAACTGTAATATCCCTTCCTAAATAATTTTCTCAATAGTACCACAAATTTTCAATTTTGCTAATTTTGGGGGCCTAAGATAATTTTGGAGAGGAAAGATAGGACAAGGGGGTTGAAATGTTTGCCTTGGTGAAATGTGGGGGCCACCTCCCCAACTAATATGCACTCCTTCAGGAGAGAGAAATTGTATGGCCAAGGGAAGAGGTTTGAATTTCTTAGTGAGGGGCCCACATGGAGGAAATGAACATAAATTATAAATAGGAGAGAGGAAGCAACATTTGAGGCCTTTTGATAATTTGACAATTGAAGTGTTGCTCTAGCTGTTTAGCAGAGTTACATAGTGTTGTTCAACACAAGAGTTTCCTAAGGAGGAAGCTCAAACTTTCTTTGATGGACTCTGAGTACCACCCTAGGAAGGATTCTTCATAAGTTTCAGGAATTAGATAGAGGGCCACACATGTGGTACGGTTTTTGGGAAACTGAGACACATTCAGGAGGCCACACAGAGAGTTGAGGAGGAAGAGCTAGAGTTGGGAGTTGTAACATTGTCGAAGTAATTTTTAGTCAATTCTAGGAAAAAGGGGGAAGATTTGCAAGGGTAGAATTCAACACACAACATCAAACTGATTTTCTGGAGGAGAAACTACGTCATCATACCAAGAAACTGCACAATCATTGTGGCAACACAATTGTGGGGTGGCTTGTGAAGGGATTTTGAGAGCTGGGTTTCTTAGGCTTTTTGGGGTGCAATTGAGAAGAATTTTCCAGCCATTTTGGGACATTCATTCCAACATCAGTCACAGTTCTAGTTTTTCTACACTTAAAGGAGGGTCAAGAAGTTTAGGGCCATTTTTTGAGCATCAAAACTAGAGAAAACCCTTTCTGAGTTTTTGACAAGGATTCAATGTCTAATTTATCAGAATTTTCTAAGCAATTAGTGTTGAAATTTTTGAGTGTTGGGGTAGCATCAAATGTGCTCTAGCTCCCAAACTTTGTGGAGGGACTAGAGTACATGAGATCTCCAAGACCCAGAAAGGGATTTGAGAAATTCCATCCAGTTTAAGAGATAATTAATTAATTAATGTTTTTAATTAAAGACCCTAAGTCTGATTAGGAAAATGAAAAGATTAAAGGTAATTAATTTAAACATGTGATGGAAATGAATTAAGTCACACGAATGAGGCTTTCTTTTAATCTTAGCCGTTGATTCAGGATTAGATCACAGATGTTGGTTTCCCAATGAGAAAAGTATAAAGAAAAGGCTTGGGGTCAGTTGGAGAACACACACAGAGGCAGAGCACTAAGAGTAAGATGGAATTATAGGGTGTGGTTTGCTAAGAATTTCTAGAAGGGTTTCAGCTGCAGTGAGGGGTAGTATTAGCGAGAGGGATGATCTGATCCCAAGCCAAGAGTCAACAAGAGGCAGAGAAGCAGTAGTCAGAGCAGTGCAGAGGGAGCAACAACTGCACAACGTAGAGGGCTCAGTGCTACACAGGTGCCATGTAGGCCCAAAAAGTGTAGTGCAAAGGCATCAGGAGGCCATCAAGGCTCACGCATGCCCAAATATAGCAGCGTAGGGACAACATAACCTAGTCTAGGGTTACGCAGGCCTCTCCTGAGCAATGCAGAGGCACACATAGGCTAGCAGAGATGATGCAAAGGGCTTCAGAGTTGCACTAAGGTTTTTGAAGACAGAAAAGGGTTGAGTTCTGTAAATCTCGTTTGAGGGTGTGAATCAATCCAGTTTTCCATCCCTGAAATAGAGGTATTTCTACAGATTTTTTCTCTGTCGGGTTAACCAATAAGGTGCCCATATTTGCTATACTTAGAATCTACTTAATAATAAAAACCCTCCAACAGCTAGAAGATCGATTTTCCTACTTTGGGTTTTTTCGAGGACAGTTGCCCATAAAATCTTGTGTGTCACTTTGTCTATGTGCATGTATTCAGTTTAGATCTGGATCTGTGTAGGCCATTAAAGTTTTTACTTCGATGTCAATACTGAACATTTCAGATTAATAATTTGTATAAGTAGGAGAAGTAAATCGTGATTTAACAGTAGGGTTTTTGCATAAGTAATATTCATAATTTTTCACAGTTGGGAGGGGGCTAATCAGGGTATCAACACAACCAACAATGCAAAAATCACAAGGTCAGTGCAGATTTTTAGTGGGAAATTCCACAACAGTTTGGCATTGATAAAAAATCCACTTGAGCCTTGTAGCTTGCCTTGTGAAAGCCAAGGTGCACATTTTTTTTATATTGTACTCCAAAAATATCTTATAATAAAATTTTCCCATTTGGTGTGTTTGGAGCATTTATGTTTTATGGGCGTTTGCTGAAAAAGATTTGTGTTGGGTTTATTGCATGTTTTTGTTATCACTGTTAATTTTTCCATTAGGAAAATTACACCTTGAGAGGCTTGATCAACATATCAAGTCAGATTTGAAAAAACATTAAAGTAATCCTTATAGATCGAAGGAAATTCTTTCAAGCACACATGAAAAGCCTAGGAGACACCTTCATTGAATGATAAAATGATAACATGCTTTGAGCATCTTTTGAGTTGATAGTAGAGTGCATTGATGATGACATTAATTGAGCATTCTTCAAGCCTTTTTTGAAACAACAATTACTCTTGAAGCATAGTTGAAGACCAACACTTGAAGAGTTGTTTTGTTGAAGCAATCACCCTTGGATTATTGTTGAAGACCAACACTTAAAGACTTGTTTTGTTGGAGTAGTCATCCTTGGAGCATAGTTGAAGATCAACACTCAAAGAAATGTTTTTTTGGTGCAACCATAAAATTTTTGCTGAAGCAGACACGAAGTTTTTGTAGAGGTAGATTTGAGAGCACTTTCCAGACCTATCTTGGATACATTTTTTAGAAATATTTGAAGTTTTTGATGGAGGCTTGAAGTAGTATTGAAGTCACCTTAAGGGATTGAAGCAAACTGAGACGGTTGGATCCATAGAGGATTGGAGTTTTCGTACAAGGTTGGAGCTTGGATTTGTAGTTGAAAATTAGAGTCCTCATTCAGGGTTCAAGCCTTGAAGGAGTTAAGGACTTTGTTGTACAAGTTGGAGCTTGGGTTTTTAGATTCCTCAAATCATTAATAAAATTATTTTCTTGTTGCACATCTTTTTTTTTGGTTTAATTAGTGAATTTAACTGGAATAATATAACAATTGTAAAGAAATATTGATTCAACCCCCCTCTCAATATTTCCAACACTAGCACACCTTATATTTTTTCCACCTTGCAATATTTTTATTGACATGCTAGAAGGAATTTTCACAAGTCAATGTTATTGTTCGTAATCTGGTTGTTTATGATAGAAGGAAATCTAATATGTGTTAGAGTTCCTTCACCTTGGAATGCTCTTACTAGCAATGTGCTTGTGCTTGTGTTAAAACGAAATATAGCATGCACTAGATTTATTTTGGCATGCAATGTCGTTGTTGGTAGTATGCTTGTATTTGTGCTACATGTAAAGCTAACACTCGTTAAATTTCTTTCACCTGGCAATGTTTTTATTGGAAAAATGCTTGTGTTTGGGCTAGAAACTATGCTAGATTTATTTTTCTTTGCAATATTGTTGTTGTCTATTTGGTTGTTTATGATAGAAGAAAATCTAGCACGTGTTAGATTTCCTTCACCTTGGTAATGTTATTGGAAATTTGTTTGTGTTTGGGCTAGAAGTTGTGCTAGATTTATTTTGCTCTACAATATTGTTGTTGTCAATTTGGTTGTTTTCTATAAAAGGAAATCTAGCATGTGTTATATTTCCTTCACCTTGGCAATGTGCTTATGTTTGTGTTAGAAGGAAACATAACATGCATTAGGTTTCTTTTGGCATGAAATGTTGTTGTTGGTAGCATGCTTTTATTTGTGCTACATGTAAAGCTAACATGCATTAAATTTATTTTACCTTGCGTTGTTGTTATTGGAAATGTTCTTGTGTTTGTGATAGAAGTTGTTCTAGATATTTTTTTCCATGCAATGTTGTTGTTGGCAATATGCTTTTGTTTACGTTGGAAGCAAATCTAACAGGCTAGCTTTCTTTCACCCTTCAATGTTGTTGTGTGCTTGTGTTTGTGCTATGCGTAAATCTAACATGTGTTAGATTTTCTTCACCTTGAAATGTTTTTATTGCCAACATGCTTCAATTTTGGCTCGAAAGAAATCTAGCATGTGATAGATTTCTTTTTCACTGCAATGTGGTTGTTGACAATGTGATTTTTTTTGCGCTAGAAGTAAATCTACCATGTGCTAGATTTATTTTAACTAGAAATGTTGTAATGTGTTTATGTTTGTGCTAGAAATAAATCTAGCATAAATTAGATTTCTTTCACCCTTCTATGAGTTTATTGACAATGCATTTGTATATGCGTTAGAAGGAAATCTAGTGTGCACTAGATTTCTTTCACATTGTAATGTTGTTGTTGGGAATTCAATTGTTTGTGCTAGAAGGAAATCTAGTATGCGCCATATTTCCTTCACCAAAATGATGTTATTGGAAATGTGTTTGTGATTGTGCTAAAAGGAAATCTAGCATGTGCTAGATTTATTTTTCCCTAGAATGTTGTTGGTAATATGTTTGTGTTCATGCTATAACAAAATATGGCATGTGCTAGATTCTTAAGCCCTACAATGTTATGTGTTTGTGTTTGTGCTAGAAGGAAATCTACCACACCGGATTTATTTTGTCTTGCATAAGGTATTTTTGACAATATACTTTTTTGTTCTAGAAGCAAATCTAATATGCCATATGTTTCTTTCACCCTACAATATTGTTATGTGCTTTTGTTTGGGAGAGAAGGAAATCTAGCATGTGTTAGATTTCATTAACCTTGCAATGTTGTTATTGGTGACATGTTTGTGTTTGAGATAAAAGTACATATAACATGTTAGATCTAATTCACCTTGCAATATTGTGATTGGAAATATGCTTATGTTTGTGATAGAAGAAAATCTAGCATGATTTAGATTTCATTTACCCTACAATATTGATGTTGACATTATGTTTGTGTATTGTGGGAGGAATTCTAGCATGCACCTAATTTTTTTTACAATGCAATATTGGTGTTAGAAATTTTCTTATGTTTGTACTAGAATAAAATCTAGTATGAAATAGATTTGTTTCGCAATGCAATATTGTTGTTAGCAACCTGCTTGTATTTGTGCTAGAATGAAATATAACCTGCATTGTATTTCTTTTGCAATGCAATATTGTTGGAAATGTACTTGTGCTTGTGCTAGAAGTAATTCTATCATGCATTGGATTTCATTTTCACTACAATGTTATTGTTGGCAATATGCTAGAAGTAAATGAAGCATAGGTTATATATCTTCCACCCTGCAATGTTGTTTTTGGCAATGTAATTTTGTTTGTGCTAGAAGAAACTCTAGATTGTAAGATTTCTTTTACTTTTCAATTTTTTTGTGAGTAACGTGCTTCTATTTACACTAGAAGCAGATTTAGCATGTGGTGGATTTCAAACGCCTTACAAAATTATTGTTGGCAATTTGCTTGTGTTTGTGCTAGAAGGGAATCTAGCATGCGCTAGATTTATTTGACCGTGTAACGTTGCTTCTAGCAATATGCTTATGGTTGTAGTAGAAGGAATGATATTGATTGTTAGCTTTCATTTAAGATGCAATGTTGTTGCTCGAAATGGGGTTCTACTTGTGATAGAGGGAAAGCTAGCACACATTATATTTCCTTCATAACGTAATGTTGTTATTAGAAATATGTTTGTTGTTATGCTAGAAGGAAGGTTATAATGTGTTAAATTTCCTTCATCTTGCAATGTTATTGTTGAAAATGTGTTTAAGTTTGTGATAGAAGTAAATCTTACATCCCTTGAATTTTTTTCGCAATGCAACATTATTGTTGGAAATGTGCTTGTATTTGTGTTAGAAGGAGTTATATAATGCACTAGATTTCTTTGTTCTTGTTCCAAAAGGAAAACTATCAATATTTCACCCTCACCAAGGTTAGTGCTCTGAAATTATTCTTGGCAATGCATTTGTGGTTATGCAAGAACGATACCTAGTGATTACTAGATTTCTTCTAGACACCATTACACTTGTGCAACCAATGCTCTGGGGGTGACATTGTATCAATAATCACAATGGTTAGAGTTATAGCTTTTGATGTGCCCTTTTATTGAATTTGGAACAATTTATGGAGATCAATGATAGTGCAAAAGAATTGTATATAGATATATGTTGCTGTTGGCACTACATTTGTGCTTGAGTTGGAAGGAAAGATAATGGTATAGCTTTACTTTTGGCACAAACACAAAAATCTAATCATAATTATTTGATCCATGGAGAATAATGTGATCTTTGTATAATTTTGAAGTTTATGAATAAATGTATTATTGAGGTATACTAAAATTTGCTTCCAATGCAAATGTATGCAACTTTAAAGTATCAAGCATAATTTTTAACATGTATTGTTTTTGTCTCTATTTTGTTGTATAGTTATGAACTTCCAAAAAATATTTCACTAATGTTTGGATGCATAAGATAAGACTCTTCCTCATCAACATAAAAATCTAGGAAAACTCAAATCAACACTTTTCGAGGACCTAAATTTAACATCCCTTTGTATCCATCCTCAATAGTATGTCCTTAATGTGTATAGGTAGGGAGTGCTAACATTAGAACTAAAGATTTGTAAAATTCAATTTCTTTTATTTTAGAATAAAAATGAGAATTATCTAGTATTTACAGTACCAAAAATTTTATTTGGAAGAAAACCTCTAGTTTGCCTTTTGATTATCAAGTTCAAACATCAAACATCCTCTCTAAGTGAATATAATTTATCCTTTTCATGGGGCTTTTAGACATCTGATGTAGCGTCAATCTCGGAATTTATTATATTTTACAATGGACCATGTTTTGGTTCTTCAACTTCTACAAATTTCTTATGATCATTATTCATACACTGGCTTTAAGACTACAAGTGTCACTTCTGAATTTAAATAGGAACTTGGTGGCTTGATATGAGCTTATATTTGTCATTCAAAACTTTTATTTGGAAGAAAACCTCTAGTTTGGCTTTTGATTATCAATTTCAAACATCAAACATCCTCACTAAGTGAAAAAATAATTTCTCCTTTTCATGGGGCTTTTAGACATCTTATGTAACATCAATCTTGGAATTTCTTAGATTTTGCAATGGACCATGTTTTGGTTCTTCAACTTCTACAAATTTCTTATGATCATTATTCATACACATGCATTAAGACTACAAGTGTCATTTCTGAAGTTAAATAGGAACTTGGTGGTTTGATATGAGCTTATATTTTTCGTTCTATGACACTATCTACATCTCTCATTGCATGGTCTTCATATATGTTTTTTTGTGTAATTTGCATGTAAATTACTTTTTGGTAGTATGCAATAGATGGTGGGGAACAATGTTTAATTACATAAAATATGACTACCATAATTTTTAAATTATTGCATCTATATTAATTTTTGAAAGTTGTGTGTTTTTGCGAAAATATAAAATCACACTTTACATGGTTCAGCCTTTTAATTACAATTTATGGTTTAATTGTTGTTACAGAATTGGTACAAGCTACAATGGAAAACATAGCAAAAGGGGACTATGTTGATATCCTTATTAATGATCAAGTCCTTGGGCTAGGAAGGGTCGAATCTATAGAGTCTGGAGCTTATTATGTCGGAGAAAGGGTTAATGCATGTTATGTTGCAATTTTGATAATTGATGTCACTCAACCACATTTTATTGAGGATGTTGATGAAGGGGGCATACATCCATGGAAGATCAAGGATTTGAGGCACAACATAGGTAAATCAAAATATTGAAGCATGTGTTCAAATATTATTGATAGTCTAATACTTTTTTTTGAGTAAATACTAACCTTATTTACATTCGTTTATAGGTGCAAATGTTTCTTATACATTTTCTATTGGAGAAAAGGTAGATCTTCTGCAACATGGAGTGAAGGTTGGTGAGGGCTCCATATTCAATACAGAGCTTGGGCATAAAGTGCATGGAAATATGGTAAAGAAAGGATTCATAGTGGTTAAAATTGAGAAGGTTTTAAATCAAGATGTTGCTCTACCACATCCAACAGGATTTGAGCATACACTAGGGGGAGCATTGAAATCTTATGAGATTTGGCCAGAATCAGATTTGGAACCTCATTTTCATGATCATGCCATAAATATTCCCCAGATAGGGTTAAATTAATATGTAAAAGGGTTTCTCTTACACATGAATGCATGGGAACAAGCATATTCATTTCCAAATGAATGCTATTTAATGTCTACGAGGATGACATTGTTGAAGGTGAAACACTAGGAGAAATGGACTTTGGTGTTTTTTTTGAAGAGATAAATGGAAATTGTGAAATATGCAGAATTGGGGATAAGTATATACATTGTTTGGTTAGATGGCCCATAAATAATTTTGTGGACGACAAAAGTGTGATATTAAGGGTTAAGGAAAAGTTCAAGGAGCCAACTAAGGAAATGGTGTTATGGGATGTTCTAGAAGACAAAAATCCCTTAAACAAATGGGATGGGAATCTTTGTAATGAAAAATATATAAACTCAATTGATATGCATGTAAAAAGGCCGTATAAAAGGAATAAACGAGTTATGGCTACAACAAAAATTGCAAAATGTCAAACAAATATAGATGAAGAGAAAGAAATTTGACTTTTGGCAGCAGATGTATGTTGTACAAAAGATTGTCTTCAACCTGTGGATATGAAGGCCATTGCAGGTGCCAGAAGGGGCATGAGACAAATAAATAAAAATGGTATTATGGAAATTGTCTTGAATTCACTCATGTCAAACACAATCATTTCAAGGAGCCATGGCCTACCACCTATTTCTAGAAATGTAAAGGACATGAGGTTTAATGGGAATATTATTTGTAAGAAAGCATGGTATAAAATACATAATATTCCTCAAAGCACATTCTATAACTCCCAAAAAAATTTCCAAAATGGACAGATCAAAGCTATTCATGGTAACACCAACACATGCAAAGCACGAGGACACATCGTGGCAGCCATAGAAATATTGCACAAAATTGTAATGGATAATTCAGATTTTTCAACAAACCAAATGCGTCAAGTTGAAGAATATGGAAAATTTACTCCTTTAATATTGCTTCCTTAGACTTACACACAAAATTCTCTGTTAAAAGAGATCAATGAGTCTCTTCAAAAGCCTAATTACCCATCAATATCACAATCAACAATGAGAAAGATATGGAATACTAAGTTTCAAGACGTGGCATTTTCAAAGAACACGAGCTTCAGTAAATGCAGTGAATGTATTGTGTTGAAAGAACAGATGAAGTCAACGACTACAAAATAGATGGAAGAAAAGGCACGAGGTAGGCTGACCAAACATAAAAATATTGTTATGTGTGGAAGATATTGCTACTATGCCCATAGAATTATGTCAGAGTGGTTTCCAAAGGAGTATCTGAGAATTATCCATGATAAAATGGATAAAAAAAAGACTTCAATCCCAAGGCTACGTGTCAAATCAAAATCTATTGTAGGAACAAATTTAGGTGTGTCATTGACAGGTATGCTAACACATGGGCATAACACATGAGGTTTTGGTAATTTCTCCCTACCATTTGTACACATGGGATCACAATTTACTATTACATCCCTTGCAAAGTGCTTAAGGTACCTTGAAGACCCACAAATTGATATGTATGGTGATCTACTTTTTGAGAGTGGAAGTTCAAGAAACCCACTTACAAATGCATTACTTGACACCTCTATTTACTAAAAATTCATGTTTACAAGGATAATTTTATATCTCATGGAAGATCAAAGAGCCAAAATGTAGATTTTAAAGCTCTTCCTCCACATTTGTTGTTACAGTTGGACAATGCAGCAAGTGATAATAAGAATTGCTATGTTTTCATATTTTATCACTATTAACTACACTTGGTGTCTTCATCACTATTGAGGTTGGATTCTTGCCTGTGGGGCACACCCATGAAGACATAGATGGAACCTATAGAAGAATGTCTCCCAACCTAAAAGGTAAAGATATATATTCTTTACCTAAAATGATGGATACATATCGCAAAATTGAAGAAAACCGAGTGTTTCCACCTACACTTATTGACAAGGTCTATGACTTCAAAAGTTTCCTTAATGGATACATCAAGGAGGGAAAAAATGCACTAGTTGGACATCTTAATGTTCAATACTTCCAATTTCTTGTACTTAATGATATTCCAATACTAAGGTACAAAGAATCCATTAGATATATTGAGTGGTCAGAACCAGTTGAGTTATGGAATATATATGATGAAGGTCGACCTATAATTCCCATAGGGAACCCATCTTTCTTAGATTCCAAAAAGAATGATGCCTATTTCAAAGAACTAAAGGAAGGGATAACATCATACATAAAAATGTGGAAACACACTATCGAGAACGAAGATTCACCAATTGTTACAGAGGAATGGAAAAATAAAGTAGTGTATTGGGAAAGAGTTCTTGATACATTAGATGGAATCTATAATGATCATAGAATAATATATGGAAGTGATTAATATTTTGAGGATTTTTGGCCCAAGACAAGGGACGTTGTTGATGTTGATCGTAATGCATTCCATGTAATCTCAAGTATTATGGATGGATATTTTGATAATGTAATAGATGAACCCATATATGCTGGACCCAAATGCAACAAGCCAAAGCCAACATTCAATCCAAATATTGATGTTCAGAAAGGAAAGATGTTGCTAGTTAGATCAAGAAATGAGGATGCAGGAGAGATGATTTGGATGGCAAAACCCATCTCAGATATATTTAGGGATAATGAAAGTGAGAATCTTCATGTAAAGGTTGATTGGTGGAAGCCTATTTCAGGGAAATACAATGGAAAATTTTTAGAGCAATATTGGATACCAAATCCTGATGACACAGAACTTGGCTCTATTCCAATTAATACCATAGTTTCGGCATGGCTGCCAAAGAAAGAAAATTGCAAGAAGACCAAGATAGATAAATATGGTCTAGAAGCTATTCTTGACCTACTTGGGCAAATATCTTAAGATTAGGTTTATATGATTCATGAATGTGATTTTTTTTTTAAGGATCTTTTAATATGCATTCAGACACACTTTTCAATATTTGTTGTATATCAAATATTCTCTTGATATTATTTTTGGAGGAGTTTTATATTATTTAGTATTTCAATGTAATCATGTGGTGATACAAATGACATGACTGTGCCATAAAATATTTAATTTTCCAAAGCTTTGTTTGACCAACATGACTTGTCACCATATCAAATATGCATAATAAAATTCAATAATGCACTTAAAAAAAAAATCTTCTAAACTTGGTCTATTAAAACAATAATGGAGTAGATAATTAGTATTCTATTTAATATAAACCATTTAAACACTTAATGAAAAAAATTTAGACATTTTTAATAATGTTTGAAGTGAGTTTTCCTTAATATTCCTTATTATAATTGATCTAAATCAAATTTGTTGTTTTGTTGCACTCTAATTTAAAAAAAAATGATTTTTATCATTGAACAACACAACTAGACTTATAAAATATTTCCTCTTATAGACTTTGAAGTGGTGCCAACATTGTACTAGCATAATAAATTTGTTCTCAACATAGGAAAAGTAGTTAGTGTCAATTTAAAATGGTTAATAATAGTAAGAAACACAATATTCATATATTGTTAAATAACTTTATAGGTAAGTATATTTTTACAAAATCTATTATTCACGAGTCAAATTTAATACATAAATATAAATATTAATGATAATATAAATAATGTAAGGAATCTAAGTTTTATATGAATTTCAATATGTTCTTTTCAAAATAATATCCTTAAACACTCTAGGAATAAAAACTAAACATTTGTAATAAATAGTTTAGTCAATTTTCTCTCTTTCCTCTTGGATTTGAAAATAATCAAATTTTATTACTTTGTTACTATTCTAATTCATGATTGATTTTGATAATTAAAAATGATTAGTAATTGAGTTGAGAGGCGAGGCTCATTCTACAACCTAAGATGAGGGGATGTGTAAGTTCGACTATATTTTTTTTTGAAGGATCTATTAATATACATTCAGACACACTTTTCAATATTTGTTGTATATCAACTATTCTATTCATAATAGTTTTGGAGTTTTATATTATTTATTATTTCAATGTAATTATATTATTTAGTATTTCAATGTAATCATGTGGTAATACAAATGACATGACAGTGCCATAAAATATTTAAGTTTTCAAAGCTTTGTTTGACCAACATGACTTCTCACCATATCAAATATGCATAATCAAATTTAATAATGCACTTAAAAACAACATCTTCTAAACTTGGTCTATAAAATAAATAGTTCTTAACTTAGTTTTTAACACAAAAGTGCAAATAATAAATAATAAATAAATTATACTACTACTCTCATTCAACATTTAAATCGACATTTAATCCCTCTAGACTCATGTTAAATCTGTATTTAAGGTGGATCTATGCTGGTATATATTCTATGATAATACGTCATTAAATAACTTTATACTTAATATATATCTTGCATATTAATCTATTATTCATCAAGTAAGACTCAATTAAGTTATTTTTTAACAAAAAAGAACAAATAATAAATAATAAATAATAAATAAATTATACTACTACTCTCATTCAACATTTAAATTGATCGTAAAAAAATATTTTCTCATGTCAACTTTAAAATGGTTCAAACTTCCTACAATAGTATGTAATGATGATGGTGATAATGATGATTATCATCCACTAAGACCAAATAATATGGTATATAAGAAGCCATAAGGATATTCCTCTAAATTCTTAAGAATTTTATTGTTATGGTACAAAAGCATTAAAATAAGTGTTTCAAGATCATCATAATTTTGTTTAGTTAAAAGATCAAGAAGGTTAGTAGTGCCACAAATATTTTGAAATTTAAATCCAAATTTGAGTATAAAGTGGATGATCTAAGAGGGTTTTTCATCTTCAACCATATTACTAGTGTTGCAAAGGCGATAGAATTTTAAATTGTGCCAACCTTGTCTTAGTAATAATAGTAATTTAACACATACATGATATTTACTATATCAAATTATAATTAAATGGGTTGATAATAGTAACATACAAAACATTATTTTCATAAAGTTGATCATAGTAACATACAAAACATTCTTTTCATAAAGTTGATCATAGTAACATACAAAACATTCTTTTCATAAGATAACTTTAACAAACTTAGCTTTTAGTACAAACCATAAAAAATCTTATAAGAGATAATGTAAGGAAACCAAGATTAAGATGTGAAATATTTTTTTTGCAAGTTTATATAAATTTGTTTTATATACTTTATCATGACAAAATTTTCACCAAAAATGGTGAATATCTACATTAAAATTAGTAAACTAAGTGATTTTATAATTCCACATTTTGAAAAAACTTAATCTAGTTAAAATTTCTAAATTCTAGATCGACGAAAAACTTCCAAATTTAATGAAATATGTGTTAAATATGAAGAAGGAAAAATATAAGAAGAAATCAAATTCACCCCCGTAGGAAAAATCATCTCATTCATCTGGTTCTTTTCGAAAACCTCGTTACCCTTGCTTGATATGTAATGAGGAGCATTTTACACGAGATTGTCCTCACCGCTCAGAAGTCCCAAAGCTTCTTAAGACTTCTGCCACATTTGCAGTGTTGACAAATCCTTTTCCAAACCCGAAAACACATATGGTTGCTACATATCTTACTTCTAGTTCACAAGTGCTTATGCTATTTTCCATGAAGCACAAAACTGATGTTTTAGTGTTGACATGAAGTAAAGATTACAATAATCTGTTGTCGTCGTATAATGATCAGGATACAAATCAACCTACCACTTCGACTTCGACCTCATTTGATTTAGCTCTATCGCTAATCCTTCCAAAGTTAAAAATAAAATCGCTAAAGGGATTAATTCAAAAATCAACAATCAATGCTCGAGCTCATGTATCTTGTTATCACTCCACCAGATTCCCAAGGCTGAGGAAGGAGTCCCAACAGAGGTAACCACAAACCAATATTTTGACTTGATAGCTAGCCCTATCAAGCTAAAGAGGGCTCTCTCCAAATGGTTCACAGCCAAGAGGGCTACAGAAAATAGGATTTTAGGCTAGGTAATGGGCGCAAGGGTTTGATTTGATTTAGGGTTGGGCTCACTGAACGAGGATTAGGTCAAGGGGACTAGATTAGGGCCAATGAGATGAAATTGCAATCCATTCGATGGGGAAAGGTAGGTAGAAGGTTTAACATTAAAAATTGATTGGTGAGATGAATATATTGGTGAGGAGCTACGAAGAGCATATGAGATGAATTCTCCCTAAATTGAAGAAAATGGACAAATTATGCAAAATTCCCCAAAACAGAGCATGAAAAACATGAATTCTGCCTTTCAACTTGAAATTAAGCATATAATACACATGAAATGGTTTATGAGCTTACAATACATTCATAAAAATGATCACAGAGAAAAAGCTATGTCAAACATTCATACCACATGAATCCAAAAGAAATAGCTGCAATTTATCATTAATTTCTAGGCCAAAATGCTTCTTGATCAATACAAAACTTTCAAATTGATGCCAACTCCCACCCACCTATGAATCCTTTGTAAAAATGAGCTAAATAAGCCTCAAACCACCTCCTCTCATCCTCAGTGGTCGAATCCATGAGGTGAGGGAGTTGTACATGAAAATTTGAACTAAAAGCTAGAGTGTAGGATGAGAAAAGTGCCTCATTACTATCTCTAGGAGCTGATTCATTACACCTCAACTGATTGACTTACCTAATGTATCTACCCTATATAAAAGTAAAAACATGAATTTTAAATTAATATTGATCATTTACATTAGTAAAATTACATTTCCCAAAGTGAAAATTCAAACTGGAGAAGATTTGCTGAGGATTGTAAAATTTGCAATTTTCTGGCAAACGCGTAGCGTCCAAGCAGGAAAATAGCATGTATTGAAAGTTGGATTTGAGTGCCTTCTCGGTGTTCAAATCAGCTCCATGGTATCTCATTGGAAATCTCTCTGAGTCTAGCTTCTATATCTATATTCATTTTTAAAAATGGATTTGATTTTCCATGTCAAAAAAACAATCTCCCAGGATTGGTAAACGCGCAGCGACCAGGTCAAAAAGGAGGCTGAAACATGATTTTTAGGTGGTTTTTTGCATGTTTGAGGGACCAGTTCTCCTCCAAATCTTCTGAAACTTGCTAGGGTTGATTTCCTCATCATTATAAACCTGTTGGTGGTGGCCATTTTGCATTTGGAGGCCCCAAAAAAGAGCGTAGTGTCTAGGTCGCTGCGCCTTTAGCAAAATTTCTGAGTTGAAATTTATCAAAAATTGCATAAATTAACATGAGTGCAAAAATGTGCCAAAATTGTTGGAGTACTTGCTCATTGAGTGACTGAGGCATGAAGTGACACCTTATCAAGTATTTCCAACTTTTCTTTCTCCCATTTCTTGGTCAAACTTTCAATTTTGTCAGTAGCTCTTTTGAGCTTGGCTAATGAAATTCTCTCTTTCCATGCATGAAGTTTGACTCTTCCCTCAACAAGTCTTTGTCCTTGTTGGCCTTCTTAAGTAACCTCTCCAAATGTAGATTGGCTCTATCAAGCCATGGTTCCCTTTCTCTACTAATCTCTAGGGCAAGCAACTTACTTGGTGTGAGCTACTCTGCCAATTCAGCTTCTCTTTGTCTTTCCCGAGCTAAAGCTCTCTTCAGCCCTATAGTCTTTGGTTTTTGTCTTAGAGGCTGATCCTCCTCATTATCAGTTTCACCAAATATTTCCAAGGTCTCCTCAAGTAAGGCCTTATCCTTTTCTTCCTCTCTTTGTGCTTTGATGATCTTTACTTCATTGATGATTTTCTTGGTTTTCAGCTGCTGATTTTCTTTCTCAAGAAAGTCAATCACATATCTTGCTCTCTCAAGATTAGCTTGAAGTTCACTAATTTTTTCTTCTTTTCCTTTGATTGCTGCAGTGATGATTTTGTCCTCATCTTCCTCACCTAGGTCTATCAGCTGAAATTCATGAGTTGTTTCATTTTTTTCCTCTTCATCATCAATGATTGGCTCTTTAGCCTTTTCCTTGCCTTTGTCCACCTGTTTTGTTGATGAAGAGGCATGGCCCCTTTCACTCCAAGGGAAGAAAAAACATGCTTGTAGCCTCTCTGATAAATCTTGGGAAATGGCTCAACATTAGCCAAATTAGCCCAAGTTGCCTCAATATCCTCCTCACTTCTTGATGACTCGGAATCATGATGTGATGATGAAGGGTTATAGAAAGGTGAAGAAGAAGGATCAAAATGAGGTGAATGAAACTGACTTGGTGATGGTGTATGAGCAGCAGGTTGAGATGGAGGAGTGGATATGGGAGGATGAGATGATGAGGGGATATTCTGGTCATGCTGACTAGGTTGGGTAGTGAGAATTTCATTTGCTATGAATGTGTCCCATGGAATGTTATTTTGCTCAAGCTAATGCACGACTATCATTTTGATAAGGGAGTGGTGAAAGAGACTCTGCATTTGATGATTATAATCCCTCTTTTGTGCAATGTATGCCATCTTGTCAATGCTACGGGAGAGGAAATAGGGTATGTGAATCATTCTAGCTCTAGTGACATGCATAAGAAGTCGGATATGATATGAATAGAGTTGAGAAAACCTCCCCTCACAGGTGAATTATTTCATTATGATGTTCATCATAGGGACATATCGGTCAAGAAGATGAGAGAAAGGGAAAATAGTCTTTTTGTCATCCTTGTATCTAGGTTTAAGATATGATTCATAGTAGCTATGATCAAGGTTTCCTTGTTTAAACCATTTATCTCCCACATTATGGATCCTTGTAGTAGCTGCAATTGCATTAGTAGACATGGTAAAAGTAACCCCAGCAAGAGTGACCTGCCTATCATGAATATTTGAGATGAATCGCCTTATTAACATAGGGTGATATTTGAACTTTTGCACCTTTTCACAAAATTCAAAGCAACCAACATGTTTAAAACATGACATAGTAAGTGGAGAAGCCATGAGTTCTTTTGTGTTTTCTCATTCATATATGATGATTTCCCCCCCCCTTCTTATATGTCTTCTTCTTTGGTGTTTGCTCCTTACTGACATTTCTATTTTCTTCTTCAGAAATTGTGGATTTGAAGGCTTTGGAAACCCTAGGGTAAATGGAATGAGATGAAGGGAATGTGGATTTGAAAGGAGAAGCTATGACAAATGGAGGAAGTGATAATATAAATGATAACCTAGGTCTAAGGAAACCCTAGGATCTTATATCTTTTATGACTGATATGTGTTTAGGGACATGAGTATGGGAAATATGAATGAAAATGGAAAAAGGAAATGAAAACTAGGGTTTCATAGCAATAAACACTTAAAATTTGCATTAAATCATGAGAAATTTCAGTGATAAGGCTTGATAGGGTTAATTTACTGTTTTAAGGAGCTATGAAGAAGTTTGTGCAAAAAAATGAGCTTGCTAGGATTCATAGAACCCTGAGAAACTCTCTCCATTCAATCACATAATGTCCTGGAGGAACACGTAGCGTCCAGGAAAACACATAGCGTCTGGAGGTAAACGTGCAAAATCTGTTGTTTTTTGCTCTACGGATGGTCGGTTAAACACGCAACACATGGGATAAACACGTAGCGTCCAGGAAAACACACAACGCTGAGGGAAAACGCACATCGACCAGTGAAATTTTCTCAAAATGCTTAAAAACTCTGAAATTTTCTCGTCTGCTGGAAATTCCTAATGGATGAATGGAGAAAAATGATTTGTTTGAAGATTTTGAATAGCTTTATATCTTTAAGGATTTTAATTTTAGTTTGAATAACCCACTTTCCCTATGTTCGCTTTTCCCTTTGGACTTTAGCACTGATACTCTTTAACTTTCTGACTTTTTGGCATTTTGCAGTTTGATCAAGTCATGGAGTTTGGCTTTCTTTGCTCCATTTAGGCTGGAAATGATTGCATTGACAACTTGGGATGATTTTATTACATATGAGAACACAAAATTACATTTGCAAAAATATAAATAAATTACATATTGAATTTTATATCAAAAATGAAATTTTGATATGAAAGTCATTAAACTAAAAAATTACAATCTTGAAAATATCATAATTACATCATGATGATCTTCTATATAGGAAAAAAAAAATTCTTATTTAGTCCCTCATATATTTTCTGACTTCATCTAAAATGGAGGAGTGACCTTGAAAAATAAAAAACCTAATGACCTAATGGGACTTCTTTAGACCTGACTTTCATGAATGAGATTTGATTTAAAAGACTTCCCGGTGAAAAAAACATTTTCATAGGTGTTTTTTTGCTCAAGGAGACATGAGAATGATTCAGCCAATATGATCTTCTAAGGGAGAATGAAGTTTTATTGAGGACGGCTACCATTAGTGAAAGGATTTTTTAGCATGACCCAATGGAATGATGTAAAAATTCAGAATGAGACACCTAATATGAAAAATAAAGGAATGGTATCAGTCACTAATGGCAGAATGCATATTCTGACTCTAACATTGGCCCTATTGGGGATGGCAGCTCTGATAGAGGTGCCAAGAACCGTAGATCTCTGAGTTGAGCAGATCAATGCTTTCTTTCATTGGGCCATTACAGTAAAAAAATAACTGAAACTGAAATTTAGGATTGACTATTTGACAACTTAATGACACAAATTGAATGAAGTTGACTCAATTTGACTTGACTTTACTGAAAGAAGACTCAAAAAATGAACTTACCCTACTTATTTATGTCAATACATCACTGAGACTTGAGGGCTTCAAATCCTGATGACAACCACCTGCATGCTAAAGACATATGTACAATCATGTGAAGTGAGCCCTCCATTGTAACCATCCAGCAGATGGTTACTTGCTTGAATTTTTCTCTCACTTTCCTCGAGCAGGTAGAAAAAACAAAAACTAGGTCACTTCAAGTGTTTACTGAACATGTGCTTCTGGTCCATGAAAACAAGAAAATACATCTTCCTTGCTAACTGTAGAAAATCAATTAAATGATCTTCAAAAATATGAAATGTTACCTTGTCTTGAGACTCAGCAAAAACACAAGCACACTCTTCATTCTGATTTGAAAGAACACTTGGTTGTTGATCCATAGGATAGCATAGGGAAGTATGACTTTATGTTGTCTGAGTGTTGGCTACAAATTCCTGAAGCATGAACAACTCTGATTCTTTCTCTGGCATACTGTCTCTTTTAGGCTCATACTCCTCAAATTTATATTCTATGTCATCCTTAAACAAGAAACATTCTTCAAAATTATCAAACATGACATCCTTATTTTCTTCATGAAAGATAGTGGTCTGTGTTAGCTGATCTCCTTGCAGGAAATCATTATCATAAATTGGTTTACTCACAACAATATCCTGCATAATTTCATCAAAGTCATCGAAATTATCTTCATATTTATCGTACTTAGGAAAATCAGTTTCAGGAGAAACTTCATCAAATATGAACATTGAAAAAGGATATTGTCTATGTTCATGATGATCTATAAATCTAGTTTTAGGATTGTCCTGATTTAAACTTAGATTTTCATTTTAAAAAATGGAAGAATTTTTACCAACACTTTCTTGAATATGTGAACACTGCAAACCTAATTTAGCTTGGGTTGTAATATGATTGTTCAGGAGTTGATCTATCTCATCTTTAGACAGAGGAGAAAATACTCTTTTTTTCTTTTGATAACACAATAATTGTCTTCTTTCCCTCCTGAAGATTCACAAGGATGTTGAATATTTTCTTTAACTTTTGGCTGATCAACTTGTTGTACTGCTACAAAAAATTTCTCCTGTGGGGAGTCTTTATGAACATCAAGACAATATACATCATCTTTTTCTTCTATGAGAGAAAACACTTGGTCTTTTTGGTGATGAAAAGGATTGTCATGAAAAGGCTCAAGGATCTCTTCATCCAAGGAGGAAACTGCTATTTCTTGTTGGGAGGAAAAATCATTAAGGAATTCTACGAGCTCATCATCTAGCCACTTTTCATTTCCATACAAATTTTCAAGAAACTCAATGAAATTATCATAGATCTCACAACAACTATGAATCATCGACAAGGAAGAATTAGAGCTTTGATAATGTTGAAAGAAAACTGAATGAAACTCGTTTAGAGAATATAAACTACTAGATGTTAGATCCTCATACCATGATCTCACTTTTTCCTCCAAGGTAGCCATAAACATCTTCATCAGACAATATTTAGGAAACTCAATCTTTATTCTATGAATATGAAAATCAAATTTGACCAAATGCAAGCTAGCATCTTCACCATATTAACCCTTAAACTTTGACAATATTGATTTCTAATCTATACAAGGAATACGGTTCAGAAAACCAGTAATATGAGTGCGATTCATAGGAGTATACCTTCGTGCAATCAAGTCCATTTTGAAAATAGTGAGTTCACTAAGAATATATTTAGACTACTAGTTCTTGAAGAGTGGAGTCACCATGAGAATTCTGAATCTTGGGATTTTGCGACACTGGAGTTGCCAGGTGAATGATGCACATCCTTCTTGTGTGTGATTGTTATTCACCATCAACAATCAGATCTGATATTTATCGTACACCAAGGGAAAATTTTGTCTCTTCGTTCCCCGGCAACGACGCCAATATGTTATCACTCTACCAGATTCCCAAGGCTGAGGAAGGAATCGCAACAGAGGTAACCACAAACCAAGATTTTGTCTTGATAGCTAGCCCTATCAAGCCGAAGAGGGCTCTCTCCAAATGGGTCAGAGCCAAGGGGGCTGGAGAAAATATGATTTTAGGCTAGGTAATGGGTGTAAGGGTTTGATTTGATTTAGGGTTGGGCTCACTGAACGAGGATTAGGTCAAGGGGACTAGATTAGGGCCAATGAGATGAAATTTCAATCCATTCGATGGGGCAAGGTAGGTAGAATGTTTAACATTCAAAGGTCATTGGTGATATGAATAGACCGGCGAGGAGCTAGGAAGAGCATATGAGATGAATTCTCCCTAAACTAAATAAAATGGACAAATTATGCAAAATTCCCCAAAACAGAGCATGAAAAACATGAATTATTCCTTTCAACTTGAAATTAAGCATATCATAGACATGAAATGGCTTATGAGCTTACAATACATTCATACAAATGATCACAGAGAAAAAAATATGTCAAAAATTCATACCACATGAATCCAAAAGAAATAGCTGCAATTTATCATTAATGTCCAGGCCAAAATGCTTCTTGATCAATACAAAACTTTCAAACTGATGCCAACTCCCACCAACCTTTGAATCCTTTGAAAACCTGAGCTAAATAGACCTCAAACCACCTCCTATCATCCTCAAGGGTTGAATCCATGAGGTAAGGGAGCTGTTACATGAAAATTTGAACTAAAAGCTAGAGTGTAGGATGAGAAAAGTGACTCATTCCTATCTCTAGGAACTGTTTCATTACACCTCAACTGATTGACTTACCTAATGTATCTACCCTAGATAAAAGTAAAAACATGAATTTTATATTCATATTGAACATTTACATTAGTAAAATTACATTTCCCAAAGTGAAAATTCAAACTAGAGAAGATTTGCTGAAGATTAGAAAATTTGCAATTTTCTGGCAAACGCGCAATGTCCAAGCAGGAAAAATAGCCTGTTTTGCAAGCTGGTTTTGAGTGACCTCTCAGTGTCCAAATCAGATCCATGATAGCACATTGGAAATATATTTGAGTAAAGTTTCTAGATGTATATTAATTTTTCAAAATGATTTTGATTTTCCCTATCAAAATGCCAATCTCCCAGGACTGGTAAACGCGCAGCGACGAGGTCAAAAAGGAGACAAAAACATGATTTTTAGGTCGTTTTTTGCATGTTTGAGGGACCGGTTCTCCTCCAAATCTTCTAAAACTTGCTGGTGGCAGCCATTTGGCATTTGGAGGCCCCAAAAAAGAGCGCAGCATCCAGGTCACTGCGCCTTTAGCAAAATTTCTGAGTTGAAATTTATCAAAAATTGCAGAAATTAACGTGAGTGAAAAAATGTGCCAAAATTGTTGGAGTACTTGCTCATTGAGTGATTGAGGCATGAAGTGACACATCAGCAAGTATGTGAAACTTTTCTTTGTCCCCCTACTTGGTCAAACTTTCAATTTTGTCATTAGCTCTTTTGAGCTTGGCTAATGAAATTCTCTCTTTCCTTGCATGAAGTTTGACTCTTGCCCTCAACAAATCATTGTCCTTGTTGGCCTTCTTAAGTAACCTCTCCAAATGTATATTGGATCTATTAAGCCATGGTTCCCTGTCTTTGCTAATCTCTAGGGCAAGCAACTCACTTGGTGTGAGCTTCTCTGCCAACGCAGATTCTCTCTTCCTTTCTCGAGCTAAAGCTCTCTTCAGCCCTATAGTCTTTGGTTTTTTTCTTGGAGGCTGATCCTCCTCATCATCAGTTTTACCAAATATTTCCAAGGTCTCCTCAAGCAAGGCCTTAAAATTTTCTTCCTCTCTTTGTGCTTTGATGGTCTTTACCTCATTGATGATTTTCTTAGTTTTCAACTATTGATTTTCTTGCTCAAGAAAGTCAATCACATCTTTTTCTCTCTCAAGATTAGCTTGAAATTCAATAATCTTTGCTTCTTTGCCTTTGATTACTGCACTGGTGATTTTTTCCTCATCTTCCTCACCTAGGTCAATCAGTTGAAATTCATGCTCTGTTTCATGTTTTTCCTCTTCATCATCAATGATTGGCTCTTTAGACTTTTCCTTGCCTTTGTCCACCTGTTTTGCTGATGAAGAAGCCATGGCCCCTTTCACTCCAAGTGAAGAAAACACATGCCTATAGCCTCTCTGATAAGTCTTGGGAAATGGCTCAACATCAGCCAAATTAGCCCAAGTTTCCTCAATAACCTCCTCACTACTCGATGACTCAGAATCATGATGTGATGAAGATGAAGGGTTATAGAATGCTGAAGAAGGATCAACATGAGGTGAATGAAACTGACTTGGTGATGATGTATGAGTAGCAGGCTAAGATGGAGGAGTGGATACGGGAGGATGAGATGATGAGGGGATATTCTGATCATGCAGAATAGGTGGGGTAGTGAAAATTTCATTTTCTATGAATGTGTCCCATGGAATATTCTTTTGCTTAAGCTGATGCATGACTATCATTTTGATAAGGGAGTGGTGAAAGAGACTCTACATTTGATGATTATAATCTCTCTTTTGTGCAATGTATGCCATCTTTCCAATGTCGCAGGAGATGAAATAGGGTATGTGAAGCATTCTGACTCTAGTGAAATGCATAAGAATCCGGATATGATATGAATAGAGTCAAGAAAACCTCCCCTCGCAGGTGAAGTATTTCATGATGATTTTCATCATAGGGACATATCGGTCAAGAAGATGAGAGAAAGGGAAAATAGTCTTTTTGTCATCCTTGTATCTAGGTTTAAGATATGGTTCATAGTAGCTATGACCAAGGTTTCCTTGTTTAAACCATTTCTCTCCCACATTAGGGATCCCTGTAGCAGCTGCAATTGCATTAGTAGACTGGTAAAAGTAACCCCAGCAAGAGTGACCTGCCTATCATGAAGATCTGAGATGAATAGCTTTGTTAACATAGGATGATATTGCACCTTTTGCACCTTCTCACAAAATTCAAAGCAACCAACATGTTTAAAACATGACACAGTATGTGGAGAAGCCATGAGTTATTTTATGTTTGTTGGTTCATATCTCATGATTTTCCCTCCCTTATTATATGTCTTCTTGTTTGTTTTTTGCTCCTCACTAACATTTCTGTTTTCTTCTTCAGACATTGTGGATTTGAAGGCTTTGGAAACCCTAGGGTAAATGGAATGAGATGAAGGGAATGTGGATTTGAAAGGAGAAGTTGTGACAAATGGAGGAAGTGATAATGTAAATGATCACCTAGGTCTATGGAAACCCTAGGATGTTATAGCTTTTATGACTGATATGTTTTTAGGAACATGAGTATGGGAAATATGAATGAAAATGTCAAAAGGAAATGAAACCTAGGGTTTCATAGCAATAAACACTTCAAATTTGCATTAAATCATGAGACATTTCAGTGAGAAGGCTTGATAGGGCTAACTTACTATTTGAAGGAGCTATGAAGAATTCTGTGCAAAAAATTGAGCTCGCTGGGACTCATAGAACCCCAAGAAACCCTCTCTGTTCAAACGTGCAACATCCTGGAGGAATGCGCAACATCCGGGAAAACATGTAGTGTCTGGAGGTAAATGCACAGTGTCCATTTTTTTTTGCTCCGTGGATGATCGGTCAAACATGCAGCACCTGGGCTGAATGCACAACGTCCAGGAAAACGTGCAATGCCTAGGGAAAATGTGTAGCAACCTGTGAAATTTTCTCAAAATGCTCAAAACTCTGAAAGTTCTCCTCTGCTGGAAACTCCTGATGGATGAATGGAGGCAAATGATTTGTTCGAAGATTTTGAATAGCTTTATATGTTTAGGGATTTTAATTTTAGTTTGAATAACCCACTTTCCCTGTGTTCTCTTTTCCCTTTGGACTTTAGCACTGGTACTCTTTAACTTTCTGACTTTTTGGCATTTTGCAGTTTGATCAAGTCATGGAGTTTGGCTTTCTTTGTTCCATTTAGGCCGGAAATGATTGCGTTGATAGCTTTGGATGAATTTATTACATGTGAGAGCATAAAATTACATTTGGAAAAATATAAATAAATTACATATTGAATTTTATATCAAAAATAACATTTTGATATAAAAGTCATTAAACTTAAAAATTACAACTTTGAAAATATGATAATTACATCATGATGATCTTATATATAGGAAATTTTTTTTCTTATTTAGTCCCTCTCATATATTTTTTGAATTCATATAAAATGGAGGATTAACCCTGAAAAATAAAAAATGTAATCACCTAATGGGACTTCTTTAGACCTGAATTTCATGAATGAGATTTGATTTAAAAAAATTCCTGGTGAAAAGAGAATTTTCATAGGTGTTGTTATGCTCAAGGAGACATGAGAATGAGTCAGCCAATATGATATTTTGAGGGAGATTGAAGTTTTATTGAGGAAGGCTACCATCAGTGAAAGGATTTTTTAGCAGACCTAATGGATTGATGAAAAAAATCAGAATGAGACACCTAAAATGAAAAATAAAGGAATGGTATTAGTCACTGATGGAAGAATGCATATTCTGAATCTAAAACAACTCAAAATTATAATGTAGTAGAAGAAGTGGCTCAGTCACCTTCTGCTAGGAAAACGCTTAAGGTTCTTTAGAATTTTCCTTCCCAGAAGTAGGCTTTGTTGTCCGCAATCTGTGGAATTGATCCGACAGATTCAAATCTTGTAGTCCTTAATCATGTAGGCTACATGCCAAAATTACCAGCATAGTTAGCATTCTTGATTCAATTACATGTCCTGAATCACCTCATTCATCGCATTATCATTGATGAAGGCACATCTACTTGTATCATGTCAATGAGTTGCTAGAAGTCACTTGTCTCACCGACTTTGTCACAATCACCTACGACATTGAAAGATTTTGACGGTCATACATATAAGCCTTGTGGAATTATTAATAACCTTCAAGTAGAACTACGAGGAAAATCAATTACTATTGAAGTTGAGGTCATTGACAGACCCCTCACCTACAACATATTACTTGGAAGACCATGGGTTTACACTATGGCTGCGGTAGTATCTACCTATTTTCGTATGATCATCTTCCCCCATAAAGGAAGTATCACAGTCATTGATCAAATTTTGTTCTTCACCTCTAGTTCCAAGGAAACTAGAAGTGTTCTGTTAGTTCACAGACCCCAGATTTCTCTTATGAACATTGGTGTAGGACTATTTAAGGATCCTTCCCTAATGAGCACCTTTTTGTTACCGTCTCTTACGACGTCGGCATAAATCACACATATAGAGACCTGCAACATGATATCTTCCACTTCATCTGACTTAAGAAAGATACCCAATAATTATGAATTAGTTAGGCTGGGTGACATCATGCCGCTAAGTCCAATTGAGCTACCATAATAATCAATTTTCTTGGCTTATGCAGCCAATCCAAATCCATTGTCATTGACCGTTTGGGTTGATTGTTCTTTGGATTTTGGTACTTCTTCTGATTCATTTTCACACGTATTCTAAAATAATGAGAGAATTAAGGAGTCCTGATGCCAGTAGAAGAACCATGGGAATCATCACATCAACAATCTCATCTTCCAGATTACAGTGAAGATAATCAATCTGAACTATATCACCCTACTCTAGTTGATTTCCTGATGAATTCTATTCCTATCCACACAGTGGATTCTGAGAGAAAGCCATAGAATATCGAAGAAATAATTTCTATCGATATTTCGACCAAACTCGGTATTGTAGAAAACATTCATGTTAGTGCATCTTTTTCTCCATCTGAACTTGACGCTTACCGCTTTCTTTTTCGTGAATTCCGAGATGTATCCACTTGGTCATATGATGAGACGCCAGGTATCGACTCCAACATGTTTGAACATGCGATTGAAATGTATCTTGATGTTAAGATGGCATGACAATGTCTTCATCCTTTTCACCCTAATAAATCTGTTGCCATTAAAGTAGAGGTTGAAATTTTTTTGTGTGCTGGATTCATTTACCCTATTCTGCTTACTGATTGGGTATTTAACATTGTTCTTGTCATGAAGAAACAGGGGAAAATTAGAGTGTGTGTCGACTATCATGATGTTAATCATGCTTGGCCGAAATACAACTATATAACTCCCTTTATCGACCAGATTATTGATGAATGTGCCAAATGTGAAATATTTTCTTTCATGGATGGATTCTCCGGTTACAATAAGGTTAATATACGCCTAGAGGACCAATATAAAATGAATTTTATCTGTCCCTGGGGAACATTCGCTTATCGCAAGTTCCATTTTGGTTTAAAGAATGCTTGGGCCACATTCCAGAGGGCAATGAATTATGATTTTCATGACATCAAGCACATATTTCAACCATATCTGGATGAATTACCTAAACATTCACGGAAACGGGTCGAACACCCGCTACATCTGAGAGTGATATTTTTATGATGTCGTCACTATAAAATATGCCTTAATCTGCACAAAGGTGTGTTTTGTGTTGGTTCTAGTCGTTTTCTTGGATTCATCGTGTTGAAGGACAAAATCAGGCTTGATCCATTGAAGGTCCAGGCTATTCTTGATTTTCCTGCTCCTTCTAATATGCTTCAGTTACAAAGACTTCAAGGGAAGGCTAACTTTCTAAGGAGGTTCATTCCTAACTACACCGAAATGGCTAAAGGATTTACTCAAATATTGAAAAAGGGGGTAACCTTCCATTGGGACGAGGTTGTGCAATCTTCCTTTGGTGTTCTTAAAGATTCCCTGATCTGAGCATCATTAATCTATCCCCCAAATTATTAGAGTGAATATCTCCTATATCTCACCGCTACAGATACAACCATCGCTATGGTTTTAGTCCAAGAAGAAGATGGATTAAACATCTAATATATTATTTGAGTCGTAATCTCAATGATACGGAAGTTAAGTAAACATACATTAAGAAGCTTGCTTTGGCATCCGTTCAAGTTATACAAATGTTTTGCCATTATATCCTGATCCGAAAGACCATTTTAATTTTGGATTGCAACCCTATGACATACATTATGTCATGTCAATTTCTGGGGGGAAAATATTAAAAATGGATCGTCATTTTGCAGGAATTTGATTTGGAATTCATCAAATCCAAGTCAAAGAATACTTTGGTGTTTACTGAGCTTATTTGTGACCTTCCTTCGATTAGTATCGCCATCAATTTCGGATGAGTCTTTGTTTCTGATCAAGTCATCTGACCTATGGTATGGATATTTCATCATCTATCTCTAGACCCAAACTTTTCGGCATAATACCTCTTGCTCGCAACAACGGTGTATTCGATATCAAGCTAAATATTATCTGATTGTCGATGATTCACTTTATCATTGTGGTGTAGATATGATTTTACATAGGTTCTTCATGCATGAGGAAGCTGAAAATTTTCTAAATGATTGCCATTATGGTGCATGTGGTAGACATTTGTTTGGCTATCCTATTGCGTAGACGATTCTCCACGTTGGTTACTTCTAGCCTACCATATTTTGTGACTGCATTATCGGGATTAGAATTTGTCATGCTTGTTAGATTTCTTTTTCATAAAACCTGCCTTCCACTAGCACCAATGCATCATGTCATCGTTGTTGGACTATTTGAAAAATGGGGCATTGACTTCATGACATGTAACCCCCGCTCGACCACGGGGCATGGGTATATTATTGTCGTCATTAAATATTTTACCAAGTGGGCTGAGGTGATGCCTACATTCAATAATGCGGGACATATAGTTATATTTTTCTTTTTTATCCATGTGGTTTCATGGTTTGGTGTACCACAAGCTATAGTCACAGATCATGGAAAACATTTTTGCAATCACATGATGGATGAGTTGACTACCAAGTTAGGACTGTCACATGATATTTCTACCCACTAATATCCACAAGCTAATGGACAAGTTGAAGCTATCAACAAGATTCTTAAGAATATGCTTCAATGCATGATTGGGGTTCATAAACGAAACTGGAATTTGATCCTATACTTGGCTTCGTGGGCATATTGAATCGCAGTGAGAAATGCGACTAGATTCACTCCCTTTCAGCTAGTTTATGGTCTAGAAGCTATCTTACTGATACAATGCAAAATAAAATCATTGAAAATTGTGACTGACCTCCTGCCTAACACTTCTGAAGAAGAGGCACGTCTTTTAGATCTCATCCATCTAGATGAAACGCGTCGTGAAGCCGCATTGGCTAACAAAGTGTATAAGAGATGAATTAAGGTGCAATATGATCATAATGTAAAACCTCACACCTTCTCGGAAGGATACCTGGTCTTGCTTTATGATCACGATGCTGATAAGACAGGACAGGGAAATTTGAACCAGTATGGCACGACCCCTACATTGTCAAACACATTCTGGCTAAGGGTGCCTACGAGTTGGTAGATTATGATGGGATTCCATTGTCGCAACCTTGAAATGGGTTGTATCTTAAACGTTACTATGCCTAATTTTGCGCAGTAAACATTGTATTATATGCTTTGATTGTGTGTGTGTAGTAGTGCGCCTTTTAGATTTTTTCATGTGGTTAGTAATCCATTTTGCATGTTTTGCAGATGTCAGAATATTCAGAACCATTTATTGGATATGACGATGGTGCTAGTCATGGTACTCAGAATTTATCCTCTATAGCATGGGTGATATTTTCTCTAAGTGGTAAGTTAGTGAGCTTCCAAGGGATTTGTATCGGTCAATCAACCAACAATATCGCTAAGTATATCAAGTTGATTGAACTACTCTATGATGCCATTTCACTTGGCATTCGCCACACCATCATTGAGCTGGACTCACAACTTGTAGTACTATAGCTTACTCACGTCTATACTCTCTGAAATCCAGCAATTCATTACATGTTCCTTAGAGTTTGTCTTTTGGAAAGACATTTTGATTACATTCAATATCAACATATTTCCAGAAAATTTAACACTCTAGTTGATTCACTGGCGAATTATGTGCTAAATAGAAATTTGCAACATATGTAAAGATAGATTTTCAATTCACATCATACAATTGAATAGGATTGCATATAATCAAAGAAAAACACTAAAAGTAAAATAGATTTATATCGAGTTTTTACAAAATTGTGTCCAAGAAATGTTGGTCATATGACCTCAAAATGTATAAAGACATATCATAATCTAAGTAAACCTAGTGATGCTCATGATAGCATGTCACTGCTTTGGCTATCATACACAACAACCTCATACAACGACTAGGCACACCAATGGTATGGCAATGCAACCTCATAGGTAAATCCTAGATCCAGACATTCGTTATCCCAAGAGTAAATCCCTGAACATGCTGCTGCAACTTAGCAAGAGTCTCAAATAAATCCAAATCCTGTAGGAATGCTCTTCTGATAGTCCTCTCCGCTGGTTATCCCACTTGCTATGCACGAACCACTGGTCGAACGGTGCCTACATCTGCATACATAAAAAAAAATTATTTTAGTATTGGAAACATCAAAAAATAAAAAAATATGTAAAAATCCAAAAAATATAAAAAACATGGTCAACATTTTACCTATAGCAACCCATTGAGCGCTGGCTGGTAAAATGAAATATGGATCTTTGTGGAAATCCATCCCTACATATGGATGCGCCTCTATGAAGATATTATATCTTCGGAGCCAACTAAAGAATGCAGTGGAAAATGAAATCAATGACTGAACAGCATGTCTAGCCATCAACTTGACCCACCATTGCATCCGTGGATATTTAGGACCAACTAATCCCAACGTCACATGTTGTGGTTGCATCAATGGAACTCGCTCCAAAACAAAATTGATCAAAATAGACCCATAACTGAAATTTTTGGTCTTACCACTTTTTACCTTGGTCAGTTGTTCTTTCATCTAAAGGATTACTGCTTTAGCCTAGTTGAACATGGTTGGATCGAGACACTCAAGCGCATACTGCATGTATGATCTATTCGTGGCATGTAGTTTCATGCTTCCAGCTAGCTTTGCGATAGTGAATAGGAGAGTGCACAAAGGCATATCACACACATCTTTGATATTTATCTTTCCATATTTACTAGGCTTAGTTCTTGTTCGGAAAAACCTTTGGATGTAGTCCTTCACTGTTTCACCTCCATGCACAGAGCCTACAAGGGAATTGGGAGCACCACGTCTCTACAAACCTGTGAGAAAGTAAATATCATCAACAAAAATTGGGAGCACTTTGTCCCCAATGTGAAATGTTTGTATTGTCAGGTCCCATGAATGGATTAAGAACTGCAATAGTTCCATGTGTTGCATCATCCCTGACAATCAAAAGTACTTGAGAAAGCCATAGTCTCTGAGGGCTCCCACAATGCCAGGATTATTTAGGGAAACCATACCTTGTTCTTCATGTTCTCTTTCTCGCCATGTAATCGACATTCTGATCCGATTAAAGTCTGAAATCACACCATATGCTTAGTTAGGATCCATTACATGCAAAAAAATGGGGAAATTTTGGGCAGAAACAAAGATGAAACTTTCTGAATTGTGCCTAACGCACCCCTGAGTGAGAGACAGAGTGTTGCAGAGGAACTAGGACTCTTTCCAATTTTTTTGCAATGCACTTTTTCAACATTCAAGGGATCGTTGGCCCTAGGGCGTTGTATATTTACCCTATGGGCCCAAAAAACATAAAAAATGTGCATGAAACTGAAAAATATTGCATTCAATATAAAGAGGAGGGTAAAATCTTCTACCTGGTCCAACGACACAAGAAATGATCCACAAAATCTGTCGCAATCAGTTGTTGAAGTTCGAGGGAAAAAACAGGCTCAGAGCACTAAAATTCAAATCGAAAAGGTGAAATGGTAACAATGACTTGGTAATATCTTAATTTAATAGTATTTTTGATTAATTTATGCATATTTAATGAAACGACTATGGTTTTTACCCATTTTTACTATTTTAAACAGGTATTGTTAATCCATTTGATGTTTCTTTAAGCAAGTTGCAGTTGATTATAGTGAGTTAGTTGTGCATGATCATGAAATGCGATATTGACCACAAAGCACAATTTTATCTCTTTTCGAGCTTTGTTAAACATGAAAAATGAATTCAAAGCATACTTTTATCCTCTTTTTTTGAGCTTTGTTAAACATGAAAAAGGAATTCAAAGCGCACTTTTATCTCTTTCTCGAGCTTTTTTAAATGTGAAAAAGGAAGCCCCCTAGAGTTCTCTTTCAACTCTTTTCAGACTCTCAAAATATAATAATATTGTCGAGCGCTTGTCCTTTAGAGCTCATTAAAGGAATTGAAATGACATCTACTCAGTATAAGTTTAACCCTTTTCTGGAATGAGATAGATTATGATTACGAAAAAGGAAAACCCTAGTCGAAAATGGATAGGAGGTTCTATCAAGTATCATTTTACGCTTTTTTGGATATGAGGGACTATTTTACGAAAAATAACTTGTGGAGTTTTCTTTTATTACCCTTTTCAAACTCTCTAAACATGAAAAAGGACCGAGTTCTCACTATCGCTAGACTCGTTAAAGAATCAAATAGTGATGGACTTGTCCATCATTTCAAGATCGAGTTTCACATTCTCTAGACTCATTAAAGAATCAAATAGTGATGCATTCACCCGAAGGGTGGAATTATACATCAAGCTTATGTTATCCTCCTCAAGCTTGTTAAAAAATAAATAGGTACTGTTCATCAATGACTGGAGAAAATTGGAAAGGGATAAAACAATTTACGGTAGCAAGTCGCTCTTGAACATGGCATTTATTCAATTCATCTCTATGATTTTTAGGTTGGATAATCTGTTTGACAATCTTTCATACCATCCATCACTTCGGTTTTGTGTCAAATGCTACCAATTCATTCAGTGTTGCTGATATTTTCAAGAGAAGTCACTCAATTATTCCTCATCCTTTGAAATACTCATAAACCTTCATTTCATGACTGCCATCGCTGACATTGATTCATTAGTCACATTCTGTCTTGAAAATCATTACTCCTGTTTCGTGTCGTTGATGGGGGAAGCATCAATGCCCTCCTGCGATGAGTCGCTTCTTGTCAACATCAACTTATCATCCAGGAAGTTGACTTAGAAACAACCTTTCAGTACCTTGGAGCTTGCTTACATCAATGACAGTTTTCTCACTTCCGGCGATAGGTTGACACCACAGGCCTTCGACCAAAAGACTTTGTATGGTGTTTGACATCAAATCATATATTCACACCATGCAGAATGTATTGCAGTACCTTGAGAGACGTTATCATCAACGGTGGTTTCTCTCACATCTGTTAACGGCTCACAATCATTGGCTGGTAATTAGACGGTGTCTTCTCATGTTTTACTTCAGATCATATATTCACATGATTAGACTCGTACTTTAAGCGATCGATTGAACAAGATAGAAGGCCCCATATCTAGTTTCATCCATCTAGGCTGCGATTTCAGGAGAAGTACCAAAGCATTCATATGATGTCATTATTCAAATAGTCATGCTATCATGGGTCTATATCTGTAGATGAATTTTTGATGTTATTATAGTTTATGTGCTGAGTATGGGATATAGGTGAAAACCTGAAGTCAGGAAACACTTTTTCGTGGATGGCCAAAATTTGGATGAAATTTTTAATTTCTTGTTCGAGAAAATAGTCAACTCAATTTATTGACCTAGAGTTTTTAGAACTCTCATCCGAGAGATTTTTAATGTTTCACCTGAGAGTTAGATTGGGCTTGACCAGAGTTAAACTACTCTCAGACGAGAGTTAAGTATTTTCTTTTCCGAAATTTTTATTGACATAGACTCTCAGGTTTTAAAACTCTCGGCCTAGAGTTATTTTAACTCTCGTTTGATATTTTAGATTCTCTTATATAGTATATGTGAAATTGGAAATCAACCCTACATTTCAGTGTCACTGCTAGGAGAAGGGATAATGGGAAAGAGAATTCTATTGCAGTTAAACTTAGAGACGAGAATTCCTATATACGAGGCAGAACCTCTGTTGCTCTTCTTTATTCTCTTCACATTGCTGGGAGATTTTTAGTCAATTTAATGTCTTAAATTGCTTTCATTAATTATCAACCAAGGTTTGTAAACTGATGAAGTGTGGTGCACTGTATGTGCTTAGTTAACCTATTTCTTACTACGTTGTTTTGTATTTTATGTTGTTTTGGGGGGTTTTTGTTCTTTTATGTCTAAGAATGTTTATTTCAAAACTATGAAAATATTTAAATGAATCTAATGAATTTTTAAAAGGAAGAAAATGAAGTTTTCCTAGGTTAATCTAGTTTTCATAAAAATAAACCAGAAACTGTTAGCTAGTTAAGACCTAACTTGGAAAACAGAGCATCTATCTTATCTTATCATTAGTTCTATTCCATGGATCTAATTCTAAAACTAAGATTGAAATTGCAGTTATTGTCTTAAGTAAAAGCAGAAAATGAAACAACTAATGTACTTCTAGTTACTCCAGCATTCAATTATGAGGTATGAACTTATTGAGATGATGTTAAGTAACTATCTGTACATTAATCTTCTAATGTCCTAGAACAGTAAGCAAAGAATGCAAAGAAAACATCTAATGTATATTTAGTTACTTCCAACATTCAATTATGAAGTGTGATCTTCTTGAGATAGTGTTAAGTAACTAATTATACCTAATGATTTAGAAAACCAAATAAAGTATTCAAAAGGTAACTCAGTGATTTCATTCATTAAACATTCAAACATTCAGTCCTGAAACATGATTAAATCAATTTCTTTGGAATGACTTTTAGGAATATCAGTGATGCAATTAAGTGAGGATCTGAAAGCAAAATGTGAAAGCATGTAAAAGTAATTGTAAACAACTAATGTATATTTGACTTTCTGTAACATTCAATGTGAAGTGTTACCCTCTTGAGATGCTATGTGAAAAGTCAACTATGCCTTAGTCTGTAAATTCATAGAAAGAAAATAACAATGTGAAGAGTAAATTCAACCACTGTATGAATTAGACATTTAACCATTTAGTTTAGGATCATCATATTGAAATGGATTTTGAAAACATCTATTGACACAGTTAATTGACAATTCTGTTATAAGAAAATGAATGAAAAAACAATAAGGAAACTAGGCAATTGTGTAATCTTATTACTTCAATCTTAATCCGATTTGAAAATAGAGTTATCTATATTCACGAAATATCTTAGTAGAACAAGGCTTCACAATTGTGATTTAATGTTATGCTATTAATAAAAAACCGGAATGAACATTAACCTAATTAGAAAACAGATTTGCTAAAAACAAAGAAATGAAAATTGAACTAAAAACAACAAATGAAAAACCTCCTCCACTGCAGGGGTCCTCTACAATTGATTTGGCTTAACTACTAGCTGGTTAAAGATGCACTTAAACAATCATTGGAAACACAAACTTTGTATTATGATAAAATGAAGTTTGAATACAGAGTATCAGCAAAAGGCTTAAACTTAGCACTTAATTTCTAAACTGTCTCCTCGACCTTTTACAACCGATATTTAAAGGAAAATAACATAACTATTTTTGATATAAACTTACTACAGGTGGCTAATTCGAATTATACTTGCAATAGGACAGTTAGGCTCTTGATTTGCTACGATATAGAAAATCAAGAGTCTTGCTGCTTTCAGATAACGTACTTTGACCATGCCTTTGACCATGATCTTAGGCCTGCTTTCTGTCGATATGAACCGAGTGAATAGGATAGAATGCATGTAGAGATGATTCTAGAAATGCTCATGTGGCCCAATTCTTCATTTTACACCTGGAACCTGCCAGACCATGAGAGTAGCTATGGAATCCACAGTTAGTTGTAGAATAGGCCGCATTTTGTAGCTAAATTTCAAAAATCTATCAAAACAGCAAGAACATGAAAATATAATATGGCAATCATTTTAATGCATCCTTAAGACAAAACCTAACATTTATCATTGATTTGGGTCTGTGATATTATGAGAAAGTGAGGGAAAAAGGTGAGAAAAATTGTCAAAGAGAAGGAAATTTTGAGGTTCAACATACCCCCACTGCAAAATCATTTCATGTCCTCATGCAATTTTCCAAAATTGTGAGTTCTTATTCCCTACTGCATTTTCTCAAACACTTCTGCTAGGTCATCCAATTTCCTTCTTTTGTTCACCTTTGAAGTGACTGTCATCCTGGGCCTTCTCATAAGAAGCTTATACTTGAGGTTAATGACTACTCTACGTAGTAACTTGTTTTTGCTTTTCAATTTCTTGTTTTTGTTATACCACGGTCCTAGATGCAAAATGGTTTTGTCATGAATTACCTTGTCCAAATTGTTTTGCTGCTTCAAGGTCTCATTCTCCTGTTTGATATGTCTGTTCAATATCTCTAGTTCATGAATATCTTGCTTAAGGGCATCAACTAGAGGTTCTTGTGGATTGATAGAAGGTTCTAGGTTCATTGATGCATTTTTATTCTCCAGTGATTCTACATAATCATATACTTGTTTTTGAACTGGGTCTATGCCTGAAGATCTGCTGCTGGGGCGGCCTTCAAAATGATGAATAGGAGAATTTTGAGGACTGTGTGCAGAAAAAATGTTAACAGGAGATAATATTGGAGTTTCCTCATCTAAATTTATAAGCTCTGTCCCTTTTGATAATTTTTTCTTCATAGAGCCTCAGAGTCTGGAGCTCCTTCTCATTTTTGGAGGACTTTCATTCTCCTCATTTGTAACCTTACTCCTCTTTCCTATATTACCCTTTGTCTTGATTTGATTTCTAATTTATGTCAGTTCTTCAGAGATTAGCTTTTCATCATTCTTCTGTAATGAGGGTTCAGGTCTATTTTCAACATTTATATCAGTCTTCTTTCTTCTGCTTATTCTGACATTATTTTCCTTAGGTGATTCTGGTGGTTCTTGAAAATGATTTCTAATAAGTAAATCCTCCCAGTTATCTCCTATGATTTTTAAATGAAAATCAATCAATATCTTCACCAACCCATGATGATGCATGGTGGTATCTATGAATTGTATTCTCTTTTGCACATTTGAGGACATCCTTTTTAAACTATTCAGTAGAAACAAAAGGAAGATCGATTTCACCATTTTCTAGGAAATTCATTAGTAAATGGATACGGTAGACATACATGCAACCAAACCTTCCTTCACAAGTGATAATTTTTTGTAAAACCAATAACATGTTTCTCCATTTACTTTTAAGAGTTGAACTGGGGATACATTTTCTAAACACAGAGACATCCATACCTGGGTTTTTGAGTATTAGTTTCCATGATTAACTATGTAAATCCTTATTTTTGAACCATCTTTCACCATGCCTTGGAAGTTTTGTAGCCTCGGCCATGAATGATTCAGTCACTACAAATTTGATATCTCTAATTTCTACTTTGGTTCCATCAAAAGACCGAGCAAAATATTTTGTAATATCCTTATGAAAACCATCAAATTTATTTATGAACCTAAGCCATCCAGCTTTCTGTAACAATTATTTGAGCTTTGGGCATCCTTCCATGTACTTTGATCCCACCGGTTCTGATCTGACAATTAGCCCCATCCTTCTATTATGCAGAGTTCTCAACCTTCAGAATTACCCTTATGTTTTATGAAAATGAATTAGCTGCAGATATAATGAAAGGTTATTGAGGGTTTGTGGGAATAAATAGATGGCAGGGGTCTTGGAGAGATGTAAACAAGTATTTCACGTCATATATCATGACCGTTAGTCATCAACGAGGGAGTTAACTATGGACAGTTATGAAACTTAATATGGAGGATGTGGCTGATATGTAGTATGATGGGGATTGCAATCAAATCAAATGATGAGTTGTAAAGGAAACATATGAATGTCCATATTATACATACTTCATGTTTTAACCTTGCTATTAAAATGAATTTTTTCACTTTACCTTTTAGAACTTAACCTTTTTGTTTGTTGTTTTCTTTGGTGTTGTTCCTTAGGTACCCTTTTTAGCATTTTCGTCTTAAAAAAAATAATCCTTCAATTCCTTGCAATCATCATGTGTCAGAACTACTGAAGTGGCTTGCAGAATCAAATTAGCTGCAGAATGGAAAAAATTGTAGAACGTGATCAGTTGCAGAATAGAATCAACTGCAGAATACAGTCAACTGCAGAATACAATCAGCTGCAAAATATACTCTATAAAAATAATGAAGTATGGCTATGGAATATGAATGTGAAATGGAATGAATTGTGAAATGGAATGAAAGTGGAATGACTTGTGAAATGAAATGAAAGTGGAGTGAGTTGCAATGAAACTATAAAATGAAATGAAATTGCAGATTATGAACTGTAATGAATGTAGTTTTGTGTCACTACTTATTACAGAAAAGAAAATGGAAAATATAGGATGTCAGAAATATCTGATTTTCACCTTGTATTTTCTGTATAAGTATGCCAATCATTTATTGGTTTTCATACTTATACACTTTATTTTTTTATGTTTTTCTTTTTCTTTTTATGTATGTAGGATAAATAAAAGCTAAGTTAGTGAAGAAGAAGAATTATTCTTCACTAAATTCATATCAATATTATCTTGGAAAATATTGACAAACTCTTCTTTTGAAAGTGGTTTATGATTGCGCCGAGAGGCGCAGTATACTTTCAATCGATGGCCATTCACAAGAAGAGGTACCTTTTCTTCATCTATTATCCTTATCTTCACTACTCCATTATCAAAGACTTTTTCAATGTCATATGGCCCAAGCCAATGAGTCTGAAACTTTCCTTGAAAATATTTGAATTTTGAATCGAACAAAAGTGCCCAATCCCCTGCTTGAAAATTCTTCTCCTTGACATACTTATCATGCCATTTAGCCCTTTGCTGCTGGACTATACTAGTTCTTTGAACTGCATCTTGTCTGATTTCATCTAGCTCATTGAGTTGCTCCAATCTATGTTTCTGTGCTTCTGATAAATCAAGTCCCAATTGGATAGCCATCTTGAAGGTTTTGATCTAAAACTCTATAGGAAATAGGAAACAGGACTTACTTTCCATAAAAAAGTTCATAGGGAGTATGTCCTATTTTGTTTCTCCATGTAGTTATGTAGGCCCATAAGACTTCAGGAAGCCTTTCTGCCCAATCTCTTCTATGTGGATGTACAGTCTTAGTGAGAATTCCTTCAATCACTTTACTGGTAGATTCAACTTGACCATTTGCCCGTGTATGATAAGGAGTATACTTTCTGTGCTTGATCTTGTAATCTTCCACGAGCATTTTCACCACCTTTGATGTAAAATGAGTTCCCTAATTTGTTACAATTTCTGTTGGAACACCAAAATGAGTGAAGATATCCTCAACAAGAAAATTAACTACAGATCCTTCATTAGCGAAAGGTAATGCTTTAGCCTCTACCCATTTAGTGACATAATCAGTGCATACCAAAATATACTTCTTTTGTTTAGATGGAGGATTAATAGGTCCAAAAAAGCCAAGGCCCATTATTCAAAAGGTTCAATGAGTACCTGAGGTTGTAATGGCATTTCATTTGAAGGAGCAGGTTTCTCTACCCTTTGGAAACTATCACACCTTTTGACATATTATTTGGCATATTTGAAGATAGATGGCCAATAATATCCTAAATGAAGGATTTTATAGGTTGTCCTCTTGTCAAAAATGTGTCCACCATAAGGTTCATCATGACATGCTTTAAGAATTTCAGGCATTTCATCTTCTCGAACACATCTTCTGATAATGAGATCTAGACATGTCTTATACAATTCATTAGTAATCCATGAGTATCTTGCACTTAATTGAATGATTTTTATTTTCTCTCTAAAAATAAATGTGAAGGTAATTTCCCTGTAACTAATTAATTGGCAATATCTGCAAACCAAGGAGTCTGTGTAGTTATTGAAAAAAGATATTCGTCAGGAAGTTTATCTTCAATTGGAGTGTCATCTTTGATATTTTGGATTCTAGACAAGAAATCAGCAACTGTGTTTTGTTTTCCAGGTCAGTCTAGAACAACAATGTTGAATTATTGCTGGAGTAATAACCATCTTGTAACTCTGCCATTAGTAATAGATTTATTCATTAAGTATCTAATTGCAGAGTGATCTGTATGAACAAAGGCTTCATATTCTGTTATATAATGTATGAATTTGTTGATAGCATGAACAACAGCTAAGAATGCCTTTTCAGTTACAGTGTAATTTAACTCTGTGGGAGTCAAATTCTTGCTTGTGTAATAGATGGTATAAGGGATCAAATATTTTTGTCCTAATATAACTCCTAGAGCTGTGTCTGGAGCATATATTGAAATGTGAAAAGGTAGTTTCTAGTTTGGACCTCTTAAGATGGGTGCTTCAGAATTTTTTTCTTTTAAAGTCTCAAATGCTAACTAGCAATCAGGATTCCAATTGAATTCACAATCTTTGGTGAGTAGATCGAAGAGGGGGGATGCTATTTTGGTGAAATTTTCTATAAATCTTCTATAATATCGTGTGAATCCTAGAAAACTTATAACATCCTTTTGACAACTTGGAATTGATAGTAAGGAGATGACTTCAACTTTAGATTTATCAACTTTAATTCCATCTTCTAAAATGTGATGTCCTAAAACAATCCTTTCTATAAACATCATGAAATATTTTTCATGGCTTAGTGAAAGGTTTGCTTCCTTACATCTTTTAAGAAAATTTTCCAAATTTTCTAAAGCTTCTTCAAATGTATTACCATAAATGTAAAGTAATCCATATACACCTCTACACAATCATGTATTAGATCAGAAAAAATTCCTAGTACTGCCCTTTGGAATGTTGCAGGTGCATTGCACAATCCAAAAGGAAGTACTCGGTAGGCATGAGTCCCCCATGGACAGGTGAATGTGGTCTTATCTTGATCTTTGGGTGCTACCTAAATTTGATTGTAACCACTAAAACCATCCAGGAATGAGAAATACCTTTTACCTACTAATGTATCCAACACTTGATCTATAGAGGGTAAAGAAAAATGATATTTTAGGGTAGCTTTATTCAATTCTCGATAATCAATTCATACCATCAATTTTCCATTCTTTTTAGGCACAATCACTAGAGGAGAAACCCACTGACTATCTAAAATTGGGTAAATGAAGTTTACATTTAGCAACTTTTGCAACTCCTCTTTCACAGTTTCCCTAATATTTGGATTCATCCTTCTCTAAGGTTTTCTGATGGGTTTAAAAATTTCCTCAATGTAGATGTGATGTATACATGTCTTAGGACTAATTCCTTTCATGTCAGTGTATTCCCATGCATATGCAGAAGAATGTTGTTGTAATGTTTTGATTAGCTTTTCCTGTTGTAATTTTTCCAAGTTATTGCTTATGTTCAAGGTTTTCCCTGGAAATATTTCAACTGTAGAGCTACCAAATTATTCCATAGAATAAAGAGACATCTGCCTAGATGACAAATATTCAATATTGGATTTTTCTTGAAATTGATCATGTTCATGTTCTGGAGATGATTCAAACTTTTCTATTGTATTTAAGATTTGACTATCTTCACTAATGGTTGAAATAGTAAAGAGAAACTGTATATCATTTTCATCATCAATTCATTCTTTGTCATCTATCTCTGTGATTGTTCTAGTTGGAGGATATAGAGTGAATTTATTAGTTGAGTTCCCATTAGAAATATACATGTAATAAGATATACAGCTAATGAAAGCATCAGCTATAGCCAACCAAGGTCTTCCAAATATGAGTGGATGTCCTCCTAGATTGTTATTAGGGGTTAAGATCATAAAATCAATAGGGTACTCCAAATAATCTAAGAACACTGAGATATCTTCTAACACACCAACTGGCTTGATTACAGATCTATCTACTAATTGTAGTAATGTAGGTGTATAAAGAATATTAGGAAGCTTGAGTTGTTCCATGGTTTTTTTGCTCATGATGTTTATTGTTGATCCTAAATCCATCAATGTATTTGGAATTTCAACTCCATTGATATGTGTTTTTACAACTGAACTTCCTGGATATAAATATTTTTGTATGGCAATTTTTCCCATCATTATGTCTGCTATTTCTCCTACAAGCTGAATTCTTTTTATTTCTTTTTTTTTTCTTCCTGGTTTCTTCATACTCAACTCCTTCATTGTTTTAGCCAAAATTAGAATTTCCTTGATGGCTTGTAACAAAGGTATTTTGATACAAAAATTTTTAATTCATCTAGAAAATCATAATTAGGAAACATAATATGTTTTTCTACCCCTCTATCAACTTGTAATCTTTCAGGAAAAGAAGGTGGAGAAGTAGATACTGATGGTTGCTATATGATAGGAGTTGAGTTTATCGGTTCTTTTTGTTTTTATTTTTCATAATTTTGGTTTTGAAGAGATGTTCCTTCTTCAAAACGTTTATTGGGATATACAGAATCTTCGTCAGAATTGTCATGTTCTTGAATGACTACAGAAGGCTTTTTATTTTCTAATATCCTCCCAAATCTAAGTTGGACAACATTAAGATGTAGAGGAGTAATCATGTAGGTTGGAAATTGTTGTCCTTCTATCATATATGTATTTTGATGATTTTTATTATTGGGGATTGGTAATGGTTGGGCAGGTAACTGATTTGGTCTCTGAGGGAATGGTAGTGAGAGATGTGGATTTTGGTTTTGGTTTTGGAGTTGGGGTTGTTGATTTTGTTGAGAAATTGGCTGGGGAGGATAGTTTGGATATGATGGAGAATATTGATAGTATTGAGAGAATCTTCCATAGGGATTTTGCATTCCTTGAGCCCAAGGTTGAGATTGAGATTGAGATTGAGGCCAAGGTTGCTACTAAGAATTCCAGTTTGGTGGGGGCTGAGTATACATTTGGTTATTAAAACCTTGAGTTTGTGGCCCCTTCCATGGCCTTCTAGAGATAAAGCAAAGATATTTTGTTGGATTTGAAGTTGTTTCTTCTTGAAAAATAACCTTAAGACCAGGAATTTAAGGAAAACTCTTAATCTCATGAATTTTTGAACAAATCATACAGGTTTCTATGAATTTTGCATCAAGAGGAAATTCCCTTAAAGCATGCTTCTTTCTGCATTTGGGACAGAAAATAGCTAAAGCATCAGTCTCGACTTTCTACTTGTTTTGTAACGTAAGGGTGTCTATCTATTCACTAAGACTCCCTAAAATTCCTGTTTTAAATTCATCAAGCATGTTTCCAATTTCTACCCTACTCACTCTTCCAGTTGCAGATTTATTTACCCTAGTAAGAGCGATATCTCTTGGACCTTTCCTAGTTTTTGATTTTCCTCTTGAGAGATGAATACATAATTCCCCAATGTCAGGTAATGGGAGTTGAGAGATGCCCCCCTTCCCCATCGTGTTAAGGATGTTTATCCGTTCATCTCTAATGGATTTCAACAAAAGATCTTTTAAAGCGTCTTGATCTAGATTATCCATTTTTTATCTTTTTATGTTATAGTTGAATATTTCAATTAAATCTTCCAAATTCTCATCCTCTCTTTGCATCATTTTAAGCACTTTATACTTGTGATTAATAGGTATGCAATAATCCAAATACCTTTCTAAAAATTATCTCTTCATATCATTCCATGTCCTAATAGACCGAGTGATTAGACTCATGAACCATTTTAGAGCTTCTCCTTTCAATGTTGAAGGAAACAATTTGAGTTTTTGAGAGTCTTGTAAATAATTATAAGTTCTGCACAAGACTTCAAATTCAAACAAAAAGGTTTCGGGGTCTTCACTTTTCAATCCATGAAAGTTTGGGAGGACAGAAGGTGAGATATTTTTCATGGTGGAATTTGTATATTCATCAACTATAGGGAATCCAAAAGAACTCTCAATTACCCTATTTATTCTGCCTCCTTCTACATTTCCTCTACCTCTTCCTCTATCTCTTCCTCTACCTCTACCTCTATCTTCTCCTCCAAATATTAAATTTTCTCCGTTTAGAATTTCTCCTTCTCTTTCCCCTTCTTCTCCTCTCCCTGCCATTGTAGATTCTTCAGAGTTGATATAAGAGTCAAGTTGTAAGGTTAACTGATCTTCCTCTAGTTCTTATATCAATGGTATTTTGAAGAAAGGTTCTTCTTCTTCCTCTGCACTAGGAATTTATAACTCTTCAACTAAAATGTGTTCTCCTATAGAGGTGAAAAATTTTACTTCTTCTTTTGGAGACCTAGGATCTTCTTCTTCTAAGAATGCCTCAGTAGATAAAGTAGGGGATCCTCCTAATTGGATTTCTGACCTTAGAACTTCAGGAAATCTATGGCTAGTGAAATATGGAATATGAGTTTGAGACTGAAGTGTATCACTTCTTAGTCTTGGTGGAGTGAGTGGTGTTGTAGGGATTAAACTCTTGCCTCTAGCTATGAATTTTCCCCTAGAGTCTCTTTCTCTACGCATATCATTTTTTTTATATGTAGGAAATGAGGTTACCTAATTACAATTCCCCAACAACGGTGCTAAAATGTTTAGTCAATTTAATGTCTTAAATTGATTTCATTAATTATCAACCGAGGTTTGTAAACTGATGAAGTTTGGTGCACTGTATGTGCTTAGTTAACCTATTTCTTACTTTGTTGTTTTGTATTTTATGTTTTTTTGGGGGGTTTTGTTCTTTGATTTCTAAGAATGTTTAGTCTAAAACTATGAAAATATTTAAATGAATATAATGAATTTTAATAAGGAAGAAAAGGAAGTGTTCCTAGGTTAATCTAATTTTCATAAAAATAAACCAAAAATTGTTAGCTAGTTAAGACCTAATTTAGAAAACATAACATCTATCTTATCTTATCATTAGTTCTATTCCATGGATCTAATTCTAAAACTAAGATTGAAATTGCAGTGCTTGTCTTAAGTAAAAGAATAAAATGAAACAACTAATGTACTTCTGGTTACTCCAGCATTCTGTTATGAGGTATGACCTTATTGAGATGATGTTAAGTAACTGTCTGTACTTTAATCTTCTAATGTCCTAGAACAGTAAGCAAAGAATGAAAAGAAAACATCTAATGTATATTTAGTTACTTCCAACATTTAATTATGAAGTGTGATCTTCTTGAGATAGCGTTAAGTAACCAATTATACCTAATGATCTAGAAAACCAAATAAAGTATGCAAAAGGTAACTCAGTGATTGCATTCATTAAACATTCAACCATTCAGTCTTGAAACATGATTAAATCAATTTCTTTGGAATGAATTTTAGGAATATCAATGATGCAATTAAGTGAGGATCTGAAAGAAAAATGTGAAAGCATGTAAAAATAACTCTAAACAACTAATGTATATTTGACTTTATGCAACATTCAATGCGAAGTGTTACCCTCTTGAGATGCTATGTGAAAAGTCAATTATGCCTTAGTCTCTAAATTCCTGGAAAGAAAATAACAATGTGCAGAGTAAATTCAACCACTGTATGAATTAGAAATTTAACCATTTAATTTAGGATCATCATATTGAAATGGCTTTTGAAAACATATATTGACACAATTAATTGACAATTCTGTTCTAAGAAAATGAATGAAAAAGCAGTAAGGAAACTAGGTAACCGTGTTATCTTATTACTTCAACCTTAATTCGATTTGAAAACAGAGTTATCTATATTCAAAAAAAATCTTAGAAGAACAAGGTTGCACAATTGTGATTTAATGTTATGCTATTAATAAAAAACTGGAATGAACATTAACCTAATTAGAAAATAGATTTTCTAAAAATAGAGAAATGGAAATTGAACTAAAAACAACAAATGAAAAACCTCCTCCAATGTAGAGGCCCTCTGCAGCTGATTTGGTTGAACTGCTAGCTGGTTAAAGATGCACTTAAACATTCATTGGCAACACGAACTTTGTATTATGATAAAATGAAGTTTGAATACAGAGTATTAGAAAAAATCTTAAACTTAACACTTAATTTCTGAACTCTCTCCTCGACCTTTTACAACCGATATTTAAAGGAAAATAACATAACTGTTTGTGATATAAAATTTCTACAGGTGGCTAATTCAAATTAGACTTGCAATAGGTCTGTTAGGCTCTTGATTTGCTACGATAAAGAAAATCAAGAGTCTTGCTGCTTTCAGATAACGTACTTTGACCACGCCTTTGACCATGATCTTAGGCCTGCTTTCTGTCAATATAGATCGAGTGAATAGGATAGAATCCATATAGAGATGATTCTAGAAATTCCCATGTGGCCCAATTCTTCATTTGACACCTGGAACCTGCTAGACCATGAGAGTAGCTGTGAAATCCACAGTTAGTTGCAGAATAGGCTGCATTCTGTAGCTAAATTACAAAAATCTATCCAAATAGCAAGAACATGAAAATATAATATGCAATCATTTTAATGCATCCTTAAGACAAAACCTAACATTTATAATTGATTGGGATCTGTGATCTTATGAGAAAGTGAGGGAAAAAGGTGAGAAAAACTGTCAAAGAGAAGGTAATTCCGAGGTTCAACAGGAGCCATCGAAGCCTTGGGCGATAGAGGGACATACATCGTGGGGTCTAGAGTTGAAATTTTTGGTAGAGAACGGGCATGGGCCGGAAAAATCCATTCTGCCTCCCCAAAAGACTTGCCCAAGTGCTAGTCATTCATTTTCAAAATTTTCATGAACTTTGAGATTCAGCAGATTGTTAATAGCTATCTAATAACCACAAATCTTAAATAATTTACTATGTGCTCGCCTCCACGTACATACCAATTTTCCTTGTAGCAGCAACAACAACGGATTGTTCTGGATATTTTGTGATCTCGTTCAAATTGGTTATGTGAAAATCACCATATCCAAAAATTTTCAGTGTTGAATGGCTCCCAATGGTGAAAAAGAGATTAAAACTTCTCACGGATTTCGATCTTACACCAGAAAATATATTTCTCAGGCATTTCCGTCTTACACCTGGAAATAATTGACACGAATAGGATTTTTCCACTTTGCTGGAATTTGGATTCAGCCCTACAGTGCATTTCAACATCGCTGCTAGGAGAAGGGATAACGGGAAAGGGAATACTATCGTAGTTAAACTTAGAGACGAGAATTTATATATATGAGGCAGAACCTCTACCACTCTTCTTTATTCTCTTCACATTGTTTGGAGCCATCACAGCCTTGGGCAACAAAGAGAAATTTGTGGACGAACCGACTCCCGAGTACTCGATAGACCCTGGAAAGGGATTCAGATCGGTTGTAGGCCTCAAAGAAAGAGGTATGACAACAATTCTAATTGGGTTTTTGTTATGTGATTTTAATTTTAAATCTCATGGTTTATATATATAATATTTTATGAAAACAGTTAATAATCACAAATTGAATTAATTCTCATTACTAGATAAAAGTGTGTTTACAAGGGAAAAAAGAAGAAGCTAATTTTTGTTTTTTAATTTGAGCAGGGCATTTGTTTGGATTTACTAAATTGAACGAGTTGTTCATTGGGAGGTTGGCTCAGCTAGGAATCGCCTTATCCATCATTGGAGAAATCATAACTGGGAAGGGAGCTCTGGCGCAACTCAACATTGAGACCGGAGTCCCTATAAATGAGATTGAGGAGGATAATGAGGAATGATCAGACTTCCATTAACATTGGAAACCAAAAATCAACAGATCTGTCTAGTTCGATGGTTTAAATCTGCTATAAAACGTAGGGCCTTCTCTCACTAGCATATATTTCTATCCATCGTTCCGTGTTCTTAAATTATATATATATATATATATATATATATATATATATATATATATATATATATATATATATATATAATTGTTGCTTGCATGACTCATGGAATCACTTGCCTTTAAATTGTTGTTTGCATGCTTGAATCGCTTGCCTTTAAATTGACGCATGCGTGCCTGAAATCGCTTGAAGATACCAGCAATCTTGTGAGCCCTGGCAAAATATTGCAGGTGGCTAATATATGACTATACATGTGTATTGAGTGGGTTGAAGGTTTGAAAAAATGAAGCTGAACAACAACTACAGATCTCAAAGGTGTTCAAAGATTTTTCATTACCACATGTTTTTCCTCTTTAAGAATAACAAGCCAAATATGAGGCGTCGAGATATATATAGATATAACACACGCCCGAGAGTCTGCCTTGCTGTGAAACCAAAAAGCTCTTGCACGCAAACTCTCGACTGAGAATTTGTAACAGTTTTGGGTGAGATTTTACCCGCATGGTTAAATTTAACCCGTGGTGGTTTAAAATCTCGGTTGAGAGTTTAACATTTCTCGCTTGAGAGTTTATTAAATGTCTCGCCCGAGAGTTTTTGGTCAATGAAAGACCCAAAAAGTTATGTAGTTTTCAGGAACCTGCACCTTTGGAGGGGCGGAACACCTACAAAAATAGAATGTTATCTTTCGGACCTGGTACCATTAGATTCATCTCTGAATCTAGTTTCTAATGATGTAATATTTGTGGAGTTTCATTAAAAATTTCAATTTGTTATCAATTTTATACTAAATTGTGTCACTGTGGAATTTCATTGTTCTGAAAATTACAGTGAATGAAAATTCAATAACTTTAAAATGGCAACACCAAAAAAATCAGAAAAATCATATTTCATTTCCTCTCCCTATCTTCTTCAAAAGGGCATTCTCATTTTTCTTATCTATGATCACATTGAAAAGAAAATATAGGGCTCATAAAATGTATTGAAACATCACACCGTTTCTTTTTCTTCGTCCATTTCAAAAAATACTAAAAAATAGTGATTTAATCTGAAAATTATTGAAAAATAATCATTGCAGTAGTGTAGTCTCTGTAGATTATGATGATATGATTTATTTCCAAAAAATGAATAACCATCCCTAAAAATGGTTAGGGTTGAAAAAGTGACTAATTATGTTTGCCTGAAAATTTTAAGTATATGCAGTTAGTAAACAACAGATTTACCCCTCTATATGTCAATATTTTTTTTAAAAATATGATATGGAGGTAAGACAATTCTCTACAAATCTTGTTTTTATGTCAAAGCATAATTTTCAGTGAAAATATGAGTTTAGTGGAGTTGAAGTTTAAAAAACATAGAAAATTACAATTTTCGACGTAAAAAAAGGGCAAAAGTGTTTCCTAACTTCATGTTTTCACCCATATGCCTCCCTCAGCAATTCATGTACAAGATGAACATATATCATGATTTAATGTATTGCAATTGATGCAGGTCGTTGTCTGCTTCAGTTCCTCCTCATCACGTTGTAACGAAAATCACTCAACATTATCATTTTTGACTTCATGCTTTAGGGGGTAGCTGTTACAGGTTGATTTGGGTATTGTCCCAAAACTCATATCAGTATTCATGAGGGTTTAGCATACTCTAAATTAGTTGCTACATGCCCTAAACAACTCATCACATTGATGGTCTTCCTTCATGAAAGTTTCATTGCTTATATGTCAATTGAAGTGCCCCATTAAGACATCAACACGCCCCTAGACAGTTGTAATAGCTTTGCAGAGCATCTACTCCCATCCAAGGCTGCGTTGCAAAGGATCTAGGCCCACTTTGGAGTACGTTGGTCGACTAGGAGCGAATTTTTCATTGGATTCTAGTAATCTCCCCAACTTCTAGTGACTTCTAGAAGTAGTTCCACTTTTCACCTCATCTGATAGCCTCGAATTTGGAACCCATGAAGTCATTAAACCTCTTATCCTCCTACTCCCATGAACAAGGAAACATCATCATCCATTTTTAGGAAAGCCATTCAATAATTCATTTATGTCAAACTACCTTCATCTACTTATAAATAGAGCAATGAACATAGTGCACATGAGAGCAAGAATTTGTGTTAAGTAGAGTTATGCTGGCGAGATATCAAATCTTGAAGGTGTTGTGCATGTTCTGTGGTGCTGCTGGATTGTTTATGATGGATGTGATGAGGATGGGACTCAAGTTGGATGAGTGACGGCAAATTGATCAACTGGTTGTACTCTTCCTTCTACTTCATAATAAAGACATTTGTTCATTTCCTAATGCACATGTCAATGATGTTATATGTGTATTAATGAATTTAATCGATTTAATTTATTTAACTTGAATAGATCGTACTGCTTTTATGTTGTTTTATGTCTTATGTTTTCCTTGGAAGATATCAATCAAGCGAGTTAAGTTGGATTGAGAGCGACAAAAGTGACGAAGGGAGGTGACGAAAAGCGAATAGATTACAAGTAGGTTTCTCTCCCTTTATCTATTCATTTTAAGGAAAAGGTCAAATATCTTTCTTTTTGTTATTCTAAGTGAACCACCCACTTAGGGAAAACATACTTATCCATAGGTTTGTATTTCCGTAAAACATCTTACTTTTGGTGAAACACATGAATTTTTCATTGAACCCATAAATGCAATTTTGATTTTAATACAAAATTATTCCAATTATATATATATATATATATATATATATATATATATATATATATATATATATATATGTATTGCATTACAAATTTAATAAATAAATTCTTTTCACCTTTCATTAGATATAAAAGGTAAAAACAAATTAGTTTGTTAATTTTTTTTGTTTTTGTTTTATTTGAAATAAACATCTCATTTTTTATATTTTTTACAAAAATTAAGTAAAAAGAAATAAAACATTATCCTATGAAACATAAAGTATTTGGTCACTTTGTAACATGAATTCAATTAAGAGTATTCATTGACTTAAATTAATAAGTGCAAACCCTAAGTAATTTTGATAACTTGGATGCTTGAAACTCTATAAATATAAATCCAACAAAACTAGTGATGAATCATACTAGATATAATATGTCAAAATCAAATGTTCATTACTATCTTTCAATCCACAAATTAATCTCACTAATTTACAAACAAAAATCCAAAATAAAATAAATATTATTTAATAATTAAAAAAAATTAATAAAAAAAAAACTTTATTTCACATTATTGGATAAATCTTAATATAAATAACCTATATTATATATATATATATATTTTTTTTCAAGAATTATAAAATATAAAATATACTATATTCTTTCTCAAATCTATTTCCACCCACACAAATTGATATTCATCCAAACTATTACTTTAATAATTTATATTATTCTGGTCTTCGCCCGAATCTGATCCTTATCCATATATTGATAGCCGGCGAAGAGATTCCTCTGAAATTATCGACGCCATTTGCTTTTTATGCAAAATTCGAGGAAGATTCGCAGGATGTTTACGTTAATATTATTTGAACAGTGGAAATATTCCGGCAGCCAATGGAGGAGTACTTTGGCTACTATTTTAAATCTCAGACCGCATAAAGAATTGAATTGATTTTCCCACTATTTCGCTAACTCTGAGAATAAAGACGCAGGATATGATAAGTTGGAGAATAAAGCTGAGGGATTAGGTTCCCTAACGCCGCATCGTATAATGCTTCATTTCGCTTTGACTATCAAAGCCCTGCTTTGTTACCATTGGCGATCATCTTTAAAAATTGACGAATTTTACTTTTCTCAACAAGAATGGATGAGACGAGAGGCAGAATTAGAGATTACATTCCACGTGGTGACTTTTAATTTCACAATAGTCATTTCCAAATATGCCGATAGGTATATTTATTTTGGAATAAGATTTCAAAAATTGTAATGATAGTGGAGCTTTAACTTCAACCGAATATTCATATTTGTGTACAAATTAAATTTTATTTCAAAATAACTATGCTTTTTTTAATTTTTGAGATAAATTGATTAATTAAACTAGTTAATCTTTTTTCTTCTTAATTAAATTAATTAATTAAAAAATATTATATAAATATGTGTCATATGAAAGAGTTATAGTTTTTTGATATATAATATTGATAAGTCATAGTTTTAATCCATGGTATTGTAACAAACCCTATGCACAGATTAAGAATATCTATAATAATTTTGGGATATATTTCTTTTTTTCTATTTTTTTAAATGCACACACACATATATATATGATAAATTGATTAATTAAATTAGTTAATCTCTTATCTCTTTAATTAAGTTAAACAATTAAAAGAAATATCATATAAACATGTGTCATATGTAGTGGGTTATAGTTTTTTGATATATGGTATTGATAAGTCATAATATTAACCCATAGTATTGTAACAAACCCTACACAGAGATTTAGAATATCTATAATAACTTTAAGATATATCTATATATATATATATAGTTTTTGGATATATGGTATTGATAAGTCATAATATTAACCCATAGTATTGTAACAAACCCTATACAGAGATTAAGAATATCTATAATAACTTTAAGATATATCTCTAGTTCCATATATATATATATATATATATATATATATAATGGTTGGTAAATACTATAATTTTAAATCCATGATTAACATCAAAACACTTATCCCAAAAAATATTTTACAATACCTAGAGTAAAAGAAAATCATAAAGTTAACTAAATTTTAACTTTGTTTTAAATTATTATTATTATTATTAATTATAAAAAGAATTAATATGAGTTAAACGATATTTTTGATCATGAAGATTAACTCTCACTTACCATAAATATCTTATCCTATAAATAGTTTTTGTTAGAATAATATGACTTATCAATACCACATACATAACAGAACAGGTGTTGATATGACATTTTTTTTTAAATTAATTAAAAGAGTATAATTAATTTGAAGATAAATCTTAACTCTTGATTTGTGTATACTATTATGAATATTTTGACATATTTCATGGAGATCAAATTTTTACCATCTACATAATAATTAATATAATGAAATTAAAATTATAAAAAACTTATTCTAAAATAAACATGTCTATCCACATAATAATAATAATAATAATAGTTAATTACTCCAAGAAGTTTTGGATAGACAATGATCAGGTGTTGTGTTAAGGAGCTCCCTAACGTAAGATGATCAGGTGTTGTGTTAAGGAACTCTCTAATGTAAGATGATTAGGTGTTGTGTTAAGAAACTCCGTAATGTAAAGTCATTTGGTCATTGGTGATGATGATGTAATCCCACCAAGCTTTAAAATAAAATAAAAATAAAATAATATTAGTTAAATAATAAAATTACTTTTATGTTTTTTTTTATTTTTTATTTTAAGAATATAAGATACTTAACTAAATAATTGTTTTAATCATTATTATAGATGGATACTTATCCATTTTTACCAACTATTTAATTGACATGATCATCCTAATTTAATGGATTATTATTTGTTTGATTTTGTTCACATTCATTAAATTTAAATGTACACTCAGCTTTTTGCTAAAATTATAATCAAATTAAACTCACTTAAAATTTTCACCAGGCCTGAAATATTCCTAGAAATCAAATTTTGTGAGTGTTTGAATCTTTTAAGACACTTAAAAAAAACCTGAAACTTAGCTGCACAACTATAACTTTAATCTCCAAAAAATAATTTCCAGCAAAATTTCCATTGTTTTGGAGGTGAAAATGTGGCATGTTTACGCTACGGCATTTCAATTTACAAAATGAAAATCTACAAGTTTGTATATGGATTTCTGAGCACTATTTGCATTTATTTTGGCATATAAAGTGTTTGTACCAGAAGAATATAATCCCCTTGTTCCGGAGGTTGGCATTTAATACTTTTCCAAAGACTCTGGACATCGATATTTCGTGACCTAAAGATGGCCTGAATGCATTCAAAGAGCGGTGGGACCGTTACAGTGAGAGGACGATGGCGTAATAAAGTCAACTTCTGTACTGGCCCATTACGAATTTGCGGCCAATAATGACTGACTCGTACATTAATCAAAATAAGGGAAGTAGTTTAACCAGTTTGTAAATTTGCTTTGAAATAGTTGAAATTGTTGCCAGATTTTGATTAAATTCGTTGAGATTTTTAAAATATAAGTTGTAATTAATAAGTTTTAAGATTTTAAGTGTTGTAGAGGTTTTTGATGGTGCTGAATCCATTTCTATTATCAAAAACATTTTCTATTATCAAAAACATTATTCAAACACACTGCTAGAAGTTTTGAATTTTTTTAGGAGATTCCAGCCACTTTTGACCATCCTAACAATTATTTCTCTTGGTAAACCCGTTCTTAGTTAGGTGAGAATAAAGCTTCAAGATTTTTAGTGTCATAAAAGTTTTTGATGATGCTGAATCTATTTCTACTATCAAAAACATTAATCAAACACATTGCAACTGCTAAAAGTTTTGAATTTTTTTTAGCCAAATTCCACCCACTTTTGACCATCCTAACAATTCTTCCTTTTAAGTAAAGAATGCCTTAGTTGACTGAGAATTAAGCTTCAAGATTTTGAATGTCATAAAATTTTTTGATGACACTGAATCTAGTTTCACTATAAAAAAATATTATTCAAATACACTGTGACTGCTGAGAATTTTGAATTTCTTTTAACTAAATTCCAGTAACTTTTGACCATCCTAACAATTCTTCCACCTGGGTAAACACCAAGGTGGGAATACGGAGGCCGTATTAGTTAGGTGGGAATAGCGATGAGAATATGTCATTTTATTGCGTTTCCAACTCAGATTTCGTGTTTTGGAGGACGTAATTTCTCCACCCGGAATACGGAGGCCGTAGTTAGGTGGGAATAGCGATGAGAATATGTCATTTTATTGCGTTTCCAACTCAGATTTCGTGTTTTGGAGGACGTAATTTCTCCACCCGGAGTCTCCTCGCGTGCATCTGGTGACCAACTGTAGGGCAGCAACAGTACGCGTATTTAATTGCCATTGCAGATAGTGGGATCTTCACAGCAGCAGCCACTCGTCTCTTGCGACTTTTCGATAATAATTCACTCCCCACTGCCACTTCGTTGCCTTAGGGGATATTCATGGTTTTTTATATGTTTAAACGCATGGTTATACATCAGCCATGCATATTGACGTGGTTTTTTCTGAATTCAATATCGTTTAGGTTATAGAATATTTTGCAGCAGAGGGCCACCATGGATTTTGCCTTTTTCCTGTTAAAAATTTGATTGCGAGAAAGAGATGATTTTTAAATGTGTTATTCTTATGGGAGACTTTGTCATTTTGAAAATTGAATTTGATTGTAAGTGGGGTAGATGTGATCTGGACTGGCTACATGCCAGGTTATTGGTGAGTGTTGGGCAATAATTTATCACTGAAAACTTCTATATTCCATTTTATCTTGTAAATGAGTGGAAGCTGACTCTTTTATACTATTTTATCTTTGTAAAGCCAATGGCTCAGGTTTGTGTGTGCCAAAAAAAAATGAATTTTAAAACATGTCTTTTTATAAAATTTACGTAAGTTACTTTAACCAACTTCAATAATTCAAAAGTTCAAATGAAATCTTAGCTATCTTTCAACGATGTGCTGAGTAACAACTTATTAGTGAATCATCTCTTATCTGATCAAAGTGGTATCTGACTCCCATATACCAATCTGGCAGCTGAATCTCATATGCCATTCTATTTGATTAGAAAGTAACATAACTCAAAATTATAGATGCTTTAAAAACCCAATTAAAAGGAAAATATTTTCCATTGACTTTAATAGTGTGCTGAATAATAAACCATTATAAAATGCCAATTTCCATTGACTTAATAGTGTGCTGAATAATAAACTCTCATTAAAATGCCATTCATCTATTCATCTTATCAGAGTGAAAGCTCGCTTCCTTATAACATGTTATCTCGTTAATAAGTAAATAACTCAGATCTAATATGATCACTGAACATTGAAAATTGGTTTCAGAAGAATAAGATATAATTGAAAAACGCTAACTATACACAGAAGATTGTTTCCAAAGATAATAGTGTGTTGAATAATAAACCTATAAATAAAACTGTATCCATCTATTCTCATCTATCCATCTATTCGGTTGATGAGAATGGAAGCTAATTTTTATTTATGGTTTGGTTATATTGTATATGGAATATTTTAAAATTTTATAAATCTAAGTGAAATTAAATATTTGATTTTATTTTCATTCAAATTTATAAAATTTTCAAAATATGTAATAACCTTTATTTATATAATAAGAATGAAAAATGTAGTATTCAATATATTGTGGTTAATAAGTTTATAAATATAAATGAAATTAAACATTTAATTTTATTTACATCTATAAAATTTCTAAAATATATAATAATTCTTATTCATATAATGAAAATAAAAAGTGAATTTCTTTTCTCCATATAATGAAAATTAAAATTTACTTTCATATAAAACATCACTTATCTCATAAATTCATAACACATGAATGAAAACTCACTCTCATATAAAACATCACTACTCTATTCATATAATCAAAATGGAAGTTCACTCCCCTATAATATTTTATCTAGTTAATCAGTAAATAACTCAGATTTAATATGATAAATAAACCTTACATCATATCTTCATAAAACTCATACATATTTCATAAACTCATATATATTTCAAAAACTTAATAAAATAAAAAGTTTGATGTTATCATTCACATCCCCCTCAATAGCAATATCTATCCAATAGCATAGTTTGTAGATTAGCCTTATACCATCTTCATTAGCTTCATAGTTTGTGTTCTTATATTTTTTCTCATTTGAGTGTCTAAATATCATTTTATCTTTTTCTTTTATCTTTTCTTTTTTGGAAAAATGGAAATAGAAAAGCATTCATTTTGGAATGAGAGGTCTTTAAAGACAGCAAGGAGAGTTATGCAGATATTCTTGCAATTAGGTCTTAGGATAATATATTCAGCCAAAGATTTATGGAGAAATTGTGAGACTTTATTATTGTAAGACTTCAATAGAAAGGAATGAATATAAGAACTAAATAGAAAAGCAATCTGTCTCATACACTATCTTTAACCTAGTTAAAATAATTTCATTTCATACTACTATTCACTATATTTCCTTCTTAAATGCAACCAAAACAATCAGAACATAATATATTATAAACTTTTCTATGTATTTTGGTCATGGTTTTGAAATGTTTAGTTTAATAGTTTTGAGTTTTTGTTTCTTAATATATTTTTTACAATCAATTTTATTCCAAATGTAGGAAAAATTGGTCATTCAATTATATAAAATATATTATGTAAGAATCTCAACCATTTTTCTGGAAGCCTTTATTGTGAGATTTCACAAGAAAATAGCGAAATATAAGAGTTAGATAGAGAATAAATCTGTCTCCTAGACTATCTTTAACCTAATTAAAATAATTTCATTTCATTTCATACTACTATTTTCTATCTTTTCCTTTTAGGTGCAACCAAAATAATGAAAACATTCTATATTATAAAATTTCTAAATATTTTGATCATGGTTTTGAAATGTTTAGTTTAATCACTTTGTACTTTTGTTTGTTTGTTTTTTTTTTTAATATTTTTTTACAATTATCTTAAAATTGTATAGTAAAATTAAAATTTATAAAGTAAAATTGTAGTAGTTTTTTTTATTAAAAGTTTTAGAGAGTTTTTTTTGGATTCTTTTAGGTTAAATAAAATTTTTAAAATGCTAAATTTATATATAAAAAACTTATTTTAAATAACAAAAATTTCAAAAAATACTCCGAAATCAGAAGTAATTTGGTCATGATTAATAATATTGTTTGGAACGGAATGGTTGATAAACATAAGCCACCAGCCAGCAGGATATGTAAGTTAAGCACAAAATATTAGAAAAACCATTTCATTGAAACAAGCTTTAGGGATACATACATAGTGTCAAACTCTCCTTGCCTGCAATTTATTGAACACTTAGAATCAAACAAAAAAAATGGGTCTGACCTTAGGCCACTGACCCAATTATAGCCATAACAATAAAACTACCATTGGTCTGACCTTAGGCCACTGACCAAGTATAGCAATTAGAATAAAACTACTATACATTTTCAGAGAACCTAACGACCTCCATTTATCATATCATATATTTCCCACAAGTCTATAAGGCTCCAAGGATTCTCCCACTGAAGGAGTTCATGAATGGCTTTTTCAATCTCCTTTGACTCTGTCATTATTTTCTCTAGGCACAAGGCCAGAGAACTTAAAGAAATAACAAAATCATTTGTGGAGCTGATCTCATCCTGCGGGCACAGAATATCTGTCACCGCTTCCTGCACTCTTTTAATGAGAGAATGTGTAATTTCCTCATCACCTGCAATGTCACAGGAGTTCTGGCCTACTAAAACAGAATGATAATTTGAATTGGGATGGTGCTCTATGTTTATATGGATCCCAGGAACACCACCATGATCATGAACTGAGGCCAATCTAGTACCTGATTGAAGGTTCTTAGATCTGCTGTGTTCAATATGTTGGCTCTGCATAATTAGTTTTCTGAGAGATTTAACTCGGAGTACTTCTGCAAAGCATTGAAAAGCCTCGCTGACTCTACTTTCAAACCCTTGGAGATCATCCTGGATGAAGCCATAGATGGTCTCTACTGAGAAATCATTTCTGGCACAACTCTCAACGATGTATTCGTGGGAAAGCATAGCGAAATACAAGAGGTCTGCTATTTTGCAGTAACTGTTCAGGAGTTTTGAGTATGTAGTTGCAGGGAAAGGCAGAAACCAGAAGTCTGGTTCTGCCTTTGCTTCTTCTATGTAATTCCTTAGGTTACAAATATGGTCCTTTAATTTCTTCTCTTTCTCTTTGAGCTCTAGAAGAGCCAACGCATGTGAGTGCACACAACCTTTGCTATTTTGAGCAGAAATCAAGGAGTTGGTAAAATCTCGGAGGCTACAGACAACGACTGCTAATTCTTTTCTAGCAAGGGTTGAGGCTCGCCTTGGCTGTAATATGAGTTCCACTAATATATAACATCCTATCCCTATGAAAGTCTCTGTGATTCTTACTATAGCAAACTCTGAGGGTGGATCCACATCCTTTCGTCCAAGAATGATGATCGCTGCAAGGAAGGCAGACAATCCTCCTGCATAACCATACATCTTGCTCTGTCTGAGAAAACTGGTAAATATTACCCATGGTATAAGAGCCACAGCTCTCAGAAGAATGGATTCTGCTGTTAAAATGATTGCTATTACTGCATACACAGATCCTGCTACAGTACCTTGAACTCTAACGTTTGCAAGTTTGAAGGTTGCCTCTCTGGAAGTCCCCATGCTGATAGCCACTGCAATTCCAGCCCAATATCCTCGTTGGTGACTGAATAAAACCCCCAACAAGACTGAAAGTCCAAGAGATACAGAGCATTTTGACGCTACGAGTAGTCTGTTGGCATCTATGCAGTTTATCAATTTACAGAGAAATTGCCATATAAGTTTAGATTTCATAACCACCTGTGGTGATTCCTCCTGTAATGCATCGATGTTAATAGAAATAGTTCTCAGAGGCAGCGAGCATTGGTGACAATAGCTAGACCCTTCTGTGGATTGGGATCCAGGATTTAGTGGAGCAATCTGCTGCACTCTTTCAGCACAAGGTCGTATCATGTCCATGACTTCTTTACAGAGATGTTTCATGCTGAACACAAAGAAGCACATTGGAAGATGATATTTAAAGGTAGCTTGTCTTACCTTATCCAACTCTTCAGAGTTAGCAGAGCCCAATTCAGGGTCAGGGATTGGTAGACTAGTGGGTTTACTTGTATAGGGCTTCTGCATATTGGTACCACAGATTCCTTGTATGACAATTGCCAAGGCTTCGTCGAATGACTTTAAAGCCTCTTTCCCTTGTTCCAGGATGAATTCATTATGTCCTAGCATTGGACTTGTGCTCAAGGAGGCTGAACCTGCATGATTTAAAGCTAGACTTGCCCACGTTGTGAGATGGAGTAGTGGGTCTGCAAGCAACACATGTGTTGTGTCTCCGAATTGGGAGGGGGGTGAAAATTTCAGCGCCATTTCCATGCCTGCAAGAGATTGCTTCAGTTTTCCATATTCTTTACTGAAAAGCCTAACCGATGGCAAACATCCTATTGCTGGCAGCTCCCACTTTAAATCTACCTGTTGCACAATAAAAGAAATCAGAGTTTACTGCAGCAATTTAACTAGGAACATATGTTAGGCAGTGGTATGTAAGTCAATATAATAGGAATTTCTACCTGATTGTCTTCCACCTGCTTAAGAATCATGCCTCCAGCAGTGGACAAGGACTTAGCTTGGAAGCATAATGAATTAGCCTCCTCATATTCATCTGCATTGAAGGCTTCAGCCAAAAGCCTGAAGACCTCTGAGGTTATGCGAGCAGACAGCTTGCTTTTCTCTTGAAACTGAACAACCAAGGTCATATTCAATTTTATAGTCACATAATCAACATATTTAGAATTCAATTTTTCATGTTTACAAAAGAAATCCGAATTATAAAACCTTTGAGACTGGTAGAAGCAAACTTTTTACCAGGTTCAAGAAAAATTCAAATACTACAATGATCTTTTGTTTGGAGCCTGCTATAATGGTTCATTTTAATAAAATCTCTTTACAGAGAACAATGAGATTTCTTATTTAGTAGTTAAATTGCTTTGCTTTGTGTTATGAAGTATTGTGTAAACCATAAAATTGAAAGAAAGTAATAAGATTACCCAAAAGAAGAGTATTACATAAACCATAAAATTCAATTCAAAGAGAGTAATACGATTACTCAAAAGATAGCTAATTACCCAAAAGGCAGCTCAATTGCTTCTGGTTATGAAATATTATGTAAATCATGAAATTCAAAATTCAAGATTATCCAAAAGATAACTCAATTACTCCAAATACAGCTTAATTGCTCAGCGTTGTATTATGAAATATGATGTAAATCATGAAATTCAATATTCAAATCTAGTTAGTCAAGCCAACCAAAATAAAACCAATGATATTACCTGGTAGCAAGCTAGTTTTGGAACGGGAAGGATCAAAGCCAGTAAGGCACAGCCTGCCCCAAGAGCAGTAGTCCCTGCTATACGCAGAGGGTATGTGATTGAATCCATAGTTTCCCTCATCATGAAAGCAGAAATGTAAATGATAACAACCTGGGCAAATGCCACTCGCTTGGAGGTTATATTAAGAACTTTGGCATAGGCTATGAAAAAACAGGTGATAGTAACACAGGCTGTCGTTACCCATACTGAAAACTTCTGGGGGTTTATTAACCAGAGGATGGCTATCGTGGGGAAGGCTCCATGAAGAGTTCCAACAAGAACAGAGAAGGCGGATCGCAGTGCTTCTCCGAACGAGGCCTCCCCAACGACCGTAACAGTCACAACATATGCAAAGACAGGGAATGCCAACCAGTGGTGATGCATGCTGCTGTACTGCATGACAATCCCTACCATGAGACAAGCCCATCCTGTTCGGAAGGCAGCACTAACTCTGGACTGCCAGAACACTTGCTCGTAGCTCACCGGCCCCTCTGCCATTACTTGCATTCCTACCTTGTTAGTTGACAATCTCTGCAACATAAACCAAAAAGTTAATCCCTAGCGTGGTTCCATGTGAACCTCATATCTCTATGTTTTTGTCACATATAAAAGAATTTGAATTTAAACATACCACTATCTAAATTAACATGATTCATGATAACCAAATAAGTATATGATGGGAGAGCAAGCTCATCTTTCAAAAAAATCATATTTTCTGGTCACAAATATAATGAAAATGGTGTAGAACTTGAAGAGAGTATCAAAGCTCTATCATATTACATTTTCAATATAATTTTTTGAGATTTTGGTAAAGTTCAAATAAGCATTAAAAAAATAAGAATTTTATAATAAATCCTCATTGAATCTTTCTATAATAGAATTTTGACAAATGAATTTTTTATACATTTAGAAAACTTATCATAACTTTCAGTTGTTAAACTTATTATTTTTTAGTAATCAAATCTTATTATCTTTTAGTAATCAAATCAGTAATAAAGATATTGATTTCTGATTGTTACTTATTAATGCTGGCTGACTCATCACAATAATTCAAGAAAAACCACCCCACCTGGAATTACTCACTGGTGATTCTTAAAGAAATAAGCTTTCACTCCTGCCATAGATGCTTCTGAGCCTTGCTCAATTAACCTGTTTCCTTACCTGGATCTTAGCTAAACAAGCCAAACAGAAACAGTCTTAAGGCAAACTCCAAACCCAACTACTGATCTATAACTTGCATAAAAGTTTAACTTCATATAACATAATTTTAATTAAATTAAAAAAAAATAATTGAGCAGATTAAAAATCTCCATAAAAGTAAACAATTCTTTCACTGTTTTTGTTTTTTCATTTGAGATCTAGAAGAATTAGACTTGACACATGATAGACAGATGTTAACCTCAAATCTGAATTGACACATGACAGATCAGTTTTAGCTTCAAATCAGAAATCTGTTGTAATGAAAGAGATATCAAATTGGCTGAGCTAATAATCTGAATCTCAATAACAAGGTCACGTAAAAGAAATTATGAGACCTTTTCACCATATTATAACATAAAAAAACCCATACATACTTACCGATAAGATCCAGCCACGGCCTGTAGAAAGAGCTCTATTTTGGGATCAGGTCGAGCAAACACTATGCAGCACTTGATCTGCATAAATTTATAAGCTGGACCTCCTTTGTTATATAAGAGTAGGAGCTAGTAGTTTCCAAACTTTAGACATGATAGCCATATCCAGAAGTGCAGAGACCTCATTAATCATTCGTCTATCGTATTATCTTGTCTTCTAACCATCAGCATTGGTATGGCTAGGAGTACAACTGGTGGAAGCAACGGTGGCACTAGTCCTTTTAACTTGTTTGGCTTAGGTGTGATAGTGGAATATAAAAGTCCCCCAATCTTGGCCTTCCAAGGAATCCATGGGGTGGGCCAGTTATTTCCATTTAACCTTAGTGCTGTAAAGCAGTTGCTTTTCTAGTGTGTGTGGGTCGATGAATGGCTTTTTCAAAGATTTTTTTCAGTTATGCAGGGTGAAATTTCACAATTTCAGTGGAGGAAATGATTACTCAATTTTACAATGAAGACGTTGAAGCATATGCTTCAACTGCAAGTGCATTAATGCATGAAAAGTCACGTATCCTAATAGGAAAGTCATATATTTGAAGTCATTGGCAGCCAAATATGAATCATATGAACTGCAAGTGTTCATGTTTCCTGTTCTGAAAGGGTCACTGCTTTTCAAGAAAGGGGATAAGAACGTTATATATTTCAGATTTCTGCAATTAATATTTTGTTTTGGTGTGTTTTTTTTGGATCCATGACATTAGGTGATTTGTTATACTAATAAGTAATTTGTTATACCAATATTTCTAGTGGATAGAAATGTAAACTTCAATTAAAAAAATTCCGAAATTTAAATATAACAAAATAACCTGATGAGATGGATCCAAAAACACACCAAAACTCTTTATATATTTTCCTTGATTTTTAACACATCAATAACAGAAGAACAAATGGTAGGTTTTTAAGGGGAGAATGCATTGCAAGTAGGCTGATGTCGATGTGCAATGAAGAAAAGGGAAAACATCTATATAAATTCCTTAATATTTTACACATCAATACCAGAAGAACAAATGGTAGATTTTAAAGATACCTCCTTTTTTTAGTGGAGAATGCATTCCAAGTAGGTTGATCTTGATATGCATTCCAAGAAAAGGGATGACAAAGGTATATACTCAATATTTTACATGTCAGTACCACAAGAGCAAAGTTAGGATTTTACCATAAAATTTTCCATTGGAGAATGCATTGCACGTAGGTGGACAGAAAATACATTCTTTATCATTATTTTAACTTGTTACTAGTGTGATGGGAATGTGAATCGAATTTGTACTCATTAACCAATGGCTGAAAGTTGATAAATTATTGTTAAAGAAATATTTGAAATGAACATATTGCGTGTCCATTATTATTTTGTGATTGCCCATCATAAAGTTAATGATAGAATTGTAACTAACACAATGATAGAATTGTAACTAACACAACCTGATAGGAGTTATTGTTAAAGAAATATTTGAATGGACATATTGCGTGTCCATGATTATTTTGTGATTGCCGATTATAAACTTAATGATAGAATTGTAACTAACACAACCTGATAGGAGTCATTTTTTCAATTGGTTTGAATAGGTATTTGCAAGGTGATTAGTAGTTTATGACGGATTATGTGATGTTGTAATTATTTTAAAATATAGTAAATTAATGGTTTTATAATAATTATAATAATATAATATTTTAATTTTAAGGTCACGACCAAGCCAAACATCAAATTGGTGTATAAGACCTCCTTGTTTGTGAGACAAGGGACCTCTATGAAAGCATACATACTCTACTTTTCTATGGTTTTGAACCTATCACCCCTTAGGAGGAAACACATGCTCTTAACCATTAGGCTCACTCAAGCTGTATATAATGATGGTGAATAAGTGGTTGGTTATGTGTGATCATGGTAATGCATATTACTCCAAATTTACTCATGATAGATTATAGTAGACAATGGTTGACCATTGTTGACCATGTTTGTTGTGAATGAATGTGGTTTAGGATGGTGCCACATGTTGAGCATGTGTGAAATTGGTTGATGAAGTTTTGATCATGGTTGCCCATGGTCAAGTTTATGTGGCGATGTTAAGGTTGGTTGGCCAAGGTTGACCATAGCTTGACAAAAGCAAACAAGATTGAAGATGGATGACTATGATTGATCATGGTTGACTATGATTGACTTTTGAAGACTGTGGTTGAACATGATTGACTATGTTTGAAGGTGTTTTGATGAATATGGCTCATGATGGTTGTCCATGTGAGGCTATAGTTGACCATGTTTGGTAAAAGAGAACAAGGTTTCCCATGGTAGAATGTGGTGACAAATTTTGACCATGGTTGAGCTAATTCAACAATTCTTAGCTATGGTAAACATATGGTTAAATAAGGGTGGAGATTGTTGAATAAGGCCGTCATCATTTGCTTATAGATGAATGTATACCATGTAAAACATGATGTCCACATTAATTTAATTTTTTCTATGAAAAGGTTTCAATGACTATGATTTTCCATGGTTGAACATGTTGCCAATGATTGAATGTGGTTAACCATGATGTCCACATTAATTTAATTTTTTTATGACAAAGTTCCATTGACTATGGATTTCCATGGTTGAGCATCTTATCAATGGTAGAATGTGGTTGACCATGGTTCAACATGTTAATAATGGTTAAAAATTGTAGACCATGGCTGGAAATTGTTGACTATAATTGGCCATATTTAGCATGGTTGACTATTTTTCACCATGATTGACTATGGTTCATCACCTTGAATATGTTTGAACATGGTGATGATGGTTTACCATTTTTCCCAAGGTTGAGATTGGTTGAGTATGGTTGAATATGGTTAAATATGGTGAAGATGTGGTTGAACAATGGTAATTCTTGACAATGTTTGATTGTGCTTGAGAAATATTAATCATGTAGACCATAATTGGCCTTGGGTTGATCATGATAATTATAATTATGTACAATGTTTTTAAGTGCATAACATCATGACATTGAGGTTTTTCTTCTTGTTTTATTGTTATTTTTTGGTTTTTGCATCTTGATGTGATAATTGTTTGTCATTTTTTTTCCATTGTCCGTTTAATTTCTACCATTTGTTATTATTTTCAGGATTGCATTTGTTGACTTTTTTTGTTATTCCCATCGAAATAAAAAACTATGCTTTTCAAGATGTGGCATTGGATGCCACATGTTGCTTTTTTTCATATCATATTAATGTCATTTTATTTTCACAACCACATTGTGATGTTAGTTTTGCAAAGGACATTGTGATGATGTCTTTTGTTTATACAAATGCAGAGTTTATTCTTTTAGTTTCTCACAACTATGACATTGGTTTGTTCTGGCATGATGTGAAGTTGTTTTTTCATCACATTGTCCCAATGTTTGTTTTCATGGTAGTTTCACACCATTTTGTTTTGCACAACTACGTTGTGTTGTTAGTTTTGTAATGTCACCTTGCAACAAAGATTATTGTTAAGCACAATGTGAAACGATGGATTGTTTTCATGGAATTTTTGAGTGATTTATTTTCACAACCAAATTATGATGTTAGTCGTGTAATGTGATGTTGTGATTATGTTTAATGTTCATGAAAATGAAATGTATTATTTTTATATGTGAATGTTCTAACATTGGGTTGTTTTTCACAACTCGACATTGACTTTCTATCACATTTTCTTAGCATTTTTTTTCATAGCAATTTCATACCATTTTTTTCACACAACCACAATGTTGTTAGTTTTGTAATGTGACCTTGAAATACAGATTTTTGTTAAGAAAAATGCAAATGCGACATCAATTTTTTTTTATATTGTGTTCATGTCATTTTTATTTGCATAATGACATAGTGAAAATGATTTTTTTCAGCATAATGCGGCATTGAATTTTTTTCATAACATTTTTGTGTCTTTTCTCAAGAATTTATTCATATTAGTTTTTTAATGTGACATTATGATGATGGGTCTTATTCAATAAATGCAATGCTAATTTTTGTTACTTGTCACAATGAGATGACAAATTTTTATCATTACATTGTCTTCAAATTTTCTTCCATGGTAGTTTCACATCAATTTTTTCACGCAACCACATTCTTATGTTAGTTTTGCAAAGCCATATTGTGATAATAATTTTTGTTTAGCACAATGCAAGATGAATATTTTATTTTTCTCATATATCCATATTTGTGTTCAGTGCATTGCAGCAAAAGAATTATAGTAAAATATATATAAGAAATATGGTAGAAGATATATAAAAGAGTGCAAAGAAACATGGGTTCATGAAGTACTTAAGTGAATTGCATTAATGCATAAAAATACATTCACCAGTTATTCAAGAGAAATAATATAAATTTATACGTAATATTTTTTTTTTATTCTCACTGAGGCATCAATTTATTTTCATCACATTGGAATAAATGAATTATAGAAAAAGATATGCGTGGAAAATAACATAATATAGAAAATATTTTTTTTAAAAACATTGGTTTATGAAGTGATTGAGTGAACTATTATAAAACATTGATGTATAGAATGTGAATAATAAAGAAAAGAAAAGAATGAATTGAAATTAATAAAGAATTGTAATTAAATAGATGTTTAAAATTTTTAATTCATCAAAAATAATATCCAAATTGGATAAGTGATAAATTGAAAAACTATAATATAACAAATTAATAATAAATATGAATTCATGAAATGCACAAGTAAAATGTTATAAAACATTGTCATAAATTTAAGAGAGAGAAAAAAAATGCTAACTTTAAAAATATGTCACGTTCTAAGATTTCAAAACAAAAATATAGTTGACATTAATATTATGAAACACTATGACATTCAAAATAGTAGAAAATGTAATGTTAAAAGTAACATGGGGATTGATAAAACTACTGAAAAGACACTCATATATTACACACAAGGGTGTATGTGTAAACACACACACATAACTGATTGAGATTACTCTATTAAATAGAGTTTTCTAGATCTAACTTATTCCTAAGTTAGAAGGAGAGGTTGAGAGAATTTCTCAACCATCACAAACCAATATCTCAAATACAGGATGTAAGCATTAAGTCCAACATCCCCTCTTAATGCTTACATTACATAAATTTATTGAAAAAACACAATCATTCTTTAGCTTCTGAGTATAGGCTCCATCAAGTTGCCTCATAACCCTCGTAAAGGTGTAGTCAGCAAGTTGGATTCCCGAGTCCGACTCCTGAACTCCCGAATCAAGGACCTCCCAAAGTCAGTTACTAGACAGCATCCCAAACCGTCTTATAAACTCATTAGGAGACCACTCCACATCTACGACCAACGAGGGATCCTTCCCTAGATCCGCAACTGCTGTACTTTCTCAGAAACCATCCATGTTGAGCCTTACTGCCACTTGATCTCTTCAAACACAATTGATTACATGTTTTCTATAGTTGAACTCCTAGTCATTCTATGGACGAGCTCCCATCCACCGAAATACATAGGTGCTAACCGCTGTACTCGCCAGTTATCTAGGGAAGCCGTCTAGAAACAGAATGCATCTAGAATCAGTTATTGCATCATAAAATTTCTATAAAATTCATCATAACTTAATTTACAAAACTAATATATATTAATAAAAATTATTATAACTTTGGCTCAGCGCTATGGACACATCATTCTCCTCCAACTCGGCTTCAAAGCTCTTGGTGGTAACCTCGGAGTTAGCAAGGGAATGTATCACTACCCACGACTTGAACTTCGCCTTCAGGCCACATTTTTTGGTAACTGAGAATTTGACCTTCGATTGAAACAAATTCCCCTTCCTAGAAGTCAGAGATATTGCAGGATAAGTTGTCAAGTGAAAATGACCATAAACAGATTGGTCAGGAAGACATGGATGATTTGACTATTATGTGAGAGGAATTCTACAACTATATTATGGTTTTGGATCATGACAGTTACTAAGGATATTCATCTGTCTGTAACTTCGACTAGCCCAATTAATCCACATCTCAGAAACATAAAGTCTGACAATGAAAAATCCTCCAGCCACTGCGTCTGTGAATGCTGCTACTATTGCAATAGAAAATCCACAACCAGACCACGTGCAACAAAAGCTATGCGGCTCCAGGTCCAAACCATTCGGGATCCCCACAAACATGTCTCGTTCAAGCACTGCCGAGACTACCCAGAATCCTCCATTTAGAAATAGGAACATGCAGTACCAGTAGAACGGTCTTGAACTTACATTCTTTAGCTTATCCAATGCGAGCAAGACCAACATATGCCAAGTGTTGTTATTTATAAATACACTTCGAACAGGGGTACGTGTAGGGGTATCTATGCTCCCACGTGGATAGCTAATGTATCTAGAAATGGCGCATTCGATGATGCAGCTTTTGGTTAGAAAGTTATGGGGACAAATGTCACAATTGTGTCTTTGACAGAAACGTTCCAATGTCATTAGCGCTAGCAACCAGAAAAACAAACTCGTCCTTTTGTCTTCACGCATTGTGCAGAGTTGGAGATGGTTGTATTCTTAATGTCAAGCATGTAATTTCAACGCTTTCTTCTGGACAACAATAAACACGATTTGCAAGATAACTATTACACTTGCGTATAAATAAAATATTTTACTATCTCTTACAATCTCACAGTTCCAGTACGAGCCTGAAGCTCTGATACCATGATAAAACTACTGAAAAGACACTCATATATTACACACAAGGGTGTATGTGTAAACACACAAAAGGAACACATTGAGATTACTCTATTAAATAGAGTTTTCTAGATCTAACTTATTCCTAAGTTAGAAGGAGAGTTTGAGAGAATTTCTCAACCATCACAAACCAATATCTCAAATATAGGATGTAAGCATTAATTCCAACAAGGATGCCTTGAATTTTATCACATAATTTGACATATATCAAAAATATTAGAAAGTTCACTTTAATGTGATGTTTAAAATTCACATTAAATATAGAAAATAATATTTAAAATTCAAATGGAATAAGTGATAAAAATCTCTTATGTGGTAAATATAAAATATCATATTCTAAAATGTAACGATATTAGTGACAAGAAGAACATCAATTATTACTAGATGACCATGTCGTATGTGAAGCTACTAGTCCTAAGTTTCCTTTGTTGTATGTGAAGCTACCAATCCCAAGTTTCCTTTTAGCATCCTTTTTAGATTTATATGATGTGACTTTTGCAAAATTCTCTTCATCTTCAATAAAAATTGAAGTGTTTTAACAAAAAGGTGGTATGGACATCCATTTCTATTAGAGAGTAGATTTGAATGTAAGGTACTCTTCTTGCATAGTTATATCAAGTGAGAAAGAATTAACCTTTGAAGAATTTATAATGTTCATAAGTTTAGGAGAATAAAAATATTAATAGATCAATTAAAAATGAAAAAATTATTTAAATAAGAAGAAAAGAAAGCATCACATAAATTGCGAATAAAAAAATGAAAAGTAGGTAAATGATAACATTTTTGATTTATTTGTTGTTTTTATTTCTTTCTAAGTGATATATATGGAATTTAATTGTTTCTCATCTTTTTTACTAAGTTTAATATATGCAACATTTTGATCTTATAATAATGCTTAAAAGAGAAAAGTGTTGAAGTGAATAAATTATATATGATTTCGAATCCTAATATAGCTATAAATGCCTGTCAAGCCCTGCCTATCTCTATTTCCAATATCAATAATAGATCATTCTAAAGTCAACCTTTGTGATTTGTGTATAATAAGTTCCCATGCCATATTCAATGGTACTTTTTATGATTTCCTCTACTAATAAGAGTTATAGGTACAAGGTTTCAATTTTTTTTATGAAATGGAATACCTATGTAATTATCAAAAAGATCTATATTGAACAATGTATCTTGAGGGGGCTTTGAGACAACCACAGAGAACATATATTGAATATATCCAAGTGCACTAGGGTGAAAATGTGAATATGGGTAACACTTTTGTGAGAATTCGGGGCGGAACATTTTTTTCTTCCATAGTTCGGCCGAACATTTGTCAAAGTTTGGCTGAACTATTCGGGAGTTCGACTGAACTTTTGAAATTAGTTTGGCTGAAATTTGTTTGCCATTTAAATTGACGATGTACTAACGACAATGGCAAACATATCTTTCGCCAGAGATTGGAAAACCGACAAACAAAGTTCGTCCGAAATTTTAAAATAGTTCGGCTAAACTATTATTTTATAAATATATCACCCGCAAACTGTTTCAGGTTTCTTGTTCACATCTGTCTCGCGCGATCGTATTTGAGTTCTGTCCAGCGCAAATTGAATTGATTTGCTGTTGTCCTGCGTGAATTTAGCTGATTTACTGTCATCCCATGCGAATTTAGTTTATTTGTTGTTGCGCCACAGGAGTTCTATTGATTTGCGGCACGCTGAGGAGGTAAGTTCTACTAAATTTTTTATTTTTTGTAATTTTTTGTTGTTGTTTTTTTTTTTAATTTGATTTTTTTGGTCGTAGAGTTATTCCACGACGTCTTCAGTGTCTTCAGCGTCTTCAGGGATTTTCTTCAGCATCTTCAGCATCTTCTGCTGCGAATTTCCACGTACGTATGTTCTAGCAAAAAGAAACTAGCTTTTAATAAAATAACAAATTAGCTATTCACCTCTTTTCTCCGATATTGAATTCTTTTTCTAACTGCCTGAGACCGCCTGACTTACTGCTTTGAACTTACTGTTGCCTTCAAACTTTCGAAGCCTGTTCGATCGAAGCCACTACATAGAATCCCTATTTATACGCTCGCCCTAAGCCTTCTGCCCTCTGCTCTCCCCCGCCTCCCCTCCTACTGACTCTGCCTCCGAGCTATGGGTATGGGGTCATTAATGTGGATTGGTGCATAAGTATTGGTCAAGATTTGAAATACCTCTCTACAAGTTATCCCTGTCTTTGAGAAATTCCAAGCTTAAGTCGTATGATGCTGACAGCTTAGAGAATAACTAATACTAGTTATGTAATCTACACTAGTCTATGTGTTCTATTCCCTGTGTTAACTAGTATAATGAAGGAAAATCCTTCTATCATATATCTATGGTTTCTTTGTTTATATATTTAGAGCCTTCCATTCGTATATTAGTATAGACTTCGATCAGTCCAGTCCCAATAGCCAAAAGTTTTTTGCCCCGGATGCTCGGGCTGGCAGAAGATACAAAACGGGCGGGCCCAAGAAACCACGGGCTGGGACAAGAACTGGCTGGGTATTTATGATGGTTCCTTAGCTTGAATACAACACATGCTATCATATACATGTATGTATGTTTACTCTATTCAACCATAGGTTTCATACGACCACATATCCATGTTATTAGAATCATGGTGTCTATAGTAGTCAGAATACCAATGGGATTAGTACCTCTGCATCATTCTATATTTGTAACCTACCTGAAAAATATGTTTCATAGACCAACTCATAAGGAAATATGTTTGTTTGTCCCGACCTGGTTTCGCCTCACCTCCGGTCTCGCCCTACCTATGATACTGTCTGTAAGCTGGCTACTAACTGGGCCTCTCCTTTGTCTCCTAAGGTGAAAACCTTCCTTACGCTCTTTGGGTTTACCAAGGATAGCGGTATTTGGGGCGAAGCCCGCTTTCTTTGCTCTGCGAATGAGAGAAATCAATGGTCTTTCAACATGATATTATTGGTGTTATTAGAACCGTAGACCTCATTAAGGCTCATTTCTTCTGCTAAGAATTGAATGTTCATATCTCATATTAAAAGTAGTTAAATTAAATTTACTAAGAATTTAAGCTTCTGCAAAAAAAGATTTAATATTTCTTGAAATTCCTTCATGATATCTATGGTTTCTCACCTTCGTTCAATATTAAAGAATAGCCAATTCATTTCTTGATAGCCTAGAGAATAGCCAATACTAGTTATGTAATCCACACTAGTCTATGTGTTGTATTCCGTGTGTTAACCAGTGAAATGAGAGTTTCTAGTATCATGCAAGTGGTTACAGTGTATTCAACCTTATGGAATATGTACAACCTTTGTTAGAATAGGTAACAACTTCTGTTAGTTACAGTAATCACAATACTGGGATCAATGGTCTTTCAACATGATATTATTGGTGTTATTAGACCTGTAGACCTCATTAAGGTTCATTGCTTTTGCTAAGAATTGACTGTTCATATCTCATATTAAAAGTAGTTAAATTAAATTTACTCAAAATTTGCAAAAAAGATTTAATATTTCTTATCATAATATTTCTTGAACTTCCTTCATGATATCTATGGTTGCTCACCTTCGTTTAATATTGGGTAAAAGGTGATGGTCTTACCTTAATTTCTATTCTAATTCCCTTTCCTAACTTTGATTTTCATTTAATATTTCTTATCATAATACTTCTTGAAGGATCTTGAACTTCCTTCGTGATATCTATGGTTTCTCACCTTCATTCAATATTGGTTTAAAGGTCATGGTCTTACCTTAATTTCTATTCTAATTCCCTTTCCTAACTTCCTAACTTTTATTTTCATTTAATATTTCTTATAATAATATTTCTTGAACTTCCTTCATGATATATATGGTTGCTCACCTTCATTCAATATTGGGTAAAAGTTCATTGTCTTACCTTACTTTCTATTCTAATTCCCTTTCCTAACTACCTAAATTTGATTTTCATTTAATATTTCTTATCATAATAATTTGTGAACTTCCTTCATGATATATATGGCTGCTCACCTTCGTTCAATATTGGGTAAAAGTTCATGGTCTTACCTTAATTTCTATTATAATGCCCTTTCCTAACTTCCTAACTTTGATTTTTATTTAATATTTCTTATCATAATATTTCTTGAACTTCCTTCATGATATATATGGTTGCTCACTTTTTTTCAATATTCCAGGTAAAAGGTCATGGTATTACCTTAATTTATATTCTAATTCCCTTCCTAACTTCGATTTTCCTTTTGACATTGGAGATAAAACGAATAATTATATTCAGTAAAAGGTCATGGTCCTACCTTAAAATTTCTATTGTAATTCCCTTTCCTAACTTCCTAACTTTGATTTTCATTTAATATTTCTTATCATAATATTTCTTGAACTTCCTTCATGATATGTATGGTTGCTCACTTTTTTTTCAATATTGGGTAAAAGGTCATGGTCTTACCTTAATGTATATTCTAATTCCCTTTCCTAACTTCCTAACTTTTATTTTCATTTAATATTTCTTAAATATCATAATATTTCTTGAACTTCTTTCATGATATCTATGGTTGCTCACCTTCATTCAATATTGGGTAAAAGGTCATGGTCTTACCTTAATTTCTATTCTAATTCCCTTTCCTAACTTTGATTTTCCTTTTGACCTTGGAGATAAACCCAATCATTAAATATGATAGTCATCCCTTTTAGGGAACTTAATATGGGTTTCTTAGTGGTTTCGATCCCTTATGATGATGTGAGGTGGTGTTTCAAACATGGGAGTAACTTGTGTTTGCATGTGATGCTCACGGGCCATGGTTTCTTCTGTGGGTTATAGAAGGTTTAGTTCTACTTCCTAAGATAAAATTTCTAAAAAACTTACCTTTATTCCTTGAAGTCAAACTAGATCTATACTAAGGATTACTCTTTATATGTATTTCTACCATATAAATTCTAAGGATTACTCTTTTTATGTATTTCTACCATATAAATTCTAATGATAATTAATCACATATATGTATTAAAGTATAATATGAAATAAGCCCTTTTTACACTTGGCTTGACTTGTAGGTACATAGATGTGTGGGTTTGGGAATGTGGTTCACATGAAAAGTAATAGGGATGGATTTAGTGGAAACCTTTTATAAGATCAGGCCTCAAACAATTGTGATATTTTCCTTTCTTTCCAAGTTAGTCTATCCTTCTAGAAAAATCCCTTTTAATGGAGGAGATATATCCATATTGCTCCACTAATATTTGTTCACCAACAACTATTCTATTTTGGAATTTTATATCTTAAAACTATGCTCATTGAATTTATGCATCTATATCTTTAAACTACTTGAAACTATTTTATTACACCATAGGAATCATTTCGAGAAAAACACATTAGCCATAAAAGTTTCCCATTGAAACCAAAAGTGTTTTGATACAAAACATAGGTTTTAACCTTATATAGTTAATTGTTTCAAATAGATTTTTAATAAATTAAAAAATATTCAATGTAAAACACATGCACACATTAACATATAATTGTGTTTTTTTCCCTTCTTTCCAACTTAGTGGACATCCTTCTAGAAAAATCCATTTTAATGAAGCAGATATATCCATAGTGATCCACTGATATTTGTTCACAAACAACTCTTCCATTTTGGACTTTTATATCTCAAAACTATGCTCATTGAATTTATGCATCTATATTTTACTACACCATAGGAATTATTTTGATATATCTCCCATTTTAATGGGGTGTATCACATTTCGAGAAAAAACACATTAGCCATATAAGTTTCCCATTTAAACCAAAAGTGATTTGATACAAAAAAGTGATTTGATACAAAACATAGGTTATAAACTTATATAGTTCAATTGTTTCAAATAGATTTTTAATAAAATGAAAAATATTCAATGTAAAACACATAGTATTTAGAAACAAAAATTAATTTGATAAAAAACATAGGTTTTAACCTTATACTATGTTAATTGTTTTGAAAATAGATTCTTAATAAAATGAAAAATATTCAATGCAAAACATATGCATATTAACATATAATTGTGATATTTTCCCTGCTTTCCAACATAATCCATCCTTCTAGAAATATCCTTTTTAATGAAGCAAATATATCCATAGTGATCCACTGATATTTGTTCACCAACAACTATTCCATTTTGGAATTTTATATGTCAAATCTATGCTCATTGAATTTATGCATATCTATATCTTTAAACTACTTGAAACAATTTTATTGCATCATAACAATTATTTCAATATATCTCCCATTTTAATGGGGTGTATCACATTTCGAGAAAAAAACACAAATTGGCCATAAAAGTTTCCCATTGAAACCAAAAGTGTTTTGATACAAAACATAGGTTTTAACCTTATATAGGTAAATTTTGTTTCAAATAGATTCTTTTAATTTAAAATGAAAAATATTCAATGTAAAACACATGTGCATTCTTATACACCCTTATGTCTACGTAAAGTAGTTTGAGTGATTCCACGGGTCCTCTACACCCTTCATGGGTATAATTGGGACATGTAGTGTTAACTTCTACAAGTTCTATAGGCAGAGTCTGTAAAGGGCTAGGTAGCCTCTAGATCTCATCTTTTATGAAAGGTGACATATCTAGTAAATTCCCCTACAGTCAATCTCTGGAATAGATCTAAATTCAAATTTTTCATTTTCATATCCATGGTCTCAAACAATGAGAGAGAGAAAATACCTTTTATATTCAATGTAAAACACACATGAAAATTAACATATAATTGTCATATTTTTCCTTTCCAACTTAGTCCATCCTTCTAGAAAAATCCCTTTTAATGAGGCAGATATATCCATAGTGATCCACTGATATTTTTTCATGAACAACTATTCCATTTTGGACTTTTATATCTCAAAAATATGCTCATTGAATTTATGCATATATATATCTTTAAATTACTTGAAACTATTTTATTACACCATAGGAATCATTCCCATATATATCTCCCATTTTAATGGATGTATCACATTTCGAGAAAAGCACAAATTAGCCACAAACGTTTCCCATTGAAACCAAAAGTTATTTGATACAAAACATAGGTTTTAACCTTATATAGTTTAATTGTTTCAAATAGATTTTTAATAAAATGAAAAATTTATTAAAAATATTCGATCTAAAACATGTATAGTATTTAGAAACAAAAAGTAATTTGATACAAAAGATAGGTTTTAACCAAGTATATAGTTTTATTTTGAAAATAGATTCTTAAAAAAATGAAAAATATTCAATGTAAAACACATGCACATTAACATATAATTGTGATATTTTCCCTTCTTTCCAACTTAAGTCCATCCTTCTAGAAATATCCCTTTTAATGAAGCAAATATATCCATAGTGATCCATTGATATTTGTTGACCAACAACTATTCCATTTTGGACTTATATATTTCAAAACTATGCTCATTGAATTTATGCATCTATATCTTTAAACTACTTGAAACTATTTTATTTCACCATAGGAATCATTTCGATATGTATCCCAATTTAATGGGGTGTATCACATTTAGAGAAAGAACACATTAGCCATAAAAGTTTCCCATTGAAACCAAAAGTTCAATTTTCTACAAAACATAGGTTTTAACCTTATATAGGTAATTGTTTCAAATAGATTCTAAATTTAAAACGAAAAATATTCAATGAAAAATACATGCATTAACATATATATAACTTTGTGACACTTTCCCTTCTTCCAAACTTAGTGGACATCCTTTTAGATAAATCTTTTTTAATGAAGCAGATATATCCATAGTGATATGCATAGTGATCCATTGATATATGTTCATAAACAACTATTCCATTTTGGACTTTTATATCTCAAAACTATTCTCATTGAATTTATGCATCTATATTTTTAAACTACTTGAAACTATTTTATTACACCATAGGATTCATTTTGATATATCTCCCATTTTAATGGGGTGTATCACATTTCGAGAAAAACATATTAGCGATAGAAGTTTTCCATTGAAACTAAAAGTAATTTGATACAAAACATCTAGGTTTTAACCTTACATATAGTTTAATGTTTCAAATAGATTTTTAATAAAATGAAAAATGTTCAATGTAAAACACATGCATTAACATATAATTGTGATATTTTCCCTTCTTTCCAAATTAGTGGACATCCTTCTAGAAAAATCCCTTTTAATGAAGAAGATCTATATCCATAGTGGCATTGATATTTGTTCACAAGCAACTCTTCCATTTTGGACTTTTATATCTCAAAACTATGCTCATTGAATTTATGCATCTATATTTTATTACACCATAGGAATCATTTCGATATATATCTCTCATTTTAATGGGGTGCATCAAATTTCAAGAAAAACATGTTAAAGCCATAAAAGTTTCCCATTGAAACCAAAAGTAATTTGATACAAAACATAGGTTTTAACCTTATATAAGTAATTGTTTCAAATAGATTCTAAATTTAAAATGAAAAATATTCAATGTAAAACACATGCATATATATATATATATATATATATATATATATATATATAATATTTTGTGACACTTTCCCTTCTTCCAAACTTATTGGACATCCTTTTAGAAAAATCTCTTTTAATGAAGCAGATATATCCATAGTGATATGCATAGTGATCCACTGATATATGTTCACAAACAACTATTCCATTTTGGAATTTTATATCTCAAAACTATGCTGATTGAATTTATGCATCTATATTTTTAAACTACTTGAAACTATTTTATTACACCATAGGATTCATTTTGATATATCTCCCATTTTAATGGGGTGTATCACATTTCGAGAAAAACACATTAGCCATAAAAGTTTTCCATTGAAATCAAAAGTAATTTGACACAAAACATCTAGGTTTTAACCTTATATATATTTTAATGTTTCAAATAGATTTTTAATAAAATGAAAAATATTCAACGTAAAACACATGCATTAACATATAATTGTGATATTTTCCCTTCTTTCCAACTTAGTCCGACATCCTTCTAGAAAAATCCCTTTTAATGAAGAAGATCTATATCCATAGTGGCATTGATATTTGTTCACAAACAAATCTTCCATTTTGGACTTTTATATCTCAAAACTATGCTCATTGAATTTATGCATTTATATTTTATTACACCATAGGAGTCATTTCGATATATCTCTCATTTTAATGGGGTGCATCACATTTCGAGAAAAACATATTAAAGCCATAAAAGCTTCCCATTGAAACCAAAAGTGATTTGATACAAAACATAGGTTTTAACCTTATATAGGTAATTGTTTCAAATATATTATAAATTTAAAATGAAAAATATTCAATGTAAAAAAAATGCATTCTTATACGCCCTTATGTCTACATAAATTAGTGTGAGTGATTCCATGGGTCCTCTACACCCTTCATAGGGTATAATTGGGACAAGTAGTGTTAACTTCTACAAGTTCTATAGGCAAAGTTTGTAAAGGGCCAGGTAGCCTCTGGATCTCATCTTTTATGAAAGGTGACATATCTAGTAAAAGCCCCTACAGTCAATCTCTTGAATAGATCTAAATAGAAGTTTTTCATTTTAATGTCTAATGTAAAACAAATGCATTCTTATACACCCTTATGTCTACGTAAAGTAGTGTTAGTGATTCCACAAGTGCTCTACACCCTTCATAGGGTATAATTGGGACAGGTAGTGAAATAACTTCTACAATTTCTATAGGCAGAGTCTGTAAAGGGCCAGGGAGCCTCTAGATCTCATCTTTTATGAAAGGTGACATATCTAGTAAATTCCCTTACAATCAATCTCTGGAATAGATCTAAATAGAACTTCTTCATTTTAATATCCATAAAACACAACCACTTTAGGGTAGATTGTGTACATGTGTCATTTCTCCCACAAACTTTAAGATAAATTTTAAGATAAACCATGCACATGTCATTTATCTCATGATCTTGTGTCATTTCTCCCATGCATTTGCAATAAATGTCAATTTAATATATATTTATTGAATTTGTTTTTTTCAGGGATAAGAAAACCATTAAATATGGTTGAAAAATGGAAATTATGCATAGAAGTTTCTTGCTATTCCAATCCAGGGAAAGCAGTGATTACATATTTGCTTTCCAATATTGCGACTAGTAAAGTCATCCAAAGGAAAATGACTATATCGGGAAGAACAACAAACAATGAGGCATATTATATTGGATTGATAGAAGGCTTGGGAACAACGATGGAGTATGGATCAAATGGAATTGTAGATTTCACCAATTCTGAACTTGTGTGCAACCAGATGAATGGCGTGTACCAAGTTAAGAAGGAGAGGCTAAAATAACTGCATGGAATAGCAAACAATATTGTTAGCCAATTTCACTTTTTTAGTATAAGGCATTGTAAAAATGTGAATAAGATGTCTGCTGATCTATTCCGTGGGGCAATGCCAATTCAAGATTCATCTATCAAAGATGAATTAATAGATGAATTATAATTATACAGGGAAATGCCAATGCAAGATTCATCTCTCAAAGATGAATTGGTTTTGAGACGCTCTTCTTCAAAGATTCAAGATTCATCTCTCAAAGATGAATTAGTTTTGAGACGCTCTTCTTCAAAAATTCAAGATTCATCTCTCAAAGATGAATTGGTGTTGAGATGCTCTCCTTCAAAATTTATTGATGGACATTGTAACATATCTTGGATATGTGTGTGTTGTGTAATTATAAATGCATATTTTTTATTGACCATGTGTTTTTTTCAATTATATACCAAGTGTGCTCCCACCACACCATGTAAAGAGAAAATTGGTGAAATTCACATTTGCAACAAGTGGTGAACTTCACATTTTTATAAAATTAAAATGCGGGGACTTCAACAAATTTTTGTTTAAATGGAGTTTCACTTCTTTTTTAATGACAATGTGTTTTTTTCAATTTTATACCAAATGTGCTCCCACCATGTAAAGCGAAATTTGGTGAACTTATCATTTTTATAATTTTTTTTTTTTTTTTACTTAAATTGAGTTTCACACATCAATTAGTGCTTTGAAATTTGTGTTTTACATAATTTGTTTACATTAAATTACATTAATTTTCTAAAATTTATTTTAAATTAGTTATTTAAAAAAATAATTGTAAATGTCCATCGTAGATATATATATCATGGAGGATGAACGACGAAGATCAACAGAATCCCATATCTCTATGAGAGGGGGGGATCAGGGATCAAGGGTTTTTCATGGTATTTAAATATAATCTTAAATCTCCATACATGTGTGTACATATGGAATTGATTTTTTATCAACTTTGTGAGTTAAATTAGTTGTTAATAAGTTTCATTTTTTATTTTTTAGGAGCTAATAAGAAGAGAAGGGTCTCTACTCCAGCCATGGATGCCCATGTTTCACCCAGTCGTGGTATGGTTTTAACACAATTTAATCAATGAATATGTACATGTGTATTTATATGTATGCATGTATTTTTCAATTGATTATAAATTCGTATTTGTTTATGAAGTTTCTCTCTCCTCTCGAGAGGTTGGTGGTGGTTCAAATCCCCTTAGAGGGCCATCAATAAGTGGTATCAGGTTGTGTGAATGTGGTGATATTTATTCCTCCGGAGGCCAATCAACGACTGGTGGTGTTGGTTCTCAGCAGGGTCATTCTGGTTCTCAACAATTTCAGGGTGGAGAAGATGCTAACCAACCATGTCGAGGTTGCCATCAATTTCAATATTTTTTTCATTCAATTTGTACAAATTTGTTTACATGTGTTTTTTCTAATATACAAAATTATATATATTGATACATAAGGCTGAAAATGCTCCAAATTTTGGTCAAAATAGATGCAGGGCAGAATTCTACATTCAAGAAGAAGGTTGTCCACCCACAACAACTTATCCCTCCGACATTTCTGATATACCATGGGAAAGAAACATGGCGCAATGCACCTTAGAAAGGTGTCAACAACTTCATGCAAAATTGCAGAGAGATCTCGTGGCTTTGACTCTACCTACTAAGATTTGACAAAGCCTTGAAATAGTTACACATTCATTGGGCGAACTAGTAAATGTGTACAAAAATCGTGGTCCAATGACTAAAGCATTTGTAGAATTCATGAGAAAGAGAAAGGAAACAGTAATGGGTCTCGATAAATGGGAGAATGTAAAACAAGGAGTTACAAAAGAAATGGCAAAGTCAATGTTTAATTTCAAACAAGGGCCAAAAAGAAAGATGTTGAAGGTGAAATATTTCAAGCACCCCAATATAGCTCACTATTTGTATGATAGACACCTTGCGGCATATGGAAGACTCCCATGGAACGACGAGGTTCCAGTTTATTTTGCAAAATTGTTTTATGCAGAATTTTTTTTGGAAATGAAACCCAATTACAATGACCTTCCGTCAGAATTTTTTGGTCCTATGAAAGGTCGATTGTGTGATCGTAGGGGCGCTAGGCAAGATGTGAAGTTTCCTCACCCTGAGCCACCATTGGTGAGTCGACCTTTTCGGGTTGAAACTTTGTGGTTAGAGATGGATGCGACTTCTCAAATAAGTCGGGAAGCTAGGGATGCTATCATCGACAATGTTCACAGTGGATTAGGTGGAGTCAATGTTTTTCTAAATCGAAAAATATCACGTGAGAATGCACGCGCAATTTTGTGTATTGTACAGATGAAGAGATTGACAACATGAGTGTTGAAGATCTCAGAATATATGCAAAAAATTGTCGCAATGGTTGGCAAGACCTAATTCTTCATGAGGAAGAGGGCATGGGAAGGGTATGTGTTAATGGTTAGGGTTCAATTATTTTAACACATACATGTAAAATTTGTAATAAATACATGTGTATGTATATGTATACATTTATTTGTATGTACATTAATCTAACAAAAATGTATCATTATATGTTAAAACACCATTTGCAGTTGTCACGCATGATGAATGACGAAAATGTTAATATCACGTTCGGGGCCTCTGGTTCAAACAATGAAGATGGGTCTCACCATCAAGATATGTTGACAAATGTTAGTGTTTTTTAAGTGATATTTTTAAAATAAATAATTGTGCACACATGTACATGTACATATATAATAATAAAATGTTTTAACAGATTCTGATTCTGTCTGATGTTTTTGGGATGGCGGTACCTTCTTCTTCCTTGGGAGATGTACCTTCTACTTCCTTAGGAGATGTGCCAGATCCACAACAAGTATGGACAATTTTTCACTTTTAAAATTTATGTTTAAGTTATATATATTCCACCTCAAAAAGTTCCATTAAAAATTGAGATATATATCTATATCTTGAGTTATTTTAAATTTTTTGAATTTTAGGTTTTTGGAGATTTTCTTTTGGAGCCTCTCTTAGGAGATGTCCCAAATTCACCTGTAGAAGTATTCAATTTTTCACTTTTAAATATATATATGTTTTTTTAAAAGTTATAATTTATAAACTGAAGTTTATTTAAGTTTTATTATAAATTGAGATCTTGATCTTGCGTTATTTTATACTTTTAAAATTTTGAATTTTAGGTATCTATAGAAGATTTCTTTAATCCACGGACTCTAGCGACGGAGATAGGAACATCCACACCATTTCAACCATTTGAACAAGTTGTCTAACCCTTTTTTTAATATTAGTGAAAATAAGTTATATATACACGTGCATTTTCATCTGAAATATATATATAACTGTATATATATATTGTACAGTTTACTGTTGGAGATGTTCCCATGGGGGAAGTTGTAGCAGGCGAACAAATGGAGAGGGAACCTCATGAGGTATTGCATGATTTTTTTTTTATATTTTGTTTTTTACATGAAGTTCTATATATTCTCACTCATTTTTAAAACATCAAATTTTAATGTTTGTACGTTCATTGTGTACAGGTTCCCCATGCTTCGCAAGATATTGCGCAGATTGAGGCTCTGCTAGGAAAGACACTACATCCATCTGTATTTGATGGACATGATTTGTAGATTTGATTGAGATTTCTAGTCTTAAATTTACTTTTTTATATATTATCTAGATGCACAGTTATATATATATATATATATATATAACTTGATACTTGATACTTGTGAGATCTACAATTTTTGGACATATTTTGTTGTGTTAATATAATTTGTTTTGTATTTGACAGTTAAGTTTTGGATGGTTGAAGTACTTTTGGCATGTGAATGTGAAGTAATGTTGTTATATAATTTGTTTGGTTTTTAAACCTTAAGTTTTGGATAGTTGAACTACTAGTAATGTTGCCATCTATAAATTAATGTTTTTCTTTTGAACTACATTTGACATGTGATATAATGTTAAATGTTTTCATTGGATAGTTGAACTATAATTTGCATGGCATGTGAAGTAATGTTGTGATATAATCAAAAAGTTTTTAAAACTCAAGTTTTGGATGGTTTCAATCTACATTTGGCATGTGATATAACGTTAAATGTTTAATGTTTTTATTGGATAGTTAAACTACAATTGGCATGTCATGTGAAGTAATGTTGTCATATAATCAAAATTTTTTTAAAACTCAAGTTTTGGATGGTTGAAGTACATTTGGCATGTGAAGTAATGTTGTGATCTAATTTTTTTTGTTAAATTAAAGGTTAAGTTTTGGATGGTTTCAATCTACATTTGGCATGTGATATAATGTTAAATGTTTTTATTGGATAGTTGAACTATAATTGGCATGGCATGTGAAGTAATGTTGTGATATAATCGAAAGGTTTTTAAAACTCAAGTTTTGGATGGTTTCAATCTAGATTTGGCATGTGATATAATGTTAAATGTTTAATGTTTTTATTGGATAGTTGAACTACAATTGGCATGTCATGTGAAGTAATGTTGTGATATAATCAAAAAGTTTTTAAAACTCAAGTTTTGGATGGTTGAAGTACATTTGGCATATGAAGTAATGTTGTGATCTATAATTTTTTTTTAAATTAAAGGTTAAGTTTTGGATGGTTTCAATCTACATTTGGCATGTGATATAATGTTAAATGTTTTTATTGGATAGTTGAACTATAATTGGCATGTCATGTGAAGTAATGTTGTGATATATAATCAAAAAGTACTTAAAACTTAAGTTTTGGATGGTTTCAATCTACATTTGGCATGTGATATAATGTTAAATTTTTTTATTGGATAGTTGAACTAAAATTGGCATGGAATGTGAAGTAATGTTGTGATATAATCAAAAAGTTTTTAAAACTCAAGTTTTGGATGGTTGAAGTACATTTGGGATGTGAAGTAATGTTGTGATATAATCAAAAAACAATTTATAACTCAAGTTTTGGATGGTTTCAATCTACATTTGTCATGTCATATAATGTTAAATTTTTAATGTTTTTATTGGATAGTTGAACTACAATTGGCATGACATGTGAAGTAATGTTTTGATATAATCAAAAGTTTTTAAAATTCAAGTTTTGAATGGTTGAAGTACATTTGGCATATTGAAGTTGCTTTTGATCTCTACATACTCTTCTCTTGTTTGAATGAAAAAAATTCCAATGGGAAGAACATAGCTTTTCAATGCAACTAACCATATCAATTGAGCTCTAATTGAAAAAAGAGTAAAGAAAAGTTAACATGTCAGCAAAATAACATTTGTGGTTGTCATTTTTTTTGGACTAGATAAATAATATTTTAAGGATTATCTATTGAAAAACAATTTCAATGAAGAGAATCCTTAATATGATTTAGTTATTCCAATAAAAATAACAACCAAGGATGTTATTTTGTTGGCTTTTTGGTTTTTTTTTACTTTTTTTCAAATAGAGCTCAATTGATATGGTTAGTTGGATTGAAAAGCTATGTTCTTTTCATTAGAAATTTTTTTCACTCAAACAATAGTATGTAGTATGTATATATCAAAAACAATCTTAAGATTACTTTCAAGTATTATCAAGTGTTCTTGAAACATTTTCCCACATGATGATACCTTCAGTAGTTCATGGGCTATATGTTCTGCCTCTTTCCCATATAAATCCCTTTAATTTTGATTGGAAATATAAGAAGTAGATATATGTTTGTTGAATTGGGGTCAATGTCATTAATGCACTCAACTAGGTAGCCTTGTTGATTTATAAATTGGTAAATTGATGGTCCAATCAGTTTTAATTGCATTCTAGAATATATATATATATATTTAGTACGTGAAACATTTTTCATCAATGCACATGTGAAAACTACTTGAACAATTAATTGCACACACACACACACACACACACATATCCAATACGTGCACAACATTTTTCATCAATGCACATAGAACATATTCGACCATTGGACAGACAAATTTTGTACTAGATTTTCAATCAAGAATAGAGATGTGGGTCAAATCCCACAAAAAGTCGAAGAAGTGCTCTGAGTCTCTTGTCTGAAAGGAATCTTCGTACAAAATTATACTGCGGATGATTTATTTACATTGTGGATAATTTTTACCAAAAAATCCCACAAGAAAAATTGGGCATGCATTGAGTTCGTGTATATATCCAGTACATGCAACATTTTTCATCAACGCACATAGAAAAACTACTTTCAGTTAATTGCATTCTAGAACGTATATATTGAGTACGTGAAACATTTTTCATCAATGCACATAGTAAAACTACTTGAACAGTTAATTGCATTCTAGAACATATATATATATATATCTATATATATATATATATATATATATATATATATATATATCCAATACATGCAACATTTTTTGTCAATGCATGTATAGAAAAGCTACTTTCAGTTGATACTAGAGTGTGCATGTACCAAAACAATTTGTACATGTGCAAACACTTGCACAGATAACATAACAAGGTAGCTCAATTTTTAATTGAGTACTGGAAGTTCTAGAACATATAATCCAAAGAGAATAAATTGTTGGGCAGTTCAATCAAAAAAATTCCAATGGAATGCCATCTTCAATAATTCGTTCATGATCGGATTTTGACATTTTCCATTTCTTAATTTTCGTTTTTTTCTTTGATTGAACCTCTATCAACTTTATGCGTGCTGCACACACCAAGTGACTATATTGAAAACTTATGAAATCAGGTTCATAGTCTTCAAAGTAAACAAAATCCCCACTTTGATTAGTTTGTCTGAAAAAATAACCTTTCAGTATAATAGATCCTTTTTCATATGGAAATCCGTGATCATTATAGTCTTCTAATAATTTCATTTTTCATTCAGTGCAATGCATCAAATAATACTTCACATTTTCATCATTGTCAGTAGGTGCAATTACAACAAAAACATCTCCTGCACAATCAAACAAACTTAACAAAATTATACATATTTAAATTTGTTTCTAGATTTTTATCATTAGAAATAAATTCAAATGTTACCTTCTCTAACAAGATTAGAAACTCAATCACCATCGGATGATATTTTAGTCTCCTTTGATTTCATTTCTTCAAACGTTGCAACAGAAAATTTTCCCTTTGTATTTAGCTCTATATGTTTCCAATATTTTACATACATTTTGTTTTCACAAACGTCATTGGATTTTGTGTTGTCTATGCAAATATGAATAAAACAATATTATTTATTTTATCCATTGCAAACACATTTCTGGACGACTTTGTTTTAATTGAATGTAATTTTCAAGTCCCTTTTATTGTTTCAACGTCATTTCCAATTGATCTATCTACGTCTTCGATCCCAATATGCCAAAAAAACCTTTATATGGAAAATTTAAAGAAGAATGTAAATATGATATCAAAATACAATCAAAGATAATCATTGTGATAAATGTACACTATTTAAAATTAGATATCCAATAAAAATTAAATTGAATGTACCTTCGCACTTCCCTTGATCGGTTAGTCTCATGGCTTAGAGCAGCAATGCACCATTGAACAAATTCTTTCGCATCCACAAGTTAGTTTGCAGAGGGGTTCATTTGATATCTTCGAAGTGCTTGTTTTATGCATGCTCGTGCACTGTCATGTTCTCCTTTTCCATGGTCATTCTTAAAGAAATTCCAACAATGTTTAATGCAGTTTTTCTTATGAAGACAACACAACCAAAATAATGATCGTGCAGATTTTAATTGACCTGCGCATAAATTTTTCCAAAACAATGCTGTACAAAATATGTATCATGTGTACGATCGTCACTGATATAAAAGTGATATTGTTTAATAATATGTCGATTTTCACTGGTTCTTTCTATATGATCGACGTTTTGTTCAGCATGTCTATATAGAATATGGACGAGCATGGAGAATTGGTCAGAATGATAGTATTCACTCTGAATTTATTTTGTGGAACAAATGTGTAGTTTTCTGCAAAATCAATTACTGACAAAATGGTCCCTGGTGGAAAAAATTCACGGGATTTTTTTGAATTGCAAGTCTTGTCATCGAACTCTATGGGAATTCTTGGTGTATTTGTAAATTTCTGCCTCAAATTTTCTAAAAAATTCTATCACAAAAATTTCTTCTTCTCGTAATTCAATTCTTTTAACACTATTTGCACCTTGAATTGATGTATGGATATATTCATATCTCTTCCATTTCACTTTCATGTTCGACAATGATTGATCATTTATATCAGTACGATATTTGTTTTGAAATTTAATCAAATTTCCACAATCATCACATTTTTTACCACCGACACATTTCTTTTCGTAAAATATTTCATCGCTTTCTCTTTCACATAGAATTTGAGATATGAGATCACGGATAGGGGAAGGAGGAGGTGAATCCTTCCAAAATGTTCTACCAAAATCAAGGAATGTGTCATAATATAACTCAAATAACGGCAGTAATGAGTGTCGCGTACGGTGATAGGTTTTACATACCATGGTTTTTGTTGAAAAAAAGCACTGGTTGAAACATGAATTTCATGATTCTCTTCTTTGAACTTGTTGAAAAACTCTATCTGAGTGGTTTCCAAGAAATGTTTTTCATGTTCTTCATACTGATTTCTTGCTATTCTTCTTCACATCACATGCCTTGTAGTTGGCGAAACACATGAATTTTTCTTCCAATATTCATATATTATTTTTTAAACATTTTCTCCAAGTCTATCTTTGTATGGTTGCCTACAAATATCTCTCCAACAAACGAGTTCATCATTTACATCTATTTGCAACCGAAATTTCCGATGTTTGTGCAAAGTTTTTCGCGAGGTTCCTAATGCTTGTGCCGTAGATTTTACCAAGCGATTCTTTAGTACTTGATGAAACCACTGCCATATGTATTTCTCTACGTACAACTAAAACATTTTTCTGTCTAGATCTTCTAATCAAATTTATAGCACTATTTATATTTTGTATCACATTTTCCTTCATTTTTTTATCTTTGGTTGATTTTCGAATACCCAATAAAGTTGTAGCTTCTTTTAATTTCCTTAATTATAGGAGACCTTTCAAAATTTGGGCTTGAACTGTCACCTTTTCTTTTATGAAATACTTATAAAAAATGTGGTTAACACGATATCATATATAATAGTTAGCTTTTTTATCTCCATATGTGTGAGTGTCAACATTTTCTAACATTTCATCATCGACATTGATTTCATCTGTACATATTCGAATGAATAGTACATAATAAGTTTACATATTCAATAAATAACTAATTTAATAAATATATGTATAATTTCGATAATACGTGCATGTGTTCAACACACACACACACACACACACACACACACACACATATACGTACATACCTTGTGATTCAATTTCTTCACTTGAATTTCTCTCAACATTTTTACCATCTTCAATCATTGGTTCAATATCTCTTTCACTTTCTCTTTCAAAATTTTGTATCTCATCATCAATGTTTTGAGGAATATCTCTCTCTGTTTACATTGCAAAATATTTTTCAAATTAGTTCACCAAATAAAAATTAAGCTTCACATTTTACACTAGGAAAATTTTAAATATATCAAAATCATACTATTTACATTTACATACCTACTTCAACTTCTAGTTGAGGTTTATTTTCCCCTTCAATATTTGAGAGTGCTTCTATCTTTCTTTTGCGAGATTGTCTCGTCTCTTCTCTACATTCCTCAGGGTCTCTTTTTCAATCATAATTTCTCGTACAATTCCTTCGATTTCCCATGATAATAAAGTATGAAGTTCAAAAAATTTCCTTCAAAAATTTAGACAAAAACTCAATTAAAAAAAACATCACAAAAGATTTAATTTAAAAAAAAACTCATTTTAAAAATTTTGCAAAAAATACATACTCCAATCCAAAACACTTACTTTAAAAAATTCAAAAAAAAAAATGTCTTATAAAAATGAAACGAAGCTCAAAATATTTCCTTCCAAGGCCTACAAAATTTTTTTATTTAAAAAGTTAGACAAAAACTCATTTTAAAAAATCATTATAAAAGATTTACTTCAACCCAAAACATGTACTCTAAAAAATTGTCACTTCAAAAAATGCCTCCAAAAAATGTCCATTGAAAATGAATTCCAACTTCATAAAAAACGCCACTTTAAAAAATACTTCAAAAAATATCATTTAAAAAAATACTTCCAAAAAATGTCCAAAAATTGTCCTTTCGAAATTAAGCCCAAATTCATACCTTCAAAAATAATGAAAATTAAGTCCAAATCCATACTTTAAAAGAAAATGAAGGCCAAAAAACATCCAAAAAACTGTATCACATACCTCCAAGAAATGTCCTTTGAATGTACCTCTAAGAAAAGTCTTCAAAAATGTTTGAATGTACCTCCAATAAAATTCTTTAAACCCAAAACAATTCTTTGCAAAATCAGACCAAATGTATGAAAATATGAGAAATTAATGAATGCCTCCAAGAAATGTCCTTTGAATGTACCTCCAAGAAAAGTACTTAATCCCAAAAAAATTCTTTGCAAAATCATATCAAGACCTTTGTTAAATCAGACCAAATGTGCGAAAATATGCGAAAATAATGAATGATTTCGCTGCAATTTATATTGCCGCGAAATGTTTTTCCCGAGGGTCTCGACGGTACTTTCTAGCCGACGGAAAGTTAGGTAAAATTTCGGCTCAAATTTTTATAAATAGTTCGGCCGAACTTTTTTGTTATTTGAATTAACGGGCCATTGGCACAAAAAATAGTTTGGCCGAACTAACGCGTCACCAGTTACATAGAACCAAGCTCTGAATACATATCTGCAACTTTGGATTGATTAAACTCGATGAAACATTATGAATTAACTGTCAGAACCAAGACAAGCATTTTCAGAATTGAATCTACTTTCAGCAAATATAAATTTTATGGAATTTCATAAATATTTACTAATTTTAATTAATTTTGTAGTAAAACAGGTGCAAACAATTTCTGAAGGTCATTGTGATTCAGTGAAATCAAAATTCTGTATCTTCCAAAATACATTGTAAAAAAAATTGAAAAAATTATGATACATGACATTGGTCCATCATCTCTAATGAGTAGCTTTTAGATTTTTAGTTTATAAATTATATGTTAAGAAATTTCTTGCGTCACGAAACATATTCAAAATATGCAGTTTTTTCATATTGGACTAGTTCAAAAAATTCTAGTAATTATGATATGCATCCATTGGCTTTGTAAATATGAAGAAACCAAAGTAGACTCTATCTAGATTGTTGTAACACATTTTGTTTCTCAAAAACAAAATTTTTTCAAAGAATACAACATTGTGTATTAACATGACTTCTTATGAATTCGTTGATTTAAAAACAAAACATACTCAAAGAAATGCTAAGTTGACATATCAAAAGTGTATAAAAAAATTCCAAAAAATAAGTAATAGAAAGCTAACAAAATTTTTGACGACTTTTATTTTTATCGCAAAATGAAATTCTAAACAGAAAAGTTGTTTTAGCTTGCAGAAAGTTGAAGAACCGAAACAAATGAAAGTTTTTTCTCAAAAAAGGGCAAAAAGTGTAACCCAAATTCACATTTACTAAGCCATATTCCACTTACAATTTATATGTCAACATGATATGTTGTCCATGGCATAAAAATACTTCACTTTCGAACTAGTCATCATTATTTCCAACTATTTTTTTAATTTATTATGCTGTATACTGCAACTTGCAATTAGAGAATTCAATGATTTTAGCATTTGCTTGTTATGTAGAGTGACCAAATTATTTGTTGGAACAAGTCAATTATGAAATGAAATAAACTATTTTCCACAGGAGCCAAGATTGTGTCAAAACATGACATGAGAAGATCTTAATCATGAAGAAACCGTTCTGAATTTCTTATTTTTTTTTGTTTGCTAATTTATGTGAGTCTTGAGATGAGCACACGAATAACCTGTGGCTTGATTAGTTGTGACCAAGGGACATCTAAACTATCAAAATCACTTGGGAATCACACTCGTCATGGGACACACTATCCCTCAACATGGTTGGATTTTTTCCCACGGAATTTCAAATCAATGACCTTTACACCATGGAGTTACTTAACTTAACACCCTATTTCCATCTATTCTATGCCACGTGGGATTTATTTCTTATATTAGTAAAAAAATTATAAGAAGAGGTTTGTTTTAGATTATTTCCTTATTGGTGGAAAATTATATAGAAACTAACAATAATGTTGAAATTTTTCCATAAGACATGGCCTATTGTTTTACTTGCATACAAACTTTTATCTTTGACAAGAGAAAATTGACCAAGGTAACCCACACCAATGATGGATCTATCACCAAAAAGAGTATATTTTTTTATCTTTGAATGATTCTTGTAAATGAGAATCTATCTGTATGAATAACCTTAATGGACCTATAAAGCTCATTTGATTAATCAAGGTATATCAAACATTCCTCATATCTTCTTGAAATATTCTTAGAGCTTGGCCATTGAGTGGTAGAATATACTTAATAGGAATCTTCAAAGAAAGGTGTATTATTTTTGCATGTATATAGAAAGAAAAACTACTAGTTGGAGTGAAAAATGGAAATGGAATTTTACCATTAGCTATTGAATTAAAAAAAGCATGAGAAATACAATCAATAAGAAAAGACATGTGAGTGCCAGCTATTTCTCGAAAAACCATTTTAAGAGGATCAAGGTTTTCATATTGAACAAGATGGTGTAAAATGACATCAAAAGAAAGTTGTTGTTTTTGACAAAGAAGATGGTGACAAAAATGTATTCCCTATTCAGTTATTAATAACAACACCTATAGATTGGACATTTTTTATAAAATGAATAACTTGTTCTACAACATCATTTGAGATAATTATTTTCTTTCAATTATAATCTATATCAAAGACCTTTCCACCAAGACTATGAAGGTAAGAAAATTTGATATTATTTTGAGGAATTACTCATGATGAAAGCTACCATTTTTGAAATTTTTCTTCAACATTGGCTTCTTGTGCAAGGGATTAAACACTTTCTTTAGGAGTTTCATATGAAAAAGGGGATAAATTAACATTCCATGGTTTATATCTTAAATTCCTCTGATTCTTAATGACTGTTTCACTTGAAATGCTGATATCTAAAGGAATGCTATGAAATGGTTTGTACAAAAGAAACTTAGTCCAAAAATAGTCTCAAAATTCTCTGAACCCTAATTATGAATAACATAAAACTATGTCCAAACACAAATAATTGCATGGACATATATATGTTTCCATGGTCTTTCTTATGGTGAAAATCAAATTTCCAGGAAATTTCTCTTTTTATTATAGACAAATGGTCTAAAAAATGAGGTTGAATTTGATATATTTCAACAAAAGTTTTTGCTAGATCCCTATAATACTAGTGTATCCCCTTATTGTTATTGTAGCCCCCTTATTGTTATTTTTGTGCCCATGTAGTCCCCATATTGTTATTATTGTGCCCCATAGAAGACCACTATTGTTATTGTTGTGCCCTTACATTGTTATTGTTATGTTAGCTAGGATTATATTGTGACCCCTTAGGCTCCTATATATAGAAAGGAGGTTTTTTCATTTGTGTCATTCAAGAATTGTTCATTTATGTAATGTAAATGAGGTTGCCCCCTTAAATAGGTTGATTTATAAATCGTTGATCTATCTTTTCTTCTATTTTGTGAGCTAGTTTCATAACATTTGGTATCAGAGCTTTGGATTCTAGGGTTTCACTATAGCAAACAGGTCACCTTAGAATTTTTGCTATAAATTTATTTCTACGAGGATTCAGAACCTAAAATTTTTACCATATGGAGCCACAATCTTGATGAACTTTGTGTAAAAAATTTAGACCTTGGTTTGTAATATTTTTGGAGATATGATCTTTGGAAGTTAGGGTTTTTGCAAGTTCCAAAATTTCATCTTAAACAGGTGATCGAGGGAAAATAATCATAACTTTCATTTCATGCATCAGATTGGAAATATGTAAAAGGTAGTTGAAATTTCACCAACTTTAGATTCTTTTGCATCAATTTTGGAGCCGAAGGTCAAGACAGTAACACATGGCATGCCGTACAAGTTATCTATACTAAACCAACCCATAATTAGGTCATTGTGGGAGATATGGCATAAATTTACCTTGAAGATTCAAAGTTAGGTCCGACCTATGGAATTGAAAACAAGATTTAGAGGGCTAATACAAGACCAAATTTCAGATCTTGAAGATATGAAATCACAGATATAAATCAATTTCAATATCAACCTCCTAAAAAGAAAGAAAAATGTGTGTATTTATTTTTTTAAATTGCATAACTTTTGTTTGAAAACGCAATTTGAAGTGATTCCAAGGGGATATTGAAGAATATATATAAGCATTAGATTATAAAATTCCTCCCAAAAATAATTCCACACCTAATAAATGCTTATAAAAATCTACTATGACACATGAAGAGGAAGAAGTGCAACATGATATATCAAACTTACGTGACCAAGTGCAACAAATTTCGCTCTCACAAAGAGCAACCAAAGAATAACTAAAAGGTGACATCGATGGTTTAAAAGGTGACATGAATGGTTTAAATGGTGACATGGATGTTTTAAAAGGAAACATGGAATATTTTAATAAAGACATGGAAGTTTTGACAAAGTTGCTACAAGAAAAGCTTGAAAATGGCGAAAAGGTAGTAGAGCAACGTCATGATGAGAAAAAAATAAACGTTAATCATGATTTAATAAACTATAACATTGGATTGAAGACCCACTATATTATAAATATCAATACAAGGAGGATTTATGGGAAGGATCCTGTAACATGGAAACTATAGATGGAGCAATATTTTGATCTCCATAATGTGAAAAACACACAAAAGGTAAGTATTGCAACTTTGTATTTAGAACCCAATACATTTTTATGGTATCGATGGTTTTCTCTCATAAATAAATTGTCACTTGGTCAATTTTTATGAAGGAAATGATAACACATTATGAAGATACAAAGAGAAACACATTCTTTAGCCAATTGACAAATCTCAAACAAAAGGGTTCATTGGTGGAGCACATTGAGGACTTCCAAAAAAATAATATAAGGGTAAGTGGTATTCTAGAAGAACACAGGATTGATGTCTTCATAGGGACTTTAAAGGGTAACATCCAACATCAGGTTCTCCTTTGGGAACTTGATTCATTGGAGAAGAAATTTAGGTTGTAAAGAAAAATTGAAAGAAAAATTAGGGCGACAAGAAATTCTACCATTCAAAACTACAAAGATGAAAGTGTTGATACTCCTAGACTTCCACAACCTACAAGGTTGACACCACAATAATTGGAAGAAAAAAAAAAGAAAAATGGCTTTGCTATAGTTGTGATGGAAAATACACTACATGGTGGGCCCTGGTATTTAACCAAGAATGCTGTAACTCCCAGGCACTGCCCTAATTTACTTTATCAACCTGAGGTTCGTAAAAACTTGGAGGTGATAGTGCTATATACACAATAGATGCATTCTACTCATGTCGTCCTCTTCTGAGCTCTATGAAAGGGTGCTACTTCTAGGGTTTTTAGGTGAAGTCTATCACACTTATGGAATTAGGCCTAGGGCTATCAATGATTTAAATCCATGGAACTATCAGCAAGTACAAAATTATACCATAGTAGCCAAGTACATTTAACTATTCTGAAATGAAGGAAATCTACTTATTAGACTATGATGAGAATTGTAAAGCAACTTAGGTACCTTGCATGAAGTAAATTGTTGAATTGAAATGACAGAAAGGAAACTAATCTAATCACACTTAGCTAGGAAAAATGGCTAACCACACTCTACTTAATCTATGCTCTATCTATCTTGATTTTCTTCATGCAACTATTCATGACCTAATTATTCTTGAAAACATCTTGTATTGTAGCTAGGAGAAGGAAGTGCTAAGGTGGCTGATGGAAGGATTTAACACATGGGGGCAAGGATGGAGGTGTATGAGTGGTTCTTGTAGGTTTAGAAGGTGGCCATGGTGGTTTCTGGGCTTAAGGAGGGGCCCACAGGTGTTATTCCAAGAGCTGCTATAGGTTTCTAGTAGTGTTACAAGCAAGTCCTCAATTTCTATAGGAAATAGGACGAGGGAAATCCGAGGCCAAAAAGAGGTGGAAAAAGGGTAGGAAAGGTGGTGTGAAGGTGGATGAAGATGAATAGGAGGTGGAACACCCATTTTCCAAGCTCAGAGCCTCTTGGGAGGCTTGTCTTGCACCCCTAGGGTTTGCCATGGTGTAGGGATGAAAAATCCAAAAATAGGGATGATGGGGATTTTGTTGAACAAAGAGCTGAAGGAAGATGAGAGATGAAGATGGAGGTGTTGGTGGACTTATTCTTGGATGTGATACCTATTCCTGCAATAAAATTACCTATTCATGCAATAAATATGGAAAAATTCATGATAAATACAATGGAAAATATGACTTGAATTTGTAAAGAAAATCTATTATAATCTTAGAAGAAAATATCTACCACAAAATACTAAACATGTTCATTGAATTACAACAAATACTCTCATCTATTCCAAGAAATCATAAACTAAAAATAATTTTTGGTCTGTGGGGAAGGTCTACCCTCCTCAAGCTCTATTGATAGAGGTGAGAAGGGGAGGTTTGATTCACAACGTTATGGATTTTATCACATAATTTACCACTCATGTAAGAAGAATAAATCTACAGAAAATTACAAATGGAAGCAAACTAAAATAGTAAATGAAAATACCAACAAACTAGCTAACCATTCATAATAAAAAATCGCTAAATGCCATGAAAGGAAATAATGATTACACAAGAGAGGCTGAGGCACATGGATTGGGCCCTAACCCAAAAGCCTAGCTCTATGGAACACAATCAGTAAGGCAAAGTCTGAATACTCATTTCATTTCGAGAATATATTCTCATTACATCCATGAAAGTCTTGAAAAATTGATTACAATAACAAAGAGCCTAATGGATTTCTCCAAAATCCGAATCCTAATGAGTTCTTGATAAACTCTATTTAAAATAAAGGGTAGATACGAACATCTCCCTAGGAAATAGGTGATGATTCCACTTAAATCCAACTGAAGTATGGCATTGAGTGCACTTGGTCTTGAGTTTTCTTAGCTGCCTTTGATTTCGAGTTGTTGGAGGGAATCTTGAGGATACCTTGGCTGCCTTTGGGAGTTAAGGAGGGTGGAAAACCCCCTAGAATCTTTGCTTGATGTATACTCCGAGTCTTTATGAAAAAATCTTCACAGAAATTCCATATCTTCATGATTTTCCTGCATTTAACCTTATGTTTGGTACTCAAAGTATGTTAGCCTCAATAACCACCTACACTGGCATCATAAGACAATGATATAATAAAAAATGCAAGAAAAGAGATTTAATAAGGAAAAAAGGTGACCATTAACCCCTCAAAATGTACCTAATGATGGAGTTCATCACTACAGGTCAGAAGTGTGCTTAGAAGAAATTGTTTTACATAGATTATGAAGAGTAGGAAGAAAAGGATCAAGAAACTTCAAAAGAAGACTATATACACCAAGAACCAATTCTAGAGGAAGAAGAAATGAATCCGACCATATCCTATAATGCATTGGAAAGAATTACCACTCTTGAAACTCTTAAGAAAGAAGGACATATCAAGAAGAAAAATGTAATAGTGCTAATTGATTAAGGTAGTACCCATAATTTTATTCATTGTAGGGTAGCCGAGGAATTGAATTACTTCCTATACCTAGCACTAGAGTGTCAAGTGATGGCTGCAAATGGAGGAACTATAAATTCCTTTGGAAAGTGCCATAGTATCAAACTAACCATGGGGTAATATGTATTGAATATCCCAATGCTCTCCATCCCAATGGGTGGTGTTGATTTTGTACTAGGATTACAATGATTACAATCTTTGGGGACGATAACTTTTAATTTTCAAGAATTTTTCTTTTTTTTTTTTCAGAAGGAAAGGAAGTTTAATTATGGGGCATCGTAGGGAAGCCTGGAAAGAAAATAAACTCTAATGTCATGGAAAATATTTTGAATAAAGAATAATGAGGCTTAATTTCACAATTATGCTCACTACAAGTTTAAACATTAAAATCATCTATTTCTCCATATCTCCAAAAAGTCTTGGAAAATCATTCCAAGGTATTTTAGAATCCCAAAGGAATCCCACCTATTAGTGATCAGATCATGCTATTCAATTGATTCCAGGAATTGTTCCTCCAAATATCAAGCCTTACAGATATCCTTATGCTCAAAAGAGTGAGATTGAATGTATGTTTACAGAAATTCTAGAGGTTGGTATAATTCAACCTAGTCAAATCTATTTCTCTGTTCCAGTAGTATTCGTGGAAAATAAGGATGGATCATGGTATATGTATCCGGATTATAGGGAGCTCAAAAAGCTCAATATTAAATATAAATTTTCCATCCCCATCGTTTATGAATTATTGGATGAATTACATGGAGAAATTTAGTTCACCAAACTAGATCTTCATTCTGGATATCATCAAATTAGAATGAAGACTAAAGACATTCTGAAACAACATTCAGAAGTCATGAGGGTCATTATGAATTTTTGTTCATGTCTTTTGGCCTTACTAATGCACCTTCCACATTTCAAGGTTTGATGAATTCCATTTTCAAACTCATCCTTAGAAAATACGTGTTAGTATTTTTTGATGATATACTAATATACAACAAGTATTGGAAGGATCATGTTCAACATCTTGACATGGTGCTCAAACTATTGGAGGAAAAATGATTATATGAAAAAACCTCCAAGTGTTTCTTTGGAGTACAAGAGGTGGAATATTTGGGTCATATTGTATCTCATGAGGGTGTCAAGGTAGAACCTAAAAAAATTAAATCCATTAAGGAATGGAAAATCCCTACAACCATAAAGCATATTTGAGGATTTATGGGATTAATAGGGTATTATCACAAGTTTGTTAAGAATTATGGGAGAATATTAGAACATTTAACATCATTATCGAAGAAATATGAATTTTCTTAAACTCCAGAAGAAACTAAGGCCTATGAACATCTTAAAGAGGCAATTTTCCAATCACCAGTCTTAGCTATGCAAGACTTCACAAAATCATTTATTGTGGAATGTTATGCCCTAGAAAATGGAATTGGTGTGGTTTTAATACAATAAGGAAGACCCATTTCTTTTGAAATTTGTCCAATCAAAGGAAAATATTTACTAAAATGTATTTATGAGAAGGAAATGATGGAAATACTACATATACTAAAGCAATGGAGACCTTACCTAATGGGAAGACACTTCAAGGTAAAAACAAATCATGATAGTATTAAAAACTTTTTGGAACAAATATTATCTTCAGAAGAGCAAAAAAAATGGGTCACAAAGATGTTGGGTTATGACATTGAAATCATCTATAAAAAAGGGAAGAAAAATGTTGTTGCAGATGCACTCTCAAAAAAGGATGAGGATGTGGAATCATTTCTTTTTTCCATTTCTATTATCCAACCTAAGTGGATAACCAAAGCAAGGGATGAATGGAAGAATTATTAAGAGGTGTGGACACTCATTCAAAACTTGTAGGAAGATCCCAATAAATCTAAAACATTTAGCTGGAAAAAATATTCATTATGGTACAAATATCACTTATATCTTTGTAAGAATTCCCAACTCTAACAAAATATTCTTTTGGAATTGCACACCTCTACCTTAGGAGGGAAATCAGGATTTTTAAAAACTTACCACATGGTCAAGAAGGATTTTTTTTGGGATGGCCTTAAATCTGATATTCAAAAGTTTGTGGCATAATGTTTGGGTTTCCAAAAAAATAAAGTTGAGACAATTAAAACCCTAGGCCTATTACAACCTTTATCCATCCCAAGTCAACATTGGGAGGAGGTTTCAATGGATTTTATCACAGGTTTACCCAAGTCCAAAGGAAATATTGTCATCATGGTGGTAGTTGATAGAATTACCAAGTATGCACACTTTTGTGCATTATCTCGTCCATTTAAAGCCAATGCAGTTGTTACTACATTTATGGAAATAGTTCAAAAGCTACATTGAAACCCAAATATTATTGTAAGTGACGTAAATCCCATTTCTACAGGAAATTTTTGGACAAAATTATTTTCTTGTTTTGGTACTCAATTAGTTCATAGCTCATCATATCATCCTTAATCTTATGTGAAAAATGAGATAGTGAACAAATGTTTGGAAGGATATCTTAGTTGCTTTGTATCTGATAAACTGACACAATGGGTCAAGTGGTTGCCTCTAGCTGATTGGTGGTATAACACTTCCTTCCATACTGTAGCAAAAATCAACCCATTTATGGCACTTTATGGATATCATACAACATCCATCACATCATCTTTAAGAGAAAATTCTAAGCTTCAAGTAGTAGAAGATCACATTGAGCATCAACAACAAGTTCTCCAACTCTTAAAAGATAACCTCACCTTTGCACAAAATCGAACGAAACAACAGTAAGATCAACATCACAACACAAGGATTTTTGATGTAGGTGACTAGGTAGTTTTACGGCTACAACCATACAAACAAATTTCCCTCAAGCAAGCTAAGAAGGATAATAAATTATCACCAAATTATTATGGTCCTTACAAAGTGTTGAAAATGATTGGTATTATGGCATACAAATTGGAGCTTCTTGCATCTTCTCGAGTGCACCCAATTTTACATGTTTCATGCTTAAATAAGGTTATAGGAGAAATTTTCCCAGTTCAAAGAATATTGCTAGAACTTAACGAAGAAGGAAAAATCATATTAGAACTTGAATCAGCCATGGAAACAAGAACTCGAAAACTATGAAATCGTAGATTTTAGGCTTTCGCGAATAGTATTTTGTGTAGTGATGTTTTCTAGGTATGTTGCATCCATGTTTTATTTTTATTTTCAACGTTTCATTTTCAGAGTATCTCATCAAGTGGAATAACTTACCCGCTGAAGATTCGACATGGGAGGATGATAATTTTATACAAAAGCATCCATAACTACTCATGTGTTGAGGAAAACACTTATTTGAAGGAGATGGTCATGCTATGTCCCTATAATACTAGTGTGTCCCCTTATTGTTTTTTCTAGTGTAACCCCCTTATTGTTATTGTTGTGCCCATGTAGTCCCCATATTGTTATTATTGTACCCCATAGAAGCCCACTATTTTTATTGTTGTGCCCTTACATTGTTATTTTTATGTCGGATAGGAGTATATTGTGACCCCTTAGACTCCTATATATAGAAATGAGGTTTTTTCATTTGTATCATCCAAGAATTGTTCATTTATGTAATGTAAAGGAGTTTTCCTCCTCGAAGAGGTTGATTTATAAGTTGTTTATTTATCTTTTCTTCTATTTTGTGAGCTGGTTTAATAACATTATTTTGGAAAGAAACTTGATTAGCATCCCTTGATATTTTTTGGAATATTTTTCTTCTAACATTCAAGTGAAAAAATTGTGACCACATAAAATAAGAGGTAGCTTCAACAATGTATGACATGTTTCTTGTGCTCTAATGTCATGGTCAACAGGTTTTTTCACAAGGAACCTTATGTATGCACACAAATATTGATATTCAAATCTACTTGCAATTGTAATTCTTGTTAGTGGGTCTTCATAGATTTTAGAACTCTTTTATACTTTGTTGTAATATATTCCAAGATGCATGCCAAGAAACAACTGGATAACAATCAACATTTGTTTGAAACATTGTGAGAATGTCAACAATGTGAACTTTTAACATATTATGTATGCACACAAATATTGATCTTGGCATCTACTTTCATTTGAAATTATTTTCAGCATGTCTTGATAACTTTCATACCTCTTTTCTACTTTGTAGCATGCTTTGTAATATATTTCAAGACTGCATGCCAAGAAACACCTTGATGACAATCAACATTTGTGTGTAACAATGTGAGAATATCAACACTATGAATGTTTAGCATATCATCATCACATGCAAGCTCATATTTTCTTTTCCCTTTATCATTTATGAATAATATTGATTCATTAGAAAACTGCAATGGAGGATTGTACTGACATGTAAGTATAGACTCATTTTTGCACAAAAAAGAATCAACACTACACTTTGTATGTATTTGAACATGATTCAACAAATGACCATAATCGTTATGACCATTACAGGAAAAAAATTGTGAAGTGTTAAAAAGGGAAGGATCATCATTCAAGCTTCAAAAAACCATTATGTTTCATCTATGTATGTCACATGGATTGCAAGATGTTACATATTTTTCCAAGAATGTCTTTGCAACATGCACATTGGAAAGGTTAGACCAATCAAAGGTTTCCATCTTTGGAGAACTTGGAAACCATAAGAAACCATGGATGTGTATTGAACCTCTATGTTTCCACTCATACCTAAATAAGAAGAAGTTGTAGTAAATATATCAACAAATAATCATAACAACAAAAAAATGTGACAAAATGAAAAAGTAGGAAAAATTAAAAAAGGAATGAATACAAACCTATACCAAAAGTATTTAGCTCCAACATACTTTTGGAGCACTAACTCATGAAATATATTGAATATATGGTGCAAAAATATGGGGATATTTAATAACATTTTCAATTCCTTTTCCATGTTGATTTTCACATTAGAACTTACATTCTAAGGCATCAAATTATTTAAGTCAAACCACTTGGTTTCAATTACATTTAAACTAAAAAGAAAGGTTGAGAAACTTAATTTTGTAATCATATTAGTGAGTTTAGTATGACACTTTGTCTAATAGGCCCTTGTATCCATAAGAGAATAATAAAAATGCATTAGTTTTTTAGCTAACTTATTATTAAGTAAATCACTAAGTTGTTAATGCAAAAGAGTTATAGGTGCATTGTAATAAATATTATTTGGTACAAAAAAGGATGTTGTTCCTTGGCTAAGATGACACATAATTTATTTCAACAATAAATATCCAAACCAAGCATGACCTCCAAATGTTTCATGAAAATATCTAATTATATGTGAACCATACTCATGCATTTCAACATTAAAAATATGTGGATGTAAGAAATCAACATAACCAATGGAGAATAGAGCGGGGAATTCCAAGTCTAAGAACCATTTAGTATTTTGTTCATTTATGGGAGAGGAACTAATATTTGGTTTATCCAATGGATAATTAGGTGTAGAATCTACATTTTTAATAAATATTATATTTTATCCACTTCCCATTTTTCATTGGGTTGCCAAGAACAAAAGATGAAGGAAAAGAGTGAAAAAAATTAGGGAAAATACCTTGACGACTACATTGTTTCTCCCTATTTCATCAATATCACAATCACCAAATTTTAGCTTGGCAGAAACATCAATTAGTCTTTTTAGGAAAGCATTAATTGAATCCATATAAATTTCAACATCTCTATAATATTTATGCATATAAATTTTTTATAGCAACACATCCATTGCATGCACTCTTTTGACATAACATTCATAATATTTGGAGTGGGCACCACTATCTCCTCATAATTACGAAATTAAGTCGATCAACACATCATGGAAGGTTCCTTGTAATCACAAATATATCTTATGGAAACATAACAACGTGCCCATTATATTTATATTAGCTAATGCAAGCATGTGTCACTTGAAATACTAAATTAACCCTTCCTATTAGCATCCATTAAACTATTAACCCACAACATCGTATTCATTAGCTCTTTGACATGATGTAGATGAACAAATTCTTTTCAAACTATGCGTACTTGTTCCTTCAACTAACATTTATAGAAAGAGTTACAAATATGAATAAAATAAAATAAATATACGTGTAAATTTCAATTCTTAATAAATATAAAAAATACTAAAATTTAGAATTAGTAATATATATATATATAGATGAACAATAATCAAATAATCAATTTTTGAATTTATCATAACATGAATTAGTCTATCTAATAATTTTTGTAGTTCAAAATTAAATGCAATGTTAATGCTTTATAATAGAGAATGATACATGAATTGTTGCTTAGTCCATTTGACAAATAACATAAGAATACAAACAATTATTTTCAATGAAGAATAAATAATTGATATCATTATGATTTTTAGTACACAATCAAAATTGGTATGATAATAATTTTCAATTTACATCAGAAACTATGAAATAACAATGGCATGTTTACAAATGTGTGATAATGTATTTTTGGAAGTCTTAAATCCTAAGGCATGATATCCACAAGAAGTAGTGGTATGTTAACAATGAAATTTGTATTTTGAACAACTAGGAAAGCATTTCTACTTTTAATAAGAGCATTGAAATGTTCATGCCATGGTAGATGGAATCTAGATTTCTCTAACATGGATACCTTAGCAACAATTTCTATGGTACACAATCTAGTCAACATATCATATAATTTGAATGGTAATTCCATGCAATTGCACATGAATGTTTTCCCATCAACTATTTGAAATTGAACATAGTGACAACATTTATTATTAATATTTGTAAAAATGGAATTCTAGAAGTTCCATATAAATCCATAATCATATTAAAAATACTCTAGGATTAGTTCATTGCAAGGTTGACCAAATTGAAAATGATCAACTTTACCAAAAAACCAAACAGAGGTGGAACCATAATTAATGAGAAAAATAAGTTAGTTCTTGTATAATTCCAATGACATACGTCGTATCTTACTGATAGGAAAAAATGAATAATCCCACATAATTGTAAGAGCGTACAACCACTAGATAACATACCCATATATAGGCTTATCAACACAATCTTGATCTAAATAAAATTAATAAACTTTTCCTTGATAGAAAAAGGCCTCCTTTGGGGGAGTTATGCCACCATAACGAAGTTCTATCCTCCTCCACACGATATCAATGCTTTTCCTCCTCCACATGATATCAATGGTGCCACAAATGTAAAAATGAAATTTCATGTTATTGTGTATATGTCTTAGGAAAACCAAAACATATTTTTGTGAACTAAATTTTTATATTAGAAAAAAAGAGCCAAAATATCCAACCTAAATAAACCCAATATTTCCAAATGTATTTTTAAAAGGATTCACGAGAAATAATTCTTTGAATGGGAGAAGGTTGTAGGCATAGAAAACATAATCATTGATCCGACTATACACACAACTATGCACCTTGAATCAATATAAATAAAAAGAAAAGAAGATATATGGTCTTTATCATTTAGGTAGGATCTAATGAAGCATCTCTCTTTAGAATTGACTTGTGGAACTCAAAAATAAAATTCTTAAAAAGCACTCTGATTACAATGAGATAGAAAAAGAAAGTTTTTGCAAAGCAATATTCCAATGTTTACAAACCTGGTCTTTATCATTTAGGTAAGATCTAATGAAGCATCTCTCTTTAGAATTGACTTGTGGAACTCAAAAATAAAATTCTTAAAAAGCACTCTGATTACAATGAGATAGAAAAAGAAAGTTTTTGCAAAGCAATATTCCAATGTTTACAAACCATTTGAAATATTTTGAGCACTAACTATATAAGTCAAATAAATATAGCTCAATAATCTCAAATTGTAAAAAATTTTAAATTCCTTAATTTATAAGTAAACCCAGAGAATTCGGGTAACCAAAATAAATATTGACCATTATATAACCAAAAAAAAATATATTATCAAAAGAAACATGAAATAGAAATCATAAAATTATTAAACATTATTTATCATATTAAATATGTTAAGCATACCTCATAAACATTAAATATTCCTCATAATAATATTAACATTAAGCAATCCTCACTATTAAGATATATACTATTGAAAACATAGTATTGAAACATTAACTAATAACTTCGAAAATATGGTTTTAGTATAATAAAAGTATATACATTTTTGAGATAATTTCTTGAAAGCTTGAAATAAAAAATTTAGCATTAACACCGGTTTTAGTATAATAAACGTATATACGTTTTTGAGATAATTGCCTGAAAGCTTGAAATAACAAATTTAGCATTAACACCTCTTCATAATAATAGATACAATATTATATTCAATTTTTTTTAATAATAATAGATACAGTATTATATTCCATTTTTTTTAATAAAATAATATTAAAATCCAAAATCCTAATATTAATATAAAAAAGCATTAATACTAATATAAAAGAGCGTAATATTAATATAAAAGATTAACAATTTCATACAAGATAATATAAAAGAGCATAGTATTAATATAAAATATTAACAATTTCATATAAGATAAAATAAAAGGATATCACAATTAAAAGAAAAAAAGTATTTGGAAAAAAACATATTAAAAGAGAATATAATACAAATTTATGAAAGTGTATTATGAAAATTGCTTCACATACTATATTTATTAAATTATTAAATAAAGTTGTAGTAGTAGTTGTTATAAACATATATAATAATAATATAAAATAAATTATAATTATTATATTTTTTATATTAGTATTAATTCTACTTTGGTGAGGTGTCGGTCTTATGCAAATCAAGTATTATTGGCATGTTGTTAATACTCTGAGAATGAAAGTGTCAGATGACAGTTAAGTAGTATGAAGGCAACGAGAGGAAAAGTTTCATAGTGGTTATTAGAGCTGGGGAGGGTAACGACAATGTAGAGCAATATGCACATGTTAGTTGATTATGCATGCCATTTTCTCCATGGTTGTTTGGGAGTGAAGCTAGTCTTAGGGACACGGCTAGAGGTTTGGTTGAGAGTGAGGGTGCGAATTTTTGTTTGGGATCGGGGTGATGGGGAGGGTGAAAATTTATCGAACATTTGGAAATTTCAGGGTCTTGATGAGCAATTGGAATGCTAATCAGCTACAGGAGGCCTCAATTCTTGGAGTAGATCTCCTGGTGAGTTGGTAATCTTTGTCATTTCAATTCTCGTCCTTTCACTCAGTGGGGGTTCTAATCTACTTGGTATTGTGTAGTTCTGGTTTGGTTGGTTGCTCTTGGTGAATTTTTGGGAGGTTGGGCCCAAAGGGGATTTCAGGTTCAGTTGTCTTGCAAGGTTTATAAGTTTGGCCTAGAGGAGAAATTTGGTTTTTGTGGCTACTGGGAATGCTGGCAGTGGGAGAAGCCTTAATCCCGTGGTTATTGTATGTTGCAATCGAGTATGTTGTTGAATTTTCTGGTGTCTTTTAGTCTCAATTCTTCTAGTGGGGAGTCTTGGCACATTGGTCTTTGCTTGTTGTTCTTGCATGGAGAGGGAATGGGGTGGGAAAGTGAGATGATGTGGGAACTGGTGGGTGTTTATTTTGTTTAATCGTGAACATGGAATGATTCACTAGAGGGATTGAACTGGGTGTGGTGGGGCTCACCAAGGTGATATGTAGGTCTGGGTTGGTAGAGAAGTGGGCGAGCATGGCGAGGGTGGGAATGATGGTGTATCTGATGGAGAAGTGGCCCAAGAATTTGGACCAGCAACCACCCCACCCTCCCTGGAATCAATAGTTTGTCAGATCCAACTGGTCATGTAGGAATTCAAAGAGATGAGGAAAAAATGACATGAAGATAGAAATGAGCTCATCACTATTCTGAATGACATCCAACACAACCATTGGGTGATGGTGGATAGGATGGATTCTATTCCACATAATTAATGATGTAAAGTGGAGTGGTTGGACCAATTTGATGGAAGGATTGATCACTTGGAACACTATGCTTACAATGAAATTTGACCCCTAGACCCCCAGATGTCAGGCAAGGCCTGATGTCTCCAATAAATTTCTGATGATGGTTGGTTTTGTTCGTATTCTCGATGTTTTCTGATGTATATTTGTTTATGGCTTGAGTTATATTTATAATGTATGACATTTTATTATTTTGTTTTCAAATTTCTCTCCTGGCTAACAAATCCAATTGAAGTGAAACTGGGAGAGAAAAATAGAATTGATAAATCATATGTAATTTTTTAAATAGATAATAGAATCCCTTTTAATCGACAAAAAAAAAATATTACTATTAATTTTTTAAATATTAACATTAATATTAATATAAAAAGTGATAAAATAATAAAAATGTTTGTGAAAGCATTAATATTAATATTAACATTAATAAATAATAACATAATAAAAATTACATTAAAACATTAACATTGTTTGGAATATTAAAATTTATTATTAATATTAAAGTTTTCATACAAGTTGTAATAGAAAGAGAGAACATAAGAGATATTAACGATAATATTGTTTACATTGCATTGGCTTTGTATCATTACACTAAACCAATATTAAAGCACGAAAACTCTCATTTGGTCTCATGTTGAAATACACAGACATATTACCCCTCCAGGAAACAAAATTAGTGGTCTGCAAAGTATCGTTTTAGAAATATGTTTATGATTGCATTTAAAAGTATATATGCATTGTTTTTATATTTATTTGACTTATATACTTAATATTCTTATGATTTTGGTGAATATTTACTCTATCAAAAGTTGCAATAACGGTGTTATCATCTTGAAGCTGGGTCTTCCTCATGCATATGATTGCACATATTTTTCATTTATGAGGTTGATTTTGCATAAAATTGGTTTATTAATGGGAGTGATTGAGTGGATTATGGATTGTATCTCTTTTGTGTCATTTGTTGTGTTTATAAATGGAATTCCTACTAAAATTTTCAAGTCCTTTGTTGGTCTCAAAAAGGGTGTTCATTATCTCCATCATTGTTCTTATTCGTTATTGAAGGTCTAAGTAGTAGGATCAAGGCAGACAAAGCTTGTGGTTTTTTCCCAGGATTACAAATTAAAAAAAAAGTCGCCGTCACCCACTTGATGCTTGTGGATGATGTTTTGGTCTTTGGACATGTATCTGTAGATAAATGGGCTTAGTTTAAACAGATCATATCAAATTTTGAATATGATTATGGTCTAATTATTAACCCTTCTAAATATGAGATGATATATACTTCATCTAAGATGGAAAAATTTGAGGAGATCTCCTGATGTTTTGGTGTCAAGATTCATAATTTGGAATCAGGGTTTAAGTATCTGGGGTTCAGGATGAAACCAAATTTTTTTCTTTTGGAGTACTGACAATGGTTGATTGAAAAATTTAGGAGTAGACTAAATAAGTGGACACATATATTGTTATACCTTTGTGGTAGAATAGTTCTTGTCTAATTGGTCCTGAAAAATGTTTCAGTGTACTAGATGCATTTGTACTGCCTCCCCAAAAAGATCATCAAACACATAGATGCAATGTTTTCAAACTTAATTTGGTCTAGATCAAGGGGTAGTAGGAATTACCACCTAGTAAGTTCGGATTTTATGACCGAAGAGAAAAAAATTGGTGGCTAGAGTATGATTTTTTTTTTTTTTTGGATGGGCCTATCTGTCAAAAATATTTTGGAGGGTAATTCCTGTTAATGGTATATGGTTAGATATTATTAAAATAAAATATTTAAGGGATAGGAGTCCGCAATATTAGATAATGTAGGGTGCTACATCTAATAAGATCATATCTTACATTTGGAAAAGTTTAATGCATACTAGGATATGAAGCATATCAAATATTAGATGGTATATTAGATCGATTGTTTAATGCATACTAGGATATGAAGCATATCAAATATTAGATGGTATATTAGATCAGTTGACATAAATCTGATTGGAATATACCCCATTTATGGGGTGGAGAATATGGATAGGCTACCTAATGAGATCATAAAATTTTTACATGAAAAAGGAATATATTACATTGCACAAATTCAGAAGAGGATTGATCCTTTAAATATATATCTCATATGGATGGAAGCAACATATATCGACCTTGAATATGCCTCATCTGAAATCTGGAACAATTATATACAACATCTAACGTTGGTCGAAATTTCTTTAGGAAATTATGGGGACTGCATATGTGGGTAGGTTGACATGGCATTATTAAAAGTATCAGTCAAAGGTATGTACAATTATATTTCATAAATAGTTGATGGAGGGAAGGATATGTGCTAGTTTTACAAGGCATGGAAGTGGAAATTTCCCAGGAAGTTACTGCTTTTTGGTTGGTTAGTCTGTAGGAATAAAATTACCACATGGGATAATTTATGTAAATGAGCTTTCAAAGGACCTCAAAGATGCATTTTATGTCATGGCGAATCCTAAAATGTCATTTGTTTATTTATCAGGTGTCCATTTGCAGTGGGAACATGGATATATGTAGTACAAGAACTCAAAATCAATGCATGTTGGTGCTTTACATCAATGGATTAATGTTTCAAATATTGGTTTGAATTGGGTTTTGACGTTTGTAAACTTCCTTTTTTTATAATTTGGGTAATCTCTAAGGGTCACAACACAATTATTTTTTATTTTTGATGAAGGTGTTTTTAGCATTGGCTATATAAGTATCAATATATGTTCTCTATCTTGGATTATAAAAGGGGAGTTGGAATCAAAGCCCAAAATTTTTAAGGGAATATTGTAAATTTTATTCCATTCCCTATAGGAAATTTCGATGGAGTGACTCATAATTAAATTGTGGATGTGGAGCTAGGATTTCAATTAATGAGGGGTTTACTTATCTTTCCAGCTAGTATGGTGGATGAGGATCCAACAATAGAGAATAAATCATTGCTTTATGGAGTGTTCTTTATTGTGAAAATATTTTAAAGTTAGATAAGATTCATATATTTTGGGATTCTCAGCCAACCATTGACTATATTGAGAAAGGAACTACCTTTTCCCCTCCACTAATGTACAATTGGGTGCATTAAATCCTTAAGTTAAAGGAATCTTTCTCCCTGATCTATTTCAATCATCTGTGTAAGGATTTCAATAGGTAGATGATGCATTATCAAAGGGTGGATTGACCATGCACCCAAAGCACATCAAATAATCAATCATTAAGCTGGGATCACTCTCAAGATTTGACATCATAAATTAGAGCTGAAGATTTATTTTCATTTGGTTATATTTTCTTATGCTTTTGTCATATGTTTTTGGACTGTTATCCCAAGCCTTTTTTGGGACTTTCTATTTTGGTCTTTCATATATTGCGATCTTCTAGTTCTTGGTAGCATGAAATATATGTTATTATGGCGTTTTGGTCATATGAACAATGCTTGAATTGAGATAATCGTGTTTTCTAATCAGTTTTTTTTTATGTGTGATTGTCCTCACAATGCTTGGTTTTCAGGGGATTATCAGATAGATTTTCTTATCTATATATTAGACTAGATGTAAACATGTTGTTTTATAATGGAACATGTTTGGTTTTTTCTTTCTTGAAAAAATACCCTGATCATGTAACAACATTATTTCCATTCAATTAGTAAAATTTAATTAAATTATAATTTCACCTATGTAGTGTACATACACCTATATAGGCTTGTAATTTCAATATTATTTCACTTGAAATTCACAAGAAAAACTGAATTGTTAAAGATACATTGAATGTTCTGAGTGGGATTGAACCTTGAACATATACCTTTTGGTGTGCCTCCATTAAAATTTAGTTTCAAACAAAAAATTATAATGTAAAAGGTTAAACATTGGTCATTTAAAATAATGGGAAATAAATATGCATTGATAGATCCATGAGATCCTTGAGTTGGAGTAACAACTTGGGTCTCAGATTTAGGTACAACAATTTCATAGAATGATAAAACACATACATAAAACCTAATTTCAATAAATTTATTTAAATAGATATAGAATTATAAATAGAGAAAATTATCACTAATTTAGACTCGTTATTACATTGATCATTCCAAGAGATGAAATTGTTGTTGGTCTAATATGAAATAATTTTGTATTGGAGTGAGAATTCCTATATCTTTTAAGTCACAAAGGAAAAAAAAATCACCCATCTTCTTATGAGTATTAATATTTAGTTTATACTCATCCAACAAGATATTAAGTACCCTTACCTAATTTTTTATATAGATATTATGATTCAATGTGTAATTAAATTGAATATAAAGATCTAATTTTTTAATATTTTAAATTAAACATAACATGATTCATTGGTTATATTGAATAGATCATGGTTTATATTAAACAAAACATGGTCCATGGTTACATACCTACTAAATCCTAAAGAAATTGTAACGACCTAATCAACCCTTGTAGTCAGATTATCCAATAAGATTCCAGGTGCTTGTAGTGAAACCATATCAATCCAACAACAATGGAGAAATAAATCAAGTGGATGAAGATATCAATAAAAACTAGATTCATTAAATTTGTAATGGTAGAGGTTATATATGTCATTCAGCTACCTCAATTCCCTTTATTTTGTGTGGGTAGAGGAATGATATATTCAACACAATCTAAAGTGAATGTGGCTTATATAGTAATTACTTAAAATGTAAAGTGTGGTTATGGAAGAGGAACTAGGGTAGAACATGTGGTGAGGAATGGAAAACATGATTAAAATTTAAGGAAGAGCAAAGGGGGTATGAAAAGTGATTAAGAAAGAAAAAATACATAAGGAAAAGTAAATGGGGTAGGATAGGTGATGAAGAAACACACATGTTGTTAGGAAGACATAACATTATTGATTTATTTTAAAAATAAAATGAGGAAAACACACAAGATGAAGGTTTAATATAAATATCAACCATCTATTCCTAACTAAGACAAAGAAAATTTGGTGGACATTAAATCCTAACCATCAACCTAACTATTCCTAATAGTTAAAGTATTAACCTGGAAGCCCTATTTTGATATAGGGGACACTTATCGACGTAACCAAACCTATATTGATGAACAAGTGGTTGAAAGTTATTGATAATTTTTTTAAATAGTTATATAAAATCAACATATTTATTTTATTATTGATGATCATAAAATTGATTATAACGACTAATTCCATGAGAACCAATTTTGTGAAGTAATGTTTGTGTACCTTTTTATTGCGTTTCATGGTCATCATACAAGCACAAATAAATTAATAAATGTGGTTGATATAAGTTCATGGGCACCGATTTTCACTTTTTTTTAAGCTAATTGACATCATTTTCCTCCTTTTATATGCTAATTGACATGCAAAAATGACACCTATCGATTTGATTTTCCACCTTTTATAAGCTAATTGACATATGAGAATAACATTGATTGGCTTATATCGACCACATTTATTCATGTGATTGTGCTATATGTCTACTAGGGTGGGTGTGGAGGATATGAATATGGTTACATATGGCTAAATATGTTCAAATTATGGTTAATAAAGGTTAATTACGAACAACATATAGTTGATTATGTATGGCTATGTTTTTCCACAACTAACTATAGTTGACTATGTGGGACTTGAAATGATGCCATTTATATAGCAAATCATTCAAGGCTAACTCTTTTAAGAGAGGAAAAGGGGAGGATTTTTTGTCCACATATGATCGACTATGGTTGATAATGGTTGTTCATGTTTGATCATGTCTAACCATGGTTTCCCATGGTTTGCTATGATTGGGTATGTTAACTATGGTTGAGCATGTTGACCATTAGTTAACATGGCTTGGCCAATTTGACCATGGTTGAACATAGATTTCTATTATAAATTATGGTTGTCCATGTTGATAATTGATTGCCATGGTTGACCATAACTTTCTATTATAAATTGTGGTTGTCCATGTTAATAATTGATGGCCATGGTTGACCATGTTCAACCATGGTGATATTATTTGAGCATGTTTGACTATTCTAACCATGGTTGACCATTATTGATCATGGGTTGACCATGGATTTCAAGGGTTAACTATGGTTGAATTGAGATGGTCATCATTAGTCATGGTTGAAAAATGTTGATCATCATAGACTATGATTAACCATGGTTAACTTTGGTTGGCTAAAGTTGAATATGGTTGACCATGACTAACCATGGTTGACTAGAGCTAAAAGTGGTTGACGATGGTTAATAAATTTGACCAAATTATTCTATGAGCTACCATAGTTGACTGTGATCAACCATAATTAACCATAGTAAACCATGGTGACCATAGACGACTATTATTGACCACATTAACTATGGATGACAAGGTTGAATATGCTGATTATGGTTGATTGGACATGACCATGCTTGTTCATGGTCAATTGAGGCTGATATTGGCTAACTATGGTTAACCATGGTTTAATATATGGTGACTATTATTGATCGAAGATGAACATACTTTCTCATGGCTGACTAAGGTTGACCATGGTTAACTATGATTTCCCATGGTTGAAATTGGTTAACTAAGATTTACATGGATGACTAATATGGTTAACTATCATCAACATTAGTCAACCATGAGAAACTTTGGTCAAACATGGTTTGATTAATTAATCACATTAGAATGTTGATTTTTTGTTTATCACATTACAACATTGAATTTTTGTTGTCCATTTTTTGCATACCTAATTATATTCCCAACAGACACTTCATCATGCAAATTATCAAAAAAAATTGAATTTTTAAGCACCTCGACCTCCACTTGTTTCTCGGTTGCACTCTCTATACATTTTTCTTCAACCCTGGGACTGTCTAATGAGTCTTCTATGAACTTCAGGTGGCCATCTTATTTATCTACTCTCTCTTTTATAAAATATTTTGATAATTTTTCTTAACCTTTAGCATGGATACTCTTATCTATTTTCATGACTATCCTTATCAATTATTTATAGGGTTTCCTTTGATTTCTCTTAGGAAACAAACTTGACTCTCCTTACTTCATATTTTGAGAATAAACTATTATTACTTCTTCTCCCTTTTGAGAAGTCTATCAATCCTCATGTCCTTGATAAGATAACGTTGCATCATCCTTATTTAGAACATGATTTTGATTCTATATTCCTTCATTTTCCTTCATCTTCATGATAAATTCAAGTGATTTTCCATCATCGAAAAGACCTACATTGACATAAAATTTATTAGTTCTAAAAATTTGAGGCCATCTAGACTCTTCTATTTCCTTCACTTCCAATTCATTTCAGTTGTTTTCATGTGTCTCATATTATTTTATGACATATCTTAAAATTTTTCCCTCCTCCAATGCTTTCAAAAAGAATTCCTTCATTCCCATTTATTCTCATGACAACAATAGGTGACTTTCCTTCTTTTTCATTCCTATGACCTGCAAGCGTACACACAATATTAGTATTAAAATTATAAGGATTTATAGTTGGGCCATTTGATACCTCTATCATCACATATTCTATCTGTAGTTCGTTCCATTAGTCTGGACAGTTCATGCAACCCATGATACTCTCAGTCAGACTCTCTCCAACATCTTCCTCATCCTCCTCTCCAAGGAGTGTTCCTTGCTCCAGTTCACAATAGTGAACTTCCTTTTCCTCTTCACATTGAGCTACTCTGAATTATTTATTTCTCAATAGAGAACTCAATAGGTTCCTCAGCTTCCCTCCAAAATTCTTCGCATGTAAATGTATAATAGGCCCATTAGAGAATTTTTTAGGTCTAAAATGCCCCTCCGCCCCCCTCCCCCTTAAGGAATATTATAAATCAATAGTGAAAATAATAAATAATATTATATTACCTCATCAAGTTTTGGAGGGAAAAAAGAAAAAAAATACTTTTAAAAATTATATCCCAATGATTTTACTCAAATTTCAAGCCATAGCACTTGTTGGATGTGAAATTTAGTTTTGCATCCAAGGAGTACCCATGTTGCATAATTTCGATGAAACCTACTACATGAAAAATGTGAAATAATTGAAAAACGTGATTGAAAAAATTATCTTTTTTTTTTGTATCTTTTTACATTTTTACTCCAAAAATGGTGAATCATCCTCCATGATTGACATCATAATATTGAATCCTATTGGTTCTTATAAATTGAAATTTTTTTGTACTTTGAGGCTCATTTTTTACCCTAAAAAATAAGTATAGCTAAAATTGAAAAGGTATGGTCCAGGGATTTGAGGCTCATTTTTTACCCCAAAATTTATCTAATGCATTGAATCCTCTCCTTTAGATCTCATCCATATCTCTAGTCTTCCTTCTCCTCTCTTTCTGCAACATGTTTATGACATTGAGTCTCTCTTTTAACTCAAACATTTCTCTGTCGAACTCCTCTTGACTTATATTTATTCCCCCTATATGCCATCTACTTTGGCATATATATCTATTCTCTTGTGGATTTAACTTGAACCCTGAACATCACTGTCAATGGTCATCTCTTTCTCCTTTTCTCTGAGCTTCTCCATGCTCACTATGAATAAGCCTCCACAAGGTATTGTACCCCAAAAATGTCAACACTATTTCCTTACTTATCCTACTATTTTTTCCCCTTAAAAATATCATATTAACCTCCAATTCCTATTAATAGCATGGTGAGGTACTCTATGCTTCATTATTTAACTTATATGTTTTAATTAGATAATTAAGTTTTTTTAGAGACTGTTTTCCTAAAGAGAAAACCTTAGTTCAATTTAAATACCAACTAAATAATTTTGGTACCAAAGGAACCTTGGACCTATGAAAGTTCATTTATGTCTAACCATGCACGATATCACTCTACAAGTGGATCAATCACCTAACCGTGTGGCAATCATCTTCATGCGTGAATATGTAACTTCTGTTCAATGGTCTCAAGGTCAAAAAAGGAAGGTTCATTGTTAGAGAAAGTTCAAGCAAACCCTATTTTGAACTATAATTATAGAGTATGAGGGATCTAGTCAACTACACCAAGGTTCAAGAGGATCGAAAAAGTTCACAATGATGCAAGAGATACTCTAGTTGCTCTCATGGATAATATAATAGGCTTCATACCTCAGATCCAGGGATCAAACCATATCCCTGGACCATACCTTTTCTAAAGAATATATTCAGTGTAATTCATGGATGTAATCTACAAATTCTCTTGGGAAATTTGATACTGGGCTAGTCGGTTGTTAGACTAGTTGGATATTCTGTGTAAACCGTGTTGAAAATAATCTTAAATACTTTGTACTTTTGTTCCTTAGTTTTATGACATAAAACTTGATCTAAATATGGTTTTTATTAATATGAAAGCTCATTATTGATCCATTATTGTGGTGACTTTTAATCTCTAAGCTTGTAGCATATCTAAGATGAATGATAGGAGGGACCCTCATAGGAGTGTTTTATTGTAAAGTGTTTCTTATTTTCATTTATGCATTTTTGTTGTTTTAGATTTACCTCTTTTTCAAGCTTCTTAGGAGACTTAGCAATTTTATGAATAATGGAATTATGCTTATTATAATTTCTATTTCTTGTAGATCATATACATAGTAACCCTGTGTGACAAACCAATGCTATGCAGGCAGAAGCCTCACTCCTCGTTCATACTAATTTTTATATTGTATTGGATCTGCAATCATTTATATTTCTAGTGTGAATAAAGATTTCAATGATATAGTATTTTTTATACAGAGACATGTTTGTATTTAAATGAAATAACCATAAGATTATATTGTGATTTGAATTCTGATTTAAGCAGGTTGTTTTACTATAACCCTATTTATATTTACAATCTTAGTTTTCAATTTGTGAGCATTTGAAAGACTTTAAATTAATGTTTGATATAGGGTAGGATTTGAGACAGTTTCTTGTTATACTCTTCCATATTCTATTATTTATACCATGATTTGATATGGTTTTACTGAGATCCATACAAGAATAGTATTTCCTTTTATTGATAGTGTATCGATACCTATATCAAACCCTTTATTCGAACATTGACAATACATACTTTTGTTAATAGAACTTGATTTTCAATAAAGGTTATAGATATACATATTGTGTGTTAGAGTTTTATTCGTAAGAAGTCTTTATCTTTGAATAGGGATTTTATATCTTTTATATAATTCATGACATGATAATATTAGGTGTGCGTTACTCTATGATCTATGATATCTGATATGAATTCATAGTGACTTGTTGAATGAATTTATATTGATCCATTGTAAAAGCGTTATAAATTCATAGTGAGCTATTGCAGTAAGTATGATGATTGATATCAATGTAAAGTGATACTTTGAATGTTATGGGTATGTAATGCTTCTTTTGAAGCATTGTGATTTCATTAACTGGTGTGAGTCATATTTGGTTACAAATATGTAAATTTTATATAAATCTTGGATTGAAAGCAATGTTTCAACTTAGGATAGTTTCTTGCTCGAACATATAACAATCTAGAAACTAGAAAATTAGTACTTAGTCACTAGTGAACTAGTGATTTGGTTATCATAGATTAGTTTAAACAAGATTTTCCTTTCAACATTTCATTCATATAATTTTTATTTCACTTTAGAAATTGGTTTTCTAAGGATTATAGGACTAGAACTAAAACTCTTTACCATTTGGATCTAACCTGTGTTGAGTACTTGAACGTTTGCTTGAGGCAGCGAAAGATAACACTCTAAGAAAATATAGGGGGCATGAAGATAAAATTTTGATAAAAAACCTTAAAGGTCATGCATATTTCTTTTCAATTTGATTGTTTTCTTCAGTATTAGAAGTGGGTTTAAGTTTAGTTTTGCAAGTATAATATAAGTTCATTAATTAGTTTTTATTTATTTATAAAGTAATAGTGCTCATGTTTCCAACACAAATAGTGTTTATAACTCATCATTTTACATCTCATATTGAATCTTTGAATGGTTTTATTATGAGAATAAATATGCCAAACATTTATGGTGTCATTGCCAAGGCGTTGTAAAACGTTAATGGTAGATAAGAAAATTTTATTTTCCTTTAATTTTTTGCGTTTAAGTTCTAATCACATTGCATAATTTTAGACGAAGGAACGCAATATGGAAAGATGCCTCTTTTCATAAGTATGAATGGAAAGTTTTATCCTTCAACAACCACTTTACTGGGTCTTCCCAAACCCTCTCTCATATGTGGTTAAATGGTTAAAATTATATATAATAAAGGTAGTTTTATTAAATAAAATTCTAAGAATCCAACTAATTTATTTCGTGGAAAAAATACCCCACCCCCCCGCCCAACTAATCCAACTGAAATACACACATGTAAAACACAGAGGGAGAAAACATCCACACAACAATCGATCCATGACCCTCTAGAGGAAAGGTTGGAAGATCGAAAAAGTAAGGGAGACAAGAATCAATAGGTGGAGGAAACAAGTTTTGGATTAGAATTATATTAAGAGGTATCTCCAAAGTACATTAGTAGGTTTCTTGAGACTCTAGTAGGTGTTTTATCACAAATAGGAGTTACAGTTGTAGTGGAAGTACCTGAAGGAGGAGCTGAAAACAACTTTCTTTCTCACCACAATCTAACTGTGGAGAGTGACCACCATTACCAACCCACATTAAGTATAGTTTATTTGGTGACATTTAAGAAGAGCACAAAAATGAGGAAGCTGGGAGCGAAACCACTTTTGGATTTTCTATCCTTGATGAAGCACCAAATGTCAACATGAAAAAAATCTCTCCTTCTATCCTACCTAGTTTTCGAGGTATGGCCACAAAAGACCTTAATGCATTTTTGTTTGAATTTGAAATTTTGTATAATAGTTACAATTACATGGATGATGCTAAAAAATTTAATTTATTTCTTGTAATTTTGAAATATTCTCCATTGATATGGTTCATAGGATTAAGAGAAAATAACATTAAATATAGGGATGCCATGAAAGCTAAATTCCTTAAAAAATATCAAGATTATCATAGGGCCAAAAACTCCCAAAATGACATATTCAAGATGAAACAAAAAGAAGAAAAGAGCTTGGAGGATTATATTGAGATATTCCTCTATAACCTCCAGAAAACTGGACATGGTTCTCTTGGTGATGATGTATTTGAAACTATTTTTTTGAGAGGAAAATGAGAAGAATATATACACATGTTGAATTTAATGGGTACTGGTGACATTTATTATATAAAATTTAATTAAATATGTGATTTATGTAGGAGGTATTCGAGAGGTAAAGATAATACTGGTAAAGGAACAACGTACCCTTTCATAAGAATAACCAAATATGTTGTAGGAGGAGTTAGAAGGGTTAAATTGGGAAATTTATTAGATAATTTCAAGACTGAAATCCTTGATAATCATAGTTCACAGCTTGATACTTGGAACATAAAAAAGAAACAAGAGGAAGAAATACCTTTAGCAATATTTTTGTTCTCATTGTTGGAAAAAACATCCTTTGAAATAGTCTGCACTGAATAACATCTAGGTTTGTGTCATTTGTATAGAGGAACATAATACATAAGTATATTTGGATTGAAGTTTATTTTTAAAGGAAGTGGCGAGAAAAAAAAACCATCTACACCAAAGAGGCCATGGCAGCAAAATTTTCAAGGTATAACACAATATTTTTCTTAATTTTCTCCATTTTATAATTCACAATCAAATGTTCAAATGCCTTGGCAACATCCTTGGCCCAAAAAACCAAATCAACCATGGAAACAAACTTGGCCTCAACAACCAATTCAACAATGGAAAAAAAAGTTGGCAAGGAAGCATACCTCCTCAAACCATTCATATGATTTATCCTCAGCACCCACAATATCCCCCGTGTATGCTAGAAACATATGCTACTTCACCACCACAACTAAACTACCCACCTCAGCCTACAATTGACCACAAGTCAAAATCTATGTAGACCATAATTTCCTGTACAACCACTTCCTAATCCTAAAAAAAAGCCTACTCATCCTTTTTGAATGATGAGTTCTGATCCTTCCCCTCATATATAATAACCCTTCTATCCATACAAGCAATATAACTAATATCGAGGAAGGTTCTCGAACTAGAAAACTATCCTGTCATCATTGAAGAGGAATCTAAATGGGAGGAAAATTCCAATCAAATGACTCATTATGACCAACCTAAGATAGTTTTTCCTACCATGAAAAAAAATTCTTCCTTACCATTAGATCACCCACAAGTGCTGAAAGCACCACCATTTCTAGAGAGGTTGGAAATAGAGAAATCTATTGACCAACCAGAATTTTACCCGAAAAAAAATTGAAATATATTTGTATAAAAATTCCCTTACTTCAGGCTCTAAACTATGTACCAATATACAACAAAACCATAAGGGAATTTTGTATTAAGAAACCTAGGAGGAAGAAAAATTAACCCCCTACGATACAAGTAGTAGGTCAACTAGTTGAGTTGATGATGGGAGTAATTTTAATGGAAAAATACATTTATCCTCGAAACCCAATAGTCACCAATTTTATTAGAGGCATCCCTATAGAAAACATGTTTATTGACTTAGGGACCACAGTAAACGTTATGACTGTTATTACCTTGGATATTCTACATTTATGAGATCCCTAACCTACACCCATATTGCTTAAACTTTCTAACAGGTCTAGATTCAAGCCGACTAGTGTTTTGGACAACGTGATTGTGACTGTGAATTCATGGGAATATCTCATGGTTTCTTAGCAATTCAACAAACATCCACCATGAATGGTGATCCTTTGATTCTAGGAAGGCCTTATTTTGCTATGATGGATGCGTTCATTGGATGTAGATCTAGAGAGATGACCATATCTAATAGGGCCTTCATGTGAAAACTCATATTGTATCCACCCGAAAAACCATTAATAGAAGATCCTTACGAAAATAAGGAACATGTTCAATCACTTTTAACTATTGAAAAATAAAGGGAATTGAAATAACTAATCAAATATAGTCTATTAAGACAATTCCTTTCCATTTCAGACTGTACTGAAAAACCTTAGTTGTATTATACATATAACTATGTTTTTAGATATTTCTTGGAATCTTATGATTTGAGATTTTCATTATCTCTTCTTGTAGTTGTCAAAGAAAATTTAGATTTTGATAGTATCAAATTCAAAATATGTCTAGGTAAAAATTTGTACATTAATTCTAGCCTTAGTCAGGAACAACAAGAACACTCTATTCATTACTAAAAAAATAATTCAGTGCATTTGCATAGGATTATCAAAATATACACAAAATTCCCCCTATCACTTGCATACACCACATTTAACTCGAATAAAATACTAGGTTATTTAGGTAACCTCCACATCTTATGAATTCTATCCTAGAAGACATTGTTAAGGAAGATGTACAAAAACTATTGAATACCAACTTCATACACCCCATATTCGACAACATGTGGGTTTTCCACTTGTATTTGTACCTAATAAAAATGGTAAATGGATAATTTGTGTTAAATACCAAGAATTAAATAGGGTCAACTTAAAATATTGTTTTCTATTGGCACTCATTAGCCAGGTATTAGACACTGTGGGAGGAAAATAATATTTTTCCTTCCTAGATAACTTTAACGGATATAATCAAATCCAAATTGCACTAGAAGACCAAGGCAAGGGCACTTTTACATGTCCATGGGGAACATTCACATATATAGATTTACCATTCATATTGTGTATTTCCCCTGCAACTATTCAATGTGAAATATTTGGTATCTTTTCTGACACAATTCATGAAAGTGTAGATATATACATGGACAACTTTTCAGTTTATGGTAACACTTCTAAGGAAGAACTGGAAAACCTTCAGAAAATACTAATTTTCTACAGAGAAGCCAATATAACATTTAGTAATATAAAATGTATAACTCTATTAACAGAAGGGATTTTTCTAAGCCACATATTTCTCATGCAAGTATCAAGGTGGACCCAACAAAAATCAAAGTTATTACAAAACTTCCTACACCACAAATGAAAAGAGAGGTGAAAATTTTCCTAGGACATGTTGGTTACTATATATGACTCATTCAAATTTATACTAAAATTTCTACACTTATGCTTATATTACTTGAAAAAGACGTTGAATTTTATTGGGACTCATAATGCCAATTTTCTTTTGAAACTCAAGGAAACTTTTCCCACAACACCAATATTTAGAGGGCCAAATTGGTCTCTCCCATTTCATATCCTTATAGATGCTTTGGACACGACCGTAGGAGCTATTTTGGGTTAGAAATAAGACCATGATCTTATGTCATCTACTTTATAGGAAAAAATGTAATGCAAAATAAATTAATTATACATTCACCAAAAAAGAAATTCTATTGATTATACATTCTATGAATAAATTTAGGCACTATATAACTGGTTATGAATTGTTTATATATACCGATCATGCTTCCATAAAATTTTTAATGAAGAAAACCATTACTAATGGTAGAGTAACTAGATGGTTGGTATCTCTATAGGAATTAAATGTTACTATTATAGATAGACCCAGGCAGGAAAATTTGGTAGCATGTTTCCTTTCTCAATTACATAATGATGGTAAAGCTAATCCTGTATATGATAGTTTTCCTAATGATCATTTGTTTGCTATTTCTACTAATGTACCATGATTTAAAAACATGGCCAACTATTTTTCCATTGGAAAGCTATTACAACACCATTCCCCATGATAAAGACAACATATTATAAATCTTAGCGCCACTTACTCATGGGTGGGTGGAGATGTTTAATGAACATGACTACACTTGAATATCCAAATATATACTTATGAAGATTTGATGCTCAATATCCTACAGGATCCATGATGCACCTTATGGAAGTAACTTTAGAGATAAGAGAACTAGCTACAAAGTAATTTAACAAGGATGTTATTGGCCATCACTTTATATATGAAAGGGACTATGTTAATATATGTGACAGTGGCCAAATAATGGGGATACCAGTTGATGATCTCCATCATTAGGTACATTTGGAGGGGTTAATTGTCACATTTTTTCCTTATTAAGTTTATTTTTCTTTCATTTTAATTATATTATGGTCTTATGTTGTTATTGTATATGGTGATTGAGGCTTGTCATACTTTGAATGCCTAACATGAGTTAAATGTAGGAAAATCATGAAGATATTGCATTTTTTATGAAGATTTTTCCATTAAGGCTTGGAGTAGACATCAATGAGATATTCTAGGAGGATTGACCACCTCGTTAAATCCCAGAGACAACAAAATGATCCTTGATATTCCCTCCAACAGTTCAAAATAAAAAGAAACCAAGAAAAATCAAGCTCAAGTGCCCCAAAGCTACACTTCACTTGCAGTCAAAGTGGACACATCACCTAATTTTTAGGGTGCTATTGGTATCTACCCTTTAGGTTAAATAGGGCTGAGCAAGACCTCATTAGGATTTGAACTTTGAAGGAAGCTAATAGGCTCTTAGCTCTTGTAATAGATTTTTGAAACTTTCATGTTGATGTAATGAGACTATCTTCTGCAATAAAATGAGTATTCAAATTGTGCTTCACTGATTTAGTTTTAGAGTGCTAGGTTTGTGGGTTAGGGCTCAATCCATTGGCCTTAGTCTCTCTTGTGTATTCATTCTTTACATTTATGTCATTTTAGTTGTTTTTTCTTATGAGTATTTAGCTAGTTTGCTTGCATTTTGATTCATTGTATTTCATTTTCTTCCACTTTTATTTTTCCATATATTTAGCTTGCTTAAATGTTGGTAGAGTAGGTTGTAAGCTTAGAAAGTTGTGTCAAGCCTCCCTCTCTCATCTCTTTCATTGGAGCTTGAGGAGGGTATACCTTTTCCATGGGCCAAAATTACTTTCTAGTTTATGATCTATTGGAATGAATATTTAAGTTTTTTTGGTTCCATGAATATGTTTAGAATGTTAGATCTCCATTTGTAGGCTAAAGTAGATTTTCTTTCTAAATTCAACTCATATTTTCCATTTCCTTCATCATGAATTTGGTAACAGTTGTTGCATGAACAGGTAGTTTGCTTGCAGGTTCAAGTAGCACAACAAATGAGGACTTCACCAGCATCTTCAACTTCATTTTTCACCCTTCATCAACCTTCTATTCATCATAATCACCATCAGCCCTGTTTTCAGATTTTTCATCTTCACACTGTGAGAAAAACCTAGAGGTGAAAGACATGCCTCCCAAGAGGTTCTAAGCTTGGCCAAGGAGTGGGCTACCTTCCACTCATCCAATCCCACCTTCAATCCACATTCCTTACAATTTTCTCACCCATTTTGGCCTCAGATTTACCTCATATTGTTTCCTGTAGCACTACGGGAAACCTGTAGAAACACATGTAACAGAACTAGTGGGACCCACCTTAAACCTAGAAACCACCAGCCACCTCATTTAGACCTGCCAAAACCACCCAGACGCCTTCAGCCTTACACCCATGAGTTCAAGCCTTCCATAGGCCACCTTAGCTCTTTCTCCTCCTAGCTGCAAAAAAATGCATTTACAAGCATAGTTAGGTCAAGATTAGATGCATGATTAAAAGCATGATAGATAGAACATAGAGTATATAGAGTGTGTTTAGCCATTTTTCCCAACAAAGTGTGATTAGGTTAGTTTCTTTTATGCAATTTCAATTCAACAATTTACTTCATGCAAGATTCCTAGTTTGGTTGCATTTCTTATCATAGCTTAATGTGTAGATTTCTTTCATTGTAGAGTAGTTAGATGTACTTTATTATTGTAGAATATTTATTTACTTGTTGATAGAGAAATGGATTTGAATCATTTGTAGCACTAGGCCTAAATTCAGAAGTGTGACAAACTTCATCTAGAAACCCTAGAAGTAACACCCTTTTGTAGAGCTCAGAAGAGGATTACATGAGTATAATGCATCTGTTGTCTATATAGCACTGTCACCTCCAGGTTTGTACGAACCCTAGGTTGATAAAATAAAGTAGGGAAGCCTATGGGTGTTGCAACATTCTTAGTGCAATAACAGGGCTCACCACTTTTTGGTGCCGTTGCCGAGGAGGTGTCTAGTGGATGCTTTGATTTTGTTTTAGCATTATTTTCTGCTTTACTTTTACACGTTGTTTCAAAAATATTGAAAAAATATAAAAAAATGTGATTTTATTTCCTCATAGGAGTAGGGATACTCAAGGAATTTTTTTACCTAAAACCCCCACATCACCACATAGTCACCCTTCATTCTTTTTCAATGGTTGTGAGGTTGAACACACCATAGGTGACCCTTCTGAAAATTTTGAAAAACCTATTGGAGAAGAAGAAGATCTTGTTTCACCTGAGGAGCCTGCTTCACTTATTCAAACCATGGCTGAAACTGAAGCCCAAGGAGACTTTTCCATTAGAGAGGTAGACGGGGAAAACAAAATGAAGAACATTAGCCCCTCAACCATTCCACACTTCCATGGACATACCTCTGAATATCCTGACCCATTCATGTTCGAATCTTCTATTTTCTGTAGGACATATGACTATGCCTCAGATGATTAAAAGCTGAAGCTATTCCCATCTACCCTTAAGGATGAAGCCTTGTGCTGGTTCATGGGTATACATGGGAAAAACATCACTACCTGTGCACAGATGCAAGAGGCATTCAACAACAAGTAAAAGGAATATTGTAGGTCCAAGGAAACTAAAGATGAGATATTTAGGATGACTCTAGGGCCCAATGAATCCCTGGAATACTATGAAGAGAGGTTTCATTTAAAATATAAGAGAGCCAACTGTACCCGTGATCATGGATTACTTAAACTAGTAATTCTCCGAGGGATCAGGGAGGAGGTGATAGAAACCCTCAATATGTTATTAGGAGGAGATATATACCATCTACCTTATGAGACAATAAAAAATTTCTTCAGGAACCATTCTAGGGAAACTAGGAATAAAGGCAGAGCTAGCCAAACTATAACCAATACCTCTTCCTCTTCCACCTCCATGAGGCATGAGATTGGAAATATGTAGGAGGGCTTCAAAAGTGACATGTTGCACACATTTTCCTTGCAAATGGACACAATGCAAGTTAAGAGGAAGCAGAAAGAGCCTTCGCTATATTTTTCCCAGATGTACTAGAAAACACCCTAGAAATTAATGTCCATTAAATGTCATAAAGGTTTTCTTAGTTTGTGAGGAGAATCATGCCACAAACAAGTGTCCCTCCTTACCTGTACTAAAATTTGTATATCAAGGTGGGGAAATAGGACCAGAGAAATTCTGTTTCATTAAGCAAAGAATGCCTCAAGGCCCTAGGTTATATCAGCAAGGTATGCAAGGTGCACCTTATTCTTACTATAAAAATAATCAGAATGAACCCATGCAATATTGGTACAACCCTACTCATCCATACTTGCCTAAACCTCCTACTTAGCCTTACAACCCTCCATATCATCCTCAGCCTGTGAACCAACCATTTCAATAATATGTTCCTCAACAACCTCAGTGGAAAAACCCATCCCAATGGTGGAGGCCTCAACATAATCAACCACCTGATCTAATTCCTCCACCCCAATCTCAACCTCAACTTACTCATGCTGCTCCACCCAAGATGCCTTAGATTCCTGCACAACTGTTAGGTCCCTATATTACTAGTATAGTCCCTTATTGTTGTTAGTGTAACCCCCTTATTTTTATTATTGTACCCTTGTAACCCCCATTTTTTTATTATTTTTCCCTTAAATTATTATTGTTAGGTCGGCTAGGATTACATTGTGGCCCACTAGGATTACATTATGGCCCCATCTACTCCTATATATAGAAAGAAGGTTTTGTAAATTGTATCATCCAAGAATTGTTCATTTATGTAATGTATTGGAGGTTTCCCCCTCGAAGTGGCTCATTTCTAAGGCGTTGATATCTCTTTTCTTCTCTTTTTGGAGCTGGTTACACAACATTTGGTATCAGAGCTTTGGATTCTAGGGTTTTCGCTGCTCCAAACAGGTCATCGTGGCATTTTCGCTATAAATTTTTTTCTTCGAAGTTTCAGAAGCTGAAATTTTTATGGTGCAAAGCCGAAATCCTGAGGAAGACCGTCTAAAAATTTCAAAGCTTGGTTCGTAACATTTTTGGAGATATGATCTGTGGAAGTTAGGTATTTTTTCAGGCTCCTAAACAGGTCAGCGTGGAATTTTCGCTATAACTGTTTTTCTACGAAGTTTCAAAATCTGAAATTCGTGTGGTATGAAGCTGAAATCCTGAGGAAATTGCTCAAAAAATTTCAGAGCTTGGTTCGAAATATTTTTGGAGATATGATCTGTGGAATGTAGTGCTTTTTCATGAAGCTAAATTTCATCTCAAAGAGGTGATCGTGGGAAAAGTTCAATAACTCTCTCTCTGGGCATCAGATTGGAGTGCCGTAAAAATTGGTTGCAGGTACACGGACTGTAGTTTCTTGGATATAAATTTTAGAGACGAAGGATGAAACAATGACACGTGGCAAGTCGTACAAGTTAGCTCTACTGAACTAGTCCATAAGTAGGTCATTATGGGAGATTAGACACAACTTGGTCTTGGAGAATCCAAATCAGGTCAGACCTACGGAATTCAAACGATAATTCAGGGGGCTATTTTTATACCAAAATTAAAATATTGAAGTGCTTCAGTCATAGATATAATCCAATTTCAATCTCGAGCACCTCAAAAGCAAGTAAAAGGTGTGTATTTTTTTCCAAATTGCATAAGTCTTGTTTGAAGAATCAATTTGAATTGATTCCAAGGGCATATTGTAGAATAGATATCAGTATTGGGTTAAAAATATGCCTCTTAAAAATAATTCAACACCCATTAAGCCTTCAGAAGGCTCTACCATGACTAATGAAGATGAAGAATTGCAACATGATCTATCAAAATTACAAGAGCAAGTGCAACAAATTTCACTCTCGCAATGAGCAACAAAAAATGAAATGGAAGTTTTGAAGAAAGGTGTGGAAGTGAATATGGACGGTTTGAAGAAAGGCGTGGAAGCTAAGATGGATGGCGTGGAAGCTACGATGGATGGCATGGAAGCTGGCATGGAAGCTAAGATGGATGATCTAAAATCAAACATCGAAGATTTGACAAAGTTGATACAAAAAATGATTCCTTATGGTACAAAGATCGCTTATATCTTTGTAAGAATTCCCAACTAAAACAAAAGATTCTTCTGGAATTGCACACTTCTCCTTTAGGAGGACACTCAGGATTTTTAAAAACTTACCACAGGGTGAAGAAAGAATTTTTTTGGGATGACCTTAAATCTGATATTCAAAAGTTTGTGGCAGAATGTTTGGTTTTCCAGCAGAATAAAGTGGAGACAATTAAGACCCCGGGACTTCTACAAACTTTATCCATTCCAAGTCAACGTTGGGAGGAGATTTCAATGGATTTTATCACAGGTTTACCTAAGTCCAAAGGAAATAATGTCATCATGGTGGTAGTTGATAGACTTACCAAGTATGCACACTTTTGTGCATTATCTCATCCATTTAAAGCAAGTACAGTTGCTACTACATTTATGATAGAATTCAAAAGCTACATGGAAGCCCAAGGGTTATTGTGAGCGACAGAGATCCCATTTTTACTGGAAATTTTTGGACGGAGTTATTTTCTTGTTTGGGTACTCAATTAGATCATAGCTCATCTTATCATCCTCAATCTGATGGTCAAACTGAGATAGTAAATAAATGTTTGGAAGGATATCTTCGTTGTTTTGTATCTGATAAACAAACACAATGGGCCAAGTGGTTACCTCTCGCTGAATGGTGGTATAACACTTCATTCCATACTGCAGCAAAAATGACCCCATTTATGGCACTTTATGGATATCATCCACCATCGATCACATCATCTTTAAGGGAAAATTCGAAGTTTCAAGCAGTGGAAGATCACATCGAGCATCAGCAAGAAGTTCTCCAACTCTTAAAGGATAACCTGAATTTGGCACAAAATCGAATGAAACAACAGGCAGATCAACATCGTAGCGAGAGAAGTTTTGATGTAGGAGATTGGGTATTTTTACTGCTACAACCATACAAACAAATGTCCCTCAAGCAAGCAAAGAAGGATAATAAATTATCGCCAAAGTACTATGGTCCTTACAAGGTGTTGCAAAAGATTGGTACTATGGCATACAAATTGGAGCTTCCTGCTTCTTCGCGAGTACATCCAGTTTTCCATGTTTCATGCTTAAAGAAGGTTATAGGTGAAAATCTTCCAGCTCAAACAATATTTCCAGAACTTGATGAGGAAGGAAAAATCATATTGGAACCTGAAGCGGTCACGGAAACAAGAACTCGACAACTACGGAATCGATCAATTTCAGAGTATCTCATCAAGTGGAAGAACTTACCCACCGAAGATTCTACATGGGAGGATGAGAATTTTATACAGAAGCACCCAGAGCTACTCAAGTGTTGAGGACAACACTTTTTTGAAGGAGAGGGGCATGTTAGGTCCCTATATTACTAGTATAGTCCCTTATTGTTGTTAGTGTAACCCCCTTATTGTTATTATTGTACCCTTGTAACCCTCATTTTGTTATTATTGTGCCCTTAAATTATTATTGTTAGGTCGGCTAGGATTACATTGTGGCCCACTAGGATTACATTATGGCCCCATGGACTCCTATATATAGAAAGGAGGTTTTGTAAATTGTATCATCCAAGAATTGTGCATTTATGTAATGTATTAGAGGTTTCCCCCTCGAAGTGGCTCATTTCTAAGGCGTTGATATCTATTTTCTTCTCTTTTTGGAGCTGGTACACAACAACAACCCAATCCAAACCTAAAAAACATACATGCATAGGAGGTTTATAATGGAGAAACATCATATCCAACTTATGTTGTTGAGATACAGGAGATTAATCTTAGGCGTGGAAGAGTAATCCCAGACAACCACCCTCCATCTCCACTTTTAGAGGTTGAGAAGGAAATGGAAGAAAGTAACACTCAGATCCAACAACCTCCTTTTCCTGAGCGCTTGATCCATTCCAGGTAGCACACCCTAGAGGAGACCGAACTTATGGGAGAAGTGAAAAAACTTGTATGTAAAGATACCCCTTCTCTAGGCCATTAAGGATTTCCCTATTTACAATAGGTTCATCAAGGAAAAGTTCTTCAAGAAACTTGGGAGAAAGGAGAAAGATACCCCCACCATCAATGTAGTAGGAAAATTTCCCTACTTAATGTTGGGAAGGGTGACCTTTCCAAAGTACCTGGACCCTAGCAGTTTAGCTGTAGATATGCACATAGATGGTGTCATAGTCCCCAATAATTTGATTAATATTGGGGCTGCCATCAATGTTATGACCAAGGAAACTATGTTGAAACTCAACCTCCAAGTTACTTTGAGGAAAACTACAATAGTTTTGTAATGTGCAGATCGGTCCACAGTAACTCCAGAAGGAATTATTGAGTATGTTATGACTTCAATTGACTCTTGGGATATCCTACAGATTTCCTGGTTCTGGAGCCAAAAACCAAGTTCAATGTATATCCTCTCATATTAGGGATACCTTGGTTAGCCACTGCCGATGCTTATATCAACTGTCGGGAAAAAAACATGACTATTAATAATGGGCCCTTGTCTAAAGCACTAGTATTATATCCTCTAGCCCAACCTTCCATTGATCCTGATTTACCTATATGGTGGGAGGATGAAGAAATTGAGGTATAAAACACTACCCCCATTTGTACCATAGATGTTGTTCTTAGAGGCGGTCATATTAATGAAAATTAACGCATCGACCATGTCATTCAAAACCAATCCCCCCACTAACAACCCACTTGAAAAGCTAGTCAAAGAATTTGAAAGCCACCCTTGGATGGAATTGCACTCACTCAATTCGACCTTTGAAACCACCAAGGATGTGGAGTTTGGCCCATCCAGATCTCTGAAAATTAACTCAAACCTCTCAGATAAAGAAGAAAAGCAATTATGCCAGCTTCTGAAAGAAAACCTAGATGCATTTTCCTAGAATTACAAGGGCATGAAAGGGGTGCATCCCTCAGTATGCAGACATCATATTTACATTAAGGAAGGATGCAAGCGTGTGCGCCAACCCCAAAGGTAGATGAACCCAACTCTAAAGGACATAGTGAAGGAATACCTACATAAATTTTTAGATGCAGGCTTCATTTATCCTATATCAAACAATGAGTGGGTATCTCCTCTTGTCCTAATCCGGAAGAAGAATGGAAAATGGTGAATTTGTGGTGATTATCAGGAACTCAAAAAAGCCACCAAGAAGGACCATTTCCCTTTTCCCTTTATAGACCAAGTCCTGGATGGCCTTGCAGGAAAGAAGTTATTTTACTTCTTAGATGGGTTCAGTGGGTATAACTTGATCCAAATCAACCCTAAAGACCAGGACAAGACTACTTTCACCTGCCCTTGGGGTACCTTCGCTTACTGAGTCCTACCCTTTTGGTTGTGCAATGCCCTAGCGACCTTCTAAAGAGTTTTCTTGAGAATTTCCTCTGAGCTAGTCCATGACTCAGTTGAAATATACATGGATGATTTCACACCCTATGGGGATGGATTCCAGGAATATCTATCCAATTTAGGAAAAGTGCTGAGAAGGTGAAATGAGATGCATCTCTCCCTGAGCCCAGAAAAGTGTGAATTCCTGAAAAGAGTAGGATTTTTATTGGGGAACTCAATCTCCCAAGAAGGAATACAGGTGGACCTAAAAAAAATCACCATCATCAAAAGGGTACCTACTCCTCAAAAGCAGAGAGATGTCAGGAGTTTCTTGAGGGTAGTTGGCTAGTATAGAAGGTTCATAAAATATTTTAGCAAGTTGGCCTTGCCACTATTTGGTTTTTTATCCAAGGATTCTAAGTTTACTTGGTCCGGTCTTTGTCAAGAATATTTTGAGCTCATTAAGGGAAAGTTGACTTCTTCCCCCATTCTCTGAGGTCCAAATTGGACACTTCATTTCCACATCCACACCGATGCATCAACCAAAGTTGTGGGTGCATCATTGGGTCTGTTAAAAGACAAATTACATTATGAAATATATTTCATTAGTAAGAACTTGTTGAATGATGAACTCAACTACACTGTCACAGAGAAGGATGTGTTATCCATTGTCCATGATTTAAAAAAATTTAGACATTATGCCATTGGTTATTAGACCTTTGTACACACTCACCATGAAACCATCAAATATTTAATGAACAAACCAGATGTTAATGCTAGAATAATTAGATGGTTGTTACTATTACATCAATTTGACCTAACCATTGTTGAAAAACCTAGAAAGGAGAATATTGTTGCAGATTTTTTATCCATATTAGCTCTATATGTAGATGAAGAAGGAATGGTGGATGACCAGCTTCCAGATGAACATCTCTTCGCTATCTCAACAATATCACCATGGTTTGATGACACAACTAACTACTTGGATGCTAAAAATTTCCCTCCTAATCTCTCATTCAAGGATAAAATAAAGATCATGAAAAAAAGCGTCCCTTTCACATGGATTGGGGGGAATCTATTCAAGCTAGGCCCTGACCAAATTCTCAGAAGATGTGTCAGGGTGGAAGAATTTTTTGATATCCTCTCTGCATGTCATGATAGCCCTTCTGGAGGCAAATTTGCTACAAAAAGGGTTGCCTTCAAAGTTTTGCAGGTATGATACTATTGGCCTACCCTTCACTAGTATGCCAGAAGATACGCTAGCAGGTGTGACCAGTGCCAAAGGATGGGGAAACCTACACAGAGGGATGAGATGCCTTTGCACCTTTAGATGTCTCTTGAGCCATTTGACAGGTGGGGCATGAAATTCATTGGACTTATCATTAGGGGAATTTTTAGGTCTAAAATGGGCCTCCTAAGGAAATTTTAAAATAATAGTGGAAATGCTAAAATAATATTTGATTACATCATCAAATTTTAGAGGGAAAGAAGAAAAAACTACGTTTTCAACTCGTATTTTCAAATTATCTCCCAAATTTTTTACTCAAATTTCGAGTGGGAGTACTCGTTGGATGCAAAATTTAATTCCACATCCAAGGAGTACCCATGTTGCATACTTTCGATGGACCCTGCCACATGAAAAATAAGAAATACATTAAAAACATGATTGTAATCACATTTTTCATGTATTTCTCATCTTTTCGCATAACAAAGTCTATCGAAAGTATGCAACATGGGTACTCGTTGGATGAGGACTTAAATTTTGCATCCAATGAGTACTCCCAATTGAAATTTGAGTAAAAATTTTTGGAGATAAGTTGAAAATACAAGTTGAAAAAGTAGTTTTATTATTTTATTATTTTTTAATATTTTTACCATTTTACTTAAAAAATGGTGAATCATCCCCCATGGTTGGCATCATCATGTTGAATCCTATTGGTTCCTATAAATTTTATTTTTGTTATACATTTTTCTTAGGAGGTCCATTTTAGACCTCAAATTTCCCCTAACGTGATCCACCATCTTGCTAGAGAAAGTATATCATAGTCTACACTAACTACCTCACAAAGTGGGCTGAAACAAAATATGTGGGGGTACCAACCGAGGAGAAAGTAGCAAAATTTATGAAAGAGAGTGTGTTTTACAAATTTTGATACCCAGAGAGGTAGTCACTGATCAGGGGGCATAATTCACATCTCATCTCGTTGAGAATATTTTGAGGAGGTACAAGATAAAGCATAAGACTTCCACTGCCTACCACCCTCAAGAAAATGGACAAGTGGAAGTAACCAACAGATCCTTTGAGAATATCCTCACCAAGGTTGTGAGAAGCAACATAAAAGATTGGACAGACAGATTGGTAGAATCTACTTGGGCCTACAACACTACTTGGAAAACAACAACATGTTTCACTCCTTATGACCTGGTCTATGGCAAGAAAGCTCTGCTTTCAATTGAATTTTAGTTCAACACCTTAAGGATGGTAGCTAAGTTAGAGCTAGATATATATAATTCTCAACAAGAGAGGTTGCTGCAATTAAATAGACAGGATGAGTTCAGGATGTAAGCACTCGTTCACACATAAGTAATTCAACTGCAAAGGAAGGTATGGCATCACAAGTACATTAAGGAAAAGACCCTTTAGGAAGGAGATTGGGTGTTGTTGTATGACTCAAGGTTTAAGGATTTCAAAGGAAAACTAATGACAAGATGGATGGGACCCTACAAGGTGGAAAAATGTTATGATAATGGCACAGTTCAAGTCATAACCATAGATGAGGCAGGAATTCCCCTACTTGTCAATGGTTACAGGCTTAAGGTTTACAAAAAGCCCCTTTCTAGGGTGAAATTTATAAATTAAATAAATAGGGAGGTTCATGTCATGGGAGTGATCTGATTATGAATGTTATTTTTTCCGTGCTGATTTCATTTTCAGATATAAAACTTATTTACTGATCTTATTCTCGATGTACAGGTTTCCTTGTTGCTTATGTGTGTCAAAATAGGATGAATTTAAAAGGGTGAACAAAAATACATAAATAACAACAAAAAATCACAACTAATCCATTAAAAAAAATTTTTGATGAAGGAGTTCACCCCTCCTCGGCTACATCTCCTTGGTCCAGCTTCCATGGCTTGGGCCTATGTATTACCTCAATTGTGCTCAAATTGATGTTTAAATGCATCACATTATCTTGGAATAGAATTCAATGAGTTCAAAGTCTCAAAATATATCATAAATGACTATTTATTTACTCATCTTGGTCTTCATATGCTCTAGACATGGCTTTCCCTCCTAGTGGTCCTAGCCTTCAAAATTATTCAAGGCAACAAAAACCTCTGCAAAATTCCTCCTTTTCCTCCGGAACCTATTCAAATGTGTTCATAACATGCCAATTATCCATGAATGAATCTTTATGAGCTCAATTTGGTTGAAAATTGACTCAGTTATGGAAAAAACAAAATTTCCCCCAATTTCTCCTCCAAATCTAGAAGGACTCTAGCTAACTCCAACATTTTTGGTGGAATATCCTAATTTAGTGTTATAGCTGATTCCGATGCTAATTAGTATGAGAATTAATTAGGCTTAATCTTGTATTAAATGGGATAAGCGCACTTTAATTCCACATTATGGTTTTGGGTTGGACCATGGTCATGTTATAGGGTGACGTGGAGGAGGGTTCACCCCCTCCGTTCCTACCACCGGTGTTTGCCACCGTTAAAATTAAAGTGGGCCGCAATACATTTCAGGTTTTTCCCTCTTAGTACATTGGTGAATGCATTGAGTGTTTGGGGGAAGGTCATGGGGTTGAACCCCGACCTCACCCCTCATAACATGTTTTTTCCACAACATAATATGCTCCGAAAATATTTATATATGCACCCATAATCAATGTAATGGACTTTGGTTTGAAAATTAGAAACACCACCAAATGTGTTGAATATTAATTAAACCATGAACTTTGAAAATATATATTTGCAGAAATTTCACATGTCAGACTTTAGGTTTGTAATACCAACATTTAATAAACATTTGATTTGGTTTAACATAACATATATGTGGAATTGATATGCCATATGTGGAATATTAAAATTAATTAATGTTTTAATTAAACATAAAATTATATATATATATATATATAACCTTAATTAAAAAAAAAAATCAGCACATAAATACCATGAACCCAAATTCAACCTTAGGAGGTCATCAGAAAAATTTCACCTTCACAAACCAAACTGGCGAATCCCGCAGTGAAACTTGTCACAGTCCCATTAGAAAAAAACTGAAGAAGGTTCCATGAATGCTAACTGGGATGCCATGTCATTAGCCTGTACCTGTTCTACAATTTTTTATAAAAAATTGCATGTTTTGAACGACAATCAGGATACCATAACTTCTTCATCTGAACTCGGTTTTCGATGAAACAAGTTGTGTTGGATTCCTGGAAAAAGGGTCGGTCATAGTCATTCAGCTTGAAATCAATTCTGAGAAATTTAATATTTGAGCTAAAATAGTAAGCCTCTGATCATTCCTCCCACTAGAAGCTTTTTAGACCCAAAAATATCTCTGATTACTGATAATGTGGATGAGGGTACTATTCCCTGACCCTTTGAGTCTCTATCCATTGAAATTTTCCCAATTTCATCATTTGTAGCATTTCACAAAAAAGTCAACTTTTTCCTTGATTCTTGTGACGTTCTCTTGCTGTCATTGACACTGTCATGCTGCAATATTTCTGAATTTTCAGAACAACAAGCTATTCTTGCAGAAACCATATTGTTCCTACCTTGGTCAATAATCCAAGGAAACTTTAAAACTTTCTCACCTTGCACACTGTCACCATGGCGATTTTTTGCTACGTTTTCCTTGTACTTGCGTCGACTCTTGACCAAGTATCTTTTCCATTGCCATGTACCTTTTGGAAACCATAAACCATCATTTGTGGAACCCATGCCTTCTTTTCCAAGCTTCTTTGTTGCTTTCTCTTTGACCTTTGCACTCTCTTGCACCGACATCTTGTTTCCAACACTACTCAACACTGATGTTGACTGGTGCAATTTTTTTCATCTTTTTCACCTTATTTCCAAGGAAACCTATTAGAATCCTGAAACACATCATTACATGCATAAGCATATTTTTGAAAATTTTGATTCAAAACATCTCTTTGTTTGATCATCAACAATGTCAAGTTATGACTTGCATTCAATATCCTCTTCATTTCACTTGCATGTATAAGAGACAAACCTGTATTCTTCTTATGCGCTCTAATTATGTACTCAATACCATCCTTAAACAAGTGATACTTATTCTCATGGCGATGAAATACTGATTTCCTATCATCAGATAAAGAATTCCTAATACAATACCTGATATCTCAAGTGGCACCACATCAAGCTCAACTTCATCAAGAAAGTTTGAGTTGATGGTGAATCCTAGTAAGCACTTCCTTATAACTTGCAAGTTTGCATTGTTGCATATCCAACCCAAAGGATATGGTCTTGGATGTCTAATAGTTTCAAGGCCTAGTTTCTTAACCAAGTCTTCGGAAGTCATGTTAGCTTGTCACCCACTATCAAAAAGTGTATCAATCTTGGTATGTTTAGAGACAACCCTAATATGGAAAATTTCTATTCTTGTATCTTCTTCATGAGTAACATTTGAAAATTTTGAAGAACTAGTGCTTGCAATATGTGTACCTTTCAAATCCATGGATATAATCTTTGTATCATCTCCTGAATGTGACCCTAAGTCATGTTCAATTATAACAACAATTTTACCCTTTTGTTGGCCTTCGGTTTGTTTGGTTTCAATTCTGGATGAAGTTGCCAACAATGGTATTCATCATGTCCAGTCTTTGAAAAAAATTTCATGTGATTTTTTCCTTCTCTCTTTTTACAAAACCATTTCTTTTTCCTCTTCCAAAAAAATTTCCTTTTCCTTTACCCTCACTTTCACTTTTCTCATCTATGTTTTATTTCCCTCTTGCCTCTAAGTGTGTGGCTTGTACACAAACTGCATCTAAATTTCTTGGGTTAAATATAATAATAGTATGTTTCAAATAGGAATGTAGAACCCCAATGTATTTCAAGATTGTATCTTGGGAATTCAAGTTTATACCTGACAACAAACCCCTTTTCCTAAACTCGTAGGTATATTCTTGAATTGTTTGACCCTTGAACTTCGTAAAATATTGCCAACTCATAAAAGATTTTTGCATATAGGCTAAATGATAAAGCTATCTTTTAATGGAAGAAATAAACTCAACCCAAGAAATGGATATCTTACCATGGATTCACATTTCCTCTTGAGTCTTTGCTTCCCACCAAACTAGTGCTGCTCCTTCTAGCCTTAATGAAGCCAACTGGATCTTTTTGTCATATTCATGAAGGTTCTGATTTATGAAATACACCTCCAATTGAAATATCCAATTGTCAAGCCTCTCTGCATTTAACTCGCCATTGTACATGGGAAGTTCAAACTTAATGTCCAATTTGAGTAATGGAGTTTTTCCTTTTGTGGATTTTGAGTGAGTTTGAGTGCTTTTTGTGGTGGAAGTGGAAGATGATGCTGATGGAGATGATGAGGATGATGAAGATGGTGGATATGGAGGTGGATTTCCTCCGCTTCCCTTTGAAATCTTCTCTGCATCCTTCTTACCATCTGAAGTTCCTTCTCCATATGGAGGTTTAGAACCTTCTCCTGCCATCCCAACATTAAATACATCAAACATAAATTTAACCATCCTCCTTATGTATTTGAAGTATATCTTGAAATATTCCTCTTTTTAATGTCCTTGAGTCTCTCCAAAATATGGCATGATGGATATGGATTCAAGCTCAACTTCTGATGCTTGTACCTCTTTAATCAACTCAACTTCTTGTGCAATTTGTACATCTTAAATATTATATTCTTGAGACAAAACTTGAGGTTCTTAAAGTGAAGAAATGAGTGGAATTTTGGGTGAAGATGATGCTATTTCAATATTTCTTCTTATGGTCCTAATCTTAGGACTTGCAACCAGCAATTTCCCTTCACCTTTATGCAACTTTAACCTTGTCAGCATCACAATTTGCAACCACTTAACTTGCAAAAAACTTCAAGAAAATATCAATAAAATAACCTTGCCTTTCAACCAAAGCTCTGATACCAACTTGATTTTATTATGAATTTTATTTTTGTTGTGTGAATTTTATTCTTAGATATAAAAATGATTTGCTAATCTTATGCTTGATGTACAGGTTTCCTTGTTTCTTATGTGTGTCAAAACAGGAAATTAAATTGAGTTTTATGAGTGAATTTGTAAGCATAAAGAATGAATTTAAAAATCTGAATAGCAGAAACATAAATAACAACAAACCATCACAACTGATCCATTAAAACAGATTTTTGATGAAGGAGTTCACCCCTCCTGGGCTACATCTCCTTGGTCCAGCTTTCATGGCTTGGGCCTCTGTATTAGCTCAATTGTGCTCAAATTTCTATTTACATGCCTCAAATTCTCTTGGAACATACTCCAATGAGTTTGAAATTTTGAAATCTATCAGAAATGACTGTTTGTTTACTCAATTTGGCTTTCAGATGCTCTAGGCATGGCCTTCCCTCTTGGTGGCCCTAATCTTAAAAATTATTCAATGAAACAAAAACCTTTGTAAAATTGCTTCTATTCCTCTGAAACATGTTCCATTGTGTTCATATCATGCCAATTAGCCAATAATGATTCTTTTTGAGCTCAATTTGGTTGAAAATTGACTCAGTTATGGAAAACACAAAATTTCCCCCAATTTCTCCTCCAAATCTAGGACTCCAGCTAACTTCGACATATTTGGTGGAGCCTCCGAATTTAGTGCTACCACTAATTCTACCACTAATTAGTAGGAGGATTAATTAGTATTAATCCTGGATTAAATGGAATAAGTGCACTTTAATTTTGATTTATGGTTTTGGGTTGGAGTATGGTCATGTTGTAGGGTCACGTGGAGGAGGGTTGGACCGTAGGGCTAGTCCCTTCTGTTCCTACCACCGGATTCCACCGCCATTCAAACTAAAGTGGGCCACAATACATTTCAGGTTTTGTCCGCTTGGTACATTGGTGAAGGTGTTGAGTGTTTGGGGGGATGTCACGGGGTCGAACCCCGACCTCACCCCTCATAACACGTTTTTGCCACAACATAATATGCTCCGAAAATATTAATATATGCACCCATAACCAATGTAATGGACTTTGGTTTAAACATTAGAAACACCACTGAATGTGTTGAATATTAATTAAACCACTGACTTTGAAAATATATATTCACAAAATTTTAACATGTCGGGCTTTAGGTTTGTAATACCAATGTTTAATAAACATTTGATTTGGTTTAACATAATATATATGTAGAATTGTTATGCCATATGTGGAATATTAAAATTAATTACATGAATTAAAAATAATACACACACACACACACACACACACACACACACACACACACACATATAGATAACCTTAATTAATTAAAAAAAAAATCCATCACATAAATATCATGAACCCAAATTCAACCTTAGGAGGTCATTGGACAAATTTCACCTTCATAAACCAAACTCTCAAATCCCGTAGTGACACTTGTCACAATCCCTTTGGAAAAAAACTAAATAAGATTCCCTGAATGCTGACTAGGAAGCCATGTCATCAGCCTGTACCTGTTCTAAAATTTTCTTATAAAAATTTGTCTGTTCTGAACAACTATCAACAGACCATAACTTCTTCATCGAAACTCAGTTTTCGACGAAACGAGTTGCATCAGATTCCTAGAAATGGGCTGGTCATGGTTGTTTAGTTTGAAACCAATTATGTGCACTTTCATTTTTTAGCTAAAATACTAAGCCTCTAATCATTCCCCCGCACTAAGCCTTTTGGAACCCAAAATCTCTCTGATCACTAATCATGTGGATGAGGGTACGGTTACCTCACTCTTCTAGTCTCTATCCATTGAAATTTTCCCAATTTCAACATTTGGATCTTTTCACAAAAAGTAAACTTTTTCCTTGATTCTTGCAACATTCTCTGACTGTCATTGACATCGTTATGCTGCAATATTTCTAAATTTGCAGAAAAAAATCTATTCTTGCATAAAATATCTTGTTCCTACCTTGGTCAATAATCAAAGGAAACCTAAAAACTTTCTCACCTTGCACACTGTCACCTGGCGGTATTTTGTTGCTTTTTCCTTTTACTTCCATCGACTCTTGACCGAGTGTCTTCGCCATATCCATGTACCTTTTGGAAACCATAACCAACATTTGTGTAGCCCGTGCCTTCTTTTCCAATATTCTTTGTCGCTTTCTCATTGACCTTTGCACTCTATTGCACCAGCATCTTGTTTCCAACACTTCTCAACATTGATGTTGACTACTGCAAATGTTTTTCATCTTGTTCACCTTATTTCAAAGGAAACCTATTAGAATCCTGAAACAACTCATTAAAATCATAAGAATATTTTTTAAAATATTGATTCAAAACATCTCTTTGTTTGATCATCAACAATGTCAAGTTCTGACTTGCATTCACTATCCTCTTCATTTCACTTACATGTATAAGAGACAAACTCGCCGTTCTTCTGATGCACTCTAATTATGTACTCAATACCATCCTTAAAAAAGTGATACTTATTCTCATGGTGATGAAATAATTCTTTCCTATCATACAAATAAGAACTTCCCAACACAACACCTAATATCTCAAGCGACACCACATCAAGATCAAATTCATCAAGAAATTTTGAGTTGATGGCGCATCTTAGTAAGCACTTCCTTGTAACCTGCAAGTTTTCATTCTTTCATAACCAACCCAAAGGATATGGCCTTGGATGTCTAATAGTTTCAAGGCCTAGTTGCTTAACAAAGTCTTCAGAAATCAAGTTAGCTTGCGACCCACTATCAAAAAATATATCAATCTAGGTATATTTAGAGACAACTTTAATATGGAAAAGTTCTATTCTTGTAGCTTCATCATGAGTATCATTTGAACAATTTGAAGAACTAGTGCTTGCAATATGTGTACCTTTCAAACCCATGGCTGCAATATTTGTCTCATATGCTGAATCTGACCCTAAGTTATGTTCAACTATAACAACAGTTTTACCCTTCTATTTGGCTTTCAGTCTATTTGGTTTCAATTCTGGATGAATTTGCCAACACTGATCTTCATCATGGCCAGTCTTTGAATAATTTTTGCATGTGATTTTTTCCTTCTCTCTTTTTACAAAAATATTTCTTTTTCATCTTCCAAAAAAATTTCCTTTTCCTTTACCCTCACTTTCACTTTTATCATCTATTTTTTGTTTCCCTCTTGATTCTAAATGTGTGGCTTGTACACAAACTTAATCTAAATTGCTTGGGTTAAACATAAGAATAGTATGTTTCAAATAGGAATGTAAACCCCCAATGTATTTCAAGAGTGTATCTTGGTAATTCAAGTGTTGGGCCTTAGTTTTGGTCTTATTTTTGCTCAAAGAAAAATACTTAGGGGTTAATGAAATGAATATGTATGGAAATGAAATGGAATATGATGTATAAGGATTATAGGGTATGTATAGGGAATATAAGATATGAAATGATAATGAATATCCTCAGGTACTAATTTTGACTTAACAAAAACTAAAAATTTCTAAGAAAAATTTGAATTTTCAAGCACAAAATGACTATACATATACTCCCCTGGATGATGTCTGTACAAGTGAGATGAAATCAATTGATCAGATGTTGTAGATGGATCAAAAAGTAAACTGTATTGCTGCTCCTTGTTCTTCATGCTCTGGTTCTTGAATTGTTAGTCAGGTCCCTTTGTAATGATTCTTTGTTTCAGGTCCCTCTGCACTGCTTACAGAATATGCACATGTTGTTTTGACATTGGCAGGTCTTTCAGGTCCCTCTGTAATGATTTCTTATTTCAGGTCCCTCTGTTGACAATGCAAGTTCCTTCTATACTTCAGCTTTCCAGCTAAAGATCTGATGCAAGTCTCCCCCTTGTTTAAGATGTGACTTGTCCTCAAGTCAGTTGTTGGTGGAGAGTACCTGTATTGAAATTATGTGAGAACAATAGAACAAGAAAAAGGAATTCATAGAGTCCAAGTTGCCCTGGTTTTCCCCTATGAATTCGTGTTTGCTGAGTGCCAGTTGCCTGGTTTTCACTAGCAAACAAATTATTTTTTATGTTTTTTTTTATGTTTTGTTTTGTTTTGTTTTGTTTTTTTTTTTTTTTTAATGTGTTTTTTTTATTCAACTTTTAATATGGAAAAGTTCTATTCTTGTAGCTTCATCATGAGTATCATTTGAACAATTTGAAGAACTAGTGCTTGCAATATGTGTACCTTTCAAACCCATGGCTGCAATATTTGTCTCATATGCTGAATCTGACCCTAAGTTATGTTCAACTATAACAACAGTTTTACCCTTCTATTTGGATTTCAGTCTATTTGGTTTCAATTCTGGATGAATTTGCCAACACTGATCTTCATCATGGCCAGTCTTTGAATAATTTTTGCATGTGATTTTTTCCTTCTCTCTTTTTACAAAAATATTTCTTTTTCATCTTCCAAAAAAATTTCCTTTTCCTTTACCCTCACTTTCACTTTTATCATCTATTTTTTGTTTCCCTCTTGATTCTAAATTTGTGGCTTGTACACAAACTTAATCTAAATTGATTGGGTTAAACATAAGAATAGTATGTTTCAAATAGGAATGTAAACCCCCAATGTATTTCAAGAGTGTATCTTGGTAATTCAAGTTTATTCCTAACAACAAACCCATTTTCCTAAACTCCTGGGTATATTGTTGAACTGTTTGACCCTTGAGATGCCTAAAATTTTGCAAAATCATGATATAATTTTGTATATAGGCTAAAGGATAAAACTGTATTTTAATGGAAGAAATAAAATCAACCCAAGAAATGGATATCTTACCATGGATTCAAATTTCCTCTTGAGTCTTTGCTTCCCACAAAACTAGTGTTGCTCCTTCTAGCCTTAATGAAGCCAACTGGATCTTTATTTCGTCTTCATGAAGGTTCTAAATTTTTCAATACAGCTCCAATTGACGTATCCAATTGTCAATCCTCTCTGCATTTACCTTGCCATTGTAATGGGAATTTCAAACTTAATGTCCAATTTGAGTAATGGAGTTTTTCCTTTTGTGGATTTTCAGTGAGTGTGAGTGGTTTTTGTGGTGGAAGTGGAAGATGATGCTGATGGAAAGGATGAGGATGATGAATATGGTGGAGATGGAGGTGGATTTCCTCCACTTCCCTTTGAACTCTTCTCTTCATCCTTCTTACCATCTGAAGCTCCTTCTCCATATGGAGGCTTAGAACCTTCTCCTGCCATCCCAAAAGTAAATACATCAAACATAACTTTAACCATACTCCTTATGTCTTTGAAGTCTCTCTTGACATCTTCCTCTTCTTAATGTCCTTGAGTCTCTCCAACACCTAACATGATGTATATGGATTCAAGCTCAACTTCTAATGCTTGTACCTCTTCAATCAACTCAACTTCTTGTGCAATTTGTACCTTTTCAATCTCAACTTCTTGAGACAAAACTTGTGGTTCTTCAAGTGCATCTATGAGTGGAATTTTGGTTGAATATGATTCTCTTTTAGCTCTCCTTATTATTGTCCTAATCTTAGGACTTGCAACCAACAATTTCTCGTCACCTTTCTGAAACTTTAACCTTGTCACCATCACAATTTTGCAACCATTAAACTTGAAGAAAATTTTAAGAAATTATCAAGCAAATAACCTTACCTTTCAACCAAATCTCTGATACCAACTTGATCTGATTATGAATGTTAGTTTTGTTGTGCTAATTTCATTTTCAGAGATAAAACTTATTTACTGATCTTATTCTTGATGTACAGGCTTCCTTGTTCCTTATGTGTTTCAAAGAAAGAAATTAAACTGAGTTTTATGAGTGAATTTGTAAGAATAAATAATGAATTTAAAAGGCTGAATATCAGCAACATAAATAACAACAAACCATCACAACTAAGCCATTAAAACATATTTTTTATGAAGGATTTCACCCCTCCTGGGCTACATCTCCTTGGTCCAACTTCCATGGCTTGGGCCTCTGTATTAGCTCAATTGTTCTCAAATTACTATGTACATGCGTCAAATACTCTTGGAGCATACTCTAATTAGTTAAAATTGTGGAAATATATTAGAAATGACTATTTATTTACTCAATTTGGCCTTTAGATGCTCTATGCATGGCCTTCTCTTCTGGTGTCCCTACGCTTGAAAATTCCTCAAGGAAACAAAAACCTCTATAAATTTTCTCATTTTCCTATACAACATGTTCCAATGTGTTCATAGCATGCCAATTAGCCAAGAATGACTCTTTCTGGGTTCTTTGGTAGAAAATTGACTCACTTATGGCAAAAATAAAATTTCCCCCAATTTCTCCTCCAAATCTAGAAGGACTCCAACTAACTTTGACATTTTTGGTGGAATCTCGGAATTTAGCACTGCTGCTAATTTCACCGATAATTAGTAGGAGGAGTAATTAGGCTTAATCCTGGATTAAATGGGACAAGCACAGTTTAATTATGCATTATGGTTTTGCATTGGAGCATGGTCATGTTGTAGGGTCATGTGGAGGAGGGCTGGCCCCCTCCATTCCCGCCACCGGAGTCTGCCACCGTTCAAATTAAAGTGGGCCGCAATAAATTTCAGGTTCTACTCGCTTGGTACATTGGTGAAGGCATCGAGTGTTTGGGGGGAGGTCATCGGGTCAAACCTCGATCTCACCCCTCATAACACGTTTTTTCCACAACATAATATGCTCCAAAAATCTTAATATATGCGCCCATAACCAATGTAATGGACTTTGGTTTGAACAGTAGATACACCACTGAATGTTTTGAATATTAATTAAACCATGGACTTTGCAAATATATATGTGCAAACATTTAACATGTCGGACTTTAGGTTTGTAATACCAATGTTTAATAAACATTTGACTTGGTTTAACATGATATATATGTAGAATTAGTGTGCCACATGTGGAATATTAAAATTAATTAAGGTTTCAATTAAAAATAAAATAAAATAATATATATAACCTTAATTAATTAAAAAAATATTTCCAGCACATAAATACCATGAACCCAACTTCAACCTTAGGAGGTCATTGGAAAAAATTCATCTTCACAAACGAAACTAGCGAATCTCGCAATGACACTCGTCACAGTCAATTTGGACAAAAGCTGAAGCAGATTCCCTGAATGCTAACTGGGTTGCCATGTCATCAACCTGTACCTGTTCTGCATTTTTTTTTTAATAAAAATTTGCTTGTTCTGAATGATGATCAACAGACCATAACTTCTCCATACAAACTTGGTTTTCAATGAAACGATTTGCATTGGATTCCTAGTGACGGGGCGGTCACGGTCATGGTCGTTTAGTTTGCAATCAATTTTGAGCACTTTCATTTTTCATCTATAATATTGAGCCCCTTATTAGGGAGATTCCATAGTTTCTAATGCCTCCACCTCATAGAAAATAAAAACTAAAAAAATAGGCATGGGTGAAAACCTCTTTGAGGCACCCTAGGCCAATTCCATGGTTGAAAACCTCCTTGAGACAATCCTGGGGCAAAAAAAAAAGAGTGAGAAAAAAAATGGAAAATAAAAGATCCTTGGGTGAAAACCTCTTTGAGGTGCCCAAGGCAGGGTTATGGGTTAAGAACCTCTTGGAAGGCATCCCACTTGCCTTAAAAAAAAAAAATGAAAAAAAGAAAATAAATAAATGGAAAAAGAAGAAACATACCTATGCACTTAATTATTATTTATTTATTTATTTGTGCAGGATATTGATCAAAGCTGGTTTTTAGGATCGATAGGAGAAGTTTCTCTTCATTTCTCCTTCTTCTATGCTTGCAAACTCCATGATCCACTCCATCATACACCCCTTGAACCATTTCATCCCTCAAATAGGCAAAAATTACATTTCTTTCTCTAAATTGGAAATTCTACAGGAAAATCCAGTAGCTACAGGATTCCTGTAGCACTACAAGAACTCATGTAAATGCTACAAGAAACTCATTCATGAAGGAAGAATATATATCACGGTTTTATGAACTTCAAGGAAAGCATGATAATTTATTTTTTTCCTATACCTATAATTCCCAACCTATTATTCACTCGATGCACAAGGATTCACTCTCTAAACCCTATGTTGCACCATTAGTAGCTAAATCATATAAAACTTGGCATGAGACCCATTCACTCACCTATCCTCCAAACCATTCATTCCATCACTCTCTCCATAGCCTCCATGAACCATTTCCCTCCATTTATGAGAAAAATGAAGCAACAAGAAGCAAGAAAAATACTGCTACAGGAATTGGAAAGCTTCATGTAGAAAATCTGTGTGTGGCACAACAAGGCCAAAGATGAAGGAAAGTTGATGAGGATGGATCCAAAAGACTACCAGTAGACTCTGGAAGGGAAAGAACACCAACTGTGGGACCTGAAGAACTCTAGACGAGCATCTCACTTAGAAAACGTTTCTCACTCAGAAAATAAATAAGAAGTAAAAATCACAGGGCTTCATTAACAAGGCAATACCATATCACATGCGTTCATATTGGGGCATAAAAAATGAAAAAAACATAAAATAATATAATTGCCATATAACAAGGGGTAAACGGGTTTTTATATATTATATTATAATATATATATTATAAGGTTTTTTTTATTGCATATATGGGCCTAGTGGAGGCCAAAAACAAGTAGGAGTATGGTGGTATGAATAAAGAGCATAGCCAACTTGGAAAAACTCAGCAACCACAATGCTGAGTTCTATTCCTGAGCATAGGTAACATGGTGAAAATAGGGAGACACACCTGTAGAGTCTCGTTCCTATATCCATATAAGGTGTTTTACAAAAACCCCCATCTCTCAATTTTTCTTGTCACATTCCCATCACAATAGTTCCCATCAATAATTTTTTTTTTTATGTCTCTGAGATTTGGGTGCCAAGTTTGTTTTAGAATGATTCGGCCAAGATGAAGAGAGTTTGTTCGATTTGGTCAAGGTCCTCCCCCATACACTAGAAGTGGTGAAGCCCAATGAAGATTGGGATAAATCATTTATCTTAGATTGGGGTATTGGATAACTCATATATCTTAGATTGGGGTCCTGGTGAAATTTTTCTCTGGAGTATCGAGAGTGAAACAAACTTTAGGTTACTTGCTATGTCAATCAATGAGCAAAATTCATCTATTTGTGGTGTGGTAGCAAGGTTATTTGGAATCTATCCTCCATAGTATCGAGAGCGCAATGAACTTTATCTATTTTTGGCATGGCAGCAAGGGTATTTTGCATTTGTTTGGGTATTGAATTATCATCCAAATTTCTTCTGAGACAGTGAAATTTTCTTGAGGTTAAGTTAGAGGTAGCAAGGGTTTTTGTGTTCATATTTGACGTAGTGACCAATCTTGATCATCTTCTTGTAGCAGCGCAGGTCCTGTAGGTTTAAATCCTCAACAATGTATTCTCCTAAAGTTTGGTATGAGGTTCATTCATCCCTATGTGACAACAGAAGGCTGAAATAAGCCCTATTGTGGCAAAAACTACCTCAGACAGATCCTTGATGGCAGCAGCTCACACTTAGGGTCAAATTGAAGTTTTATTGAGAGAAGTGAGCTGCTAAACTCTCCTGAGGTCCATTCTAGGTAGCGAAGGTTTGTTTGGGGAAATGTGGGGTGATTCAAGAGCAATGCCATCACCTATGTAACCTTCTCCAAGGAGTTCTGTGGCAGGATATTGAGACTGGGGCATGATCTGGGAATCATATCACCTATGTGGGATTTGTGTAGTGGAGCAATTCAGAGGTGTTTATGTAGCATAAAACACCTATGTGGTATGAATTGTGGCAAACAAAGTCTGGCTGGTTGAACAGAGGCAATAAAGAGGCAACAATTACTAAGGTTGGTTGCAAGGGAAAACTAACAATATTAGGATAATAGGGATTGCTGATAATTTAACAATTTTTGTGTATCTAATACTAGGTAGAATATAAATCCACTATGATTTCGAGGCATGTCAGAAAAAAAATATCCCCCATGTTTGAAAATCTAATTTCCATGTAGTTACAAACTATATTAACTCCAGGCATAGCATAAAATCCCTTGTCATATGTCACTCTAGAGTGTAATACTGCCTAGCATTCTCTGTGTACCATATCTAAGATATTCCCCTCCCATAGACTAATTTTTCTTTATTTGCATAACAGATCCTATAATACGTTTTCTTGTCATGTTAGTGTAAAATAAGAAACTAAATGCTTTAATACTCAATGAAACTACTACAAAAATATTAGAATCATCTTTACAAGATGACACTGAATCCTTTCCAAGGAAACTATAACATGAAAAACTGTTATTCTATGACTCGCTAGAACTGATGCTCGCCTCTCCCTTTGTTGATGGGACTAATATGTAGTGCCGCTAATAACTGGCTCATTACAATGAAAATATTTGTAATCATGGATTAGAGAGTGAAATGAAGATTCTTCAACTAACCTTTTCATGTGCTCTTTGTAACATTTTACCCTAAGGGATGTTTCATTGGCTAGTAATGCTTGTGCTAGCCTCTTCTCCCCTTTTCCCAATTCTCTATTCCTTTCAAGACATGGTTTTTCCTCTTCATCACATTCCTATGCCCTAGGAACTATCAGTAGGTGATTTGATGGGGCCATGATAAGGGAATCCCTTGCATTATAAGATTAAGCTCCAAGGATTCGTAGATGTTCAATATTTTTCTTACAAACCCTTTCACCATGGTGTGTTGGGGGAGGCTATTGTGATCTCATCTTCATTTTTTAAAAAGGGCTTATTGTGATCTCATCTCTTGCTATGTTTTTATGCTTTGAGATTTCTATGTGGTGTGTTGGAGTTTGTACAATTGGTTTTCATAAGTGTATGTTTTCATTTTTTTCATTTCAAAAACCTGTTGTTTGAGGTCTAGTACCTCTAAATGGAGCTGCTTGTTTTCATTCTCAATAAATTCTATTCTCTACAACAAATTCTTGACTTGTGATATCCAATATTAAGAATTCATGCACCATGTTAATATGAATGGGGCTATATATTTGTCCTTGGTTGTTGTTACAATTGCTGAGGGTCCAATCCTGTGTCTCAATTGTTAATTTGTACTTGATCAACAATGATGGTGGTGAGACCTCCATTGAAGTCCTTGATATTTTTGAAAACCTACCTCCATTGTTGTTTCCATTGTTTCGAGGAAACAACCTGCCACTACCATTGTAGAGATGTTTGAGGTGATTGGCGCTTCTAACTTCTGAGTTGACATTGTTAGACTATGTATATTAATTGTAATTTATGCTTTTTACTTCTTTTTTATTTTGTCATCGTACTCTGTATGAAAATTTAAAATCTACTGACTATTATTTTCATTTTTATTATGAAAAAATTGTTTGTTTGGATACATAGTTGTTTTGATCATATTCATGTTGTCAATGACAGGTTGTTTCTACTAAAATTATTCACAATAAAGTGACTGGTCAATCATAAGGTTATGGCTTTGTGGCGTTTTCAATCCATGTAGGAGATGGGAGAGCTTTGAAAACTTACAATGGGGCACAGATGCCCAACAATGAACAATTTTACAAGATAAATTGGGCAACCTTTGGCATTAAAGAAAAGCGGCCTAAGATTGGACCTGATTATCCTATTTTTTTTGGATATTTGGCATATGATGTGACAAACCATTTGCTGCAAGAGACATTCTGAACTAGATACCAAACTGTAAAAGGATCCAAGGCTGTTACTGATAGGGTTACAGGTCATTCAAAACGATATGGATTTGTAGGGTTTGGGGATGAGATTGAGAAAGTTCGGTCTATGACAGAGATGAATATGGTGTTTTTTTCCTCAAGATCTATGTGGATAAGTCTTTCCACACCAAGGAAGACCCAAATTTTCAGCAACCATATCCTAACCGTAATTTGTGCAAATGTATACATAAATGTATTGATTTTTTGAATATTTTATTAGTCTGGTAGTAGATGCTAGAATGGTGAATAATTGTTTAGTTAGTTGGAAAAATTCATATTTCCATTGATATAGATCAGATCTGCTTTTTCTTGCCTCTGCGTTGTGTAGCTTTAGGCTCTAGTCTATATACTGAGTAATTTCCTTTCTAAATTAGAAGTTGTCTAGTATTTCAATTTCTTTTTTGTATATTCCTAATTCTAGTTATGTTTGAATCCATTATACCCGATTAAGAGATTTTTAAAATTACACTAGAATTTGGTCAGGTGATGTGGGAGGTTTTTAAAACTAGTGAATTCTATCCAATCCAACTTTTCTAAGCTTTGGAATTGATTTAAATTTCAATTACTTCAAGAGAAGAAAAAGTGGTTGCTTCATTTGATTTGCAAAGTAATTTCCTTTCCTTTTTGAAATTGGGCAAAGTTTAATTGGAGATCAAAGTTATGAAACCTTCTAAAACAGATGTTGTCTAAAAGCAGGATGCCAAGAGAATTTGTTCTGTTAGGGGCCTGTAACAAAATCCAGCACAAAAAAAGTGTCCTTTTAGTGGGTGGCCACACCTAGGTAAGTTTTACTATTTATGTAATGAGCTTCTATTATGTCATTCATTTGAAATTTTTGTAGCATTTTATGCTCTACCATCAAATTCTTTTTTTCTTGTATATTCATGATTTTCCACCTTGTTAGCTTTCCTTTTCCAAAATCTTGTTTATATAGTCAATTTCTGCATTTCTATTTTTAATATGGTTGTTTCCTTCATTTTCGATACAAGGTTTACTATTCAATTTTTTTTTCGAATTTTATAACAAAATGATATAAGTTTTTTTTCCCCAATTTCTCATTGTCCATCTTATTTTTGATCTTCTGTATCTTTACAAAATATTTTCAAACATTCAAGGCATCTTGTAGGCAGGCATGGTATATGGTTAGCATAGGTATCATGATGTCATGAAAGATTGATTAACATTTTGAAGGCTTTGAGTCTATCTTTTAGATTTTCTGTAAATGGTAGTCAAGTGGATGCCACCTTCATGTTGTGGTTGTCCTGTCATATAACTTAGCCTATTTAAATTGAGTTGAAATATTTGGATAGTGTAGATGTCTCTAAGATTTGGGGGCCAAGTTTGTTTTAGAATTAATGGTCCAATATGAAGAGATTTTGTTTGATTTGGTCAAGGTTCTCCCCCCTACAGCAGAAGTGGTGAAGTCCAATGAAGATTGGGATAACTCATTTATCTTAGATTGGGGTCTTAGTGAAATTTTCCTTGGGAGTATCAAGAGCGCATAAAAATTTGGGTTAATTCCTCTGTAAATCAGTGAGAAACATTCATCTATTTGTGGTGTGGCAGTAGGGGTATTTGGCATCTATCCTCCGGAGTATCGAGAGCACAATGAACTTCTGGTTACTTCTTGAGACAATCAGTGAGGAAACATCCATTTATTTGTGGCATGGAATCAAGGGTATTTTGCATCTATTTGGGTTGTGAATTATCATCCAAATGTATTCTGAGGTAGTGATCCATTAAAACAGAGTTTTTATGAACGAGTTCACCCCTCCTGGGCTACATCTCCTTGGTCCAACTTCCATGGATTCAGCCTCTGTCTTAGCTCAATTGTGCTCAAATTTCTATTTACATGCCTCAAATTCTATTGGAACATACTCCAATGAGTTAAAAATGTTGAAATATATCAGAAATGACTATTTATTTACTCAATTTGGCCTTCAGATGCTGTAGGCATGGCCTTCCCTCCTGGTGGCCTATGCTTGAGAATTCTTCAATACAACAAAAACCTCTGTAAACTTGCTCCTATTCCTCTGCAACCTATTCAAATGTGTTCATAGCATGCCAATTAGCTAAGAATGACTCTTTCTGAGTTCAATTTGGTCAAAAATTGACTCATTTATGGAAAAAACAAAATTCCCCCCAATTTCTCCTCCAAATATGGAAGGACTCTAGCTAACTCCGACATTTTTAGTGGAATCTCTCAATTTAGTGCTACGAATAATTCCACCACTAATTAGTACTAGGATTAAGTAGTCTTAATACTATATTAAATGGAATAAGCACACTTTAATTATGCATATGATTTTGGGTTGGAGCATGGTCATGTTGTAGGGTCACGTGGAGGAGGGCTAGCCCATAGGGCTGGTCCCTTTTGTTCCCACAACTAGAGTCTGCCACTGTTCAAATTAAAGTGGGCTGCAATACATTTTATGTTCTACCAGGTTGGTACATTGGTGAAGGCATCGAGTGTTTGGGGGGAGGTCACGGGGTCGAACCCTGACCTTGCTCCTCATAACACATTTTTGCCACAACATAATATGCCAAAATATTAATATATGCACCCATAACCAATGTAATGGACTTTGGTTTAAACATTATAAACACCAAAAATGTGTGTAATATTAATTAATCATAGACTTTTCAAATATATATTTGCAAACATTTAACATGTCGGGCTTTAGGTTTGTTATACCAATGTTTAATAAAAATTTGTTTTGGTTTAACATACTATATATGTGGAATTGTTATGCCATATGTGGAATATTAAAATTAATTAAGGTTTGAATTAAATATTATATATATATATATATATATATATATATATATATATATATATATATATAACCTTAATTAATTAATTAATTTGGGTTCATGGTATTTATGTGCTGGAATATTTTTTAATTAATTAAGGTTATATATATATATAACCTTAATTAATTAAAAAATATTCCAGCACATAAATACCATGAACCCAAATTCAACCTTAGGAGGTCGTTGGACAAATTTCACCTCGACAAACCAAACTGGCGAATCCCGTAGTGACACTTGTCATAGTCCCATTGGAAAAAAAACTAAAGAAGATTCCCTGAATACTGACTAGGATGCCATGTCATCAGCCTGTACCTGTTTTGAATTTTTTTATATAAAAAGTTGTCTATTTTGAACGACGATCAACAAACCATAACTTCTTCATCCGAACTCGGTTTTCGACGAAAGAAGTTGCGTTGGATTCTTGCAGATGGGATGGTCGTGGTTGTTTAGTTTGCAATCAATTTTGAGCACTTTCATTTTTGAGATAAAATACTAAGCCTCTGATCAGTCCTCCCCACTAAGCCTTTTGGACCCCAAAATGTCTCTGATTATTGATCATGTGGATGAGGGTACTGCTACCTCACCGTTATAGTCTCTATCGATTGAAATTTTCCCAATTTCATTATTTGGAGCTTTTCACAAAAAGTCAAGTTTTTCCTTCATTCTTATGACCTTCTGTGGCTGTCATTGACACTGTTATGGTGAAATATTTTTGAATTTGTAGAACAACAAGATATTCATGCATAAAATATCTTGTTCCTACCTTGGTCAATAATCAAAGGAAACCTAAAAATTTTCTCACCTTGCACACTGTCACCATGGGGATTTTTTGCTGCTTTTGCCCTGTACTTCGTCGAATCTTGATCGAGTATCTTCGCCATTTCCATGTACCTTTTGGAAACCATAAACCAACATTTGTGTAACCCATGCCTTCTTTTCCAATATTCTTTGTCGCTTTCTCTTTGACCTTTTCACTCTCTTGCACCGACATCTTGTTTCCAACACTGCTCAACACTAATGTTGACAGTTTCAAATGTTTTTCATCTTGTTCACCTTATTCAAAGGAAAGCTATTATAATCCCGAAACAACTCATTAAAAGCATAAGAATATTTTTGAAAAGTTTGATTCGAAACATCTCTTCGTTTGGTCATCAACAATTTCAAGTTTTGACTTGCATTCACTATCCTCTTCATTTCACTTGCATGTATAAGAGACAAACTCGTCTTCTTCTCATGTGATCTAATTATGTACTCAATACCATCCTTAAACAAGTGATACTTATTCTCATGGCGATGAAATATTGATTTCCTATCATACAGATAAGGAATTCCCAATACAATACCTGATATGTCAAGCGACACCACATCAAGCTCAACTTCATCAAGAAAGTTTGAGTTGATGACGAATCTTACTAAGAACTTCCTTGTAACCTGCAAGTTTTCATTCTTGCATATCCAACCCAAATGATATGTTCTTGGATGTCTAATAGTTTCAAGGCCTAGTTGCTTAACCAAGTCTTCAGAAATCAAGTTAGCTTATGAACCACTATAAAAAAGTGTATCAGTCTTGGTATATTTAGAGACTACTCTAATATGGAAAAGTTCTTTTCTTGTATCTTCATCATGAGTATCATTTGAAAAAATTGAAGAACTAGTGCTTGCAATATTTGTACCTTTCAAACCCATGGTTGTAATATTTGTCTCATCTCCTGAATTTGACCCTAAGTCATGTTCAAATATAGCAAAAAATTTACCCTTCTCTTTGGCTTTTAGTAGTTTGGTTTCAATTTTGGATGAATTTTCCAACAATGGTCTTCATCATGGCCATTATTTGAATAGTATTTTCATGTGAGTTTTTCCTTCTCTCTTTTTACAGAACTATTTCTTTTTCATCTTGCAAAAAACTTTCCTTTTCCTTTACCTTCACTTTGACTTTTCTCATCTATGTTCTGTTTCCCTCTTACCTCTGAGTGTGTGGCTTGTACACAAATTTCATCTAAATTTCTTTGGTTAAACATAAGAATAATATGTTTCAAATAGTAATATAAACCCCAATGTATTTCAAGAGTGTACCTTGGGAATTCAAGTTTCTTCCTAACAAAAAACCCCTTTTCCTAAACTCTTGGGTATATTCTTGAACTGTTTGACCCTTAAGCTGCCTAAAATATTTCCAACTCATAATATATTTTTGAATATAGGCTAAAGGATAAAAGTTTCTTTTAATGGAATAAATAAACTCAACCCAAGAAATGGATATCTTACCATGGATTCACATTTCCTCTGGAGTATTTTCTTCCCACCAAATTAGTGCTGCTCCTTCTAGCCTTAATGAAGCCAAATGGATATTTATGTCATATTCATGAAGGTTTCAAATTTTGAAATACACCTCCAATTGACTTATCCAATTTTCAAGCCTCTTTGCATTTACCTTACCATTTTACATGGGAAGTTGAAACTTAATGTCCAATTTCAGTAATGGAGTTTTTCCTTTTATGGACTTTGAGTGAATGTGAGTGGTTTTTGTGGTGGAAGTGGAAGATGATGCTGATGGAAATGATGAGGATGATGAAGATGGTGGAGATGAAGGTGGCTTTCCTCCACTACCCTTTTAACTCTTCTCTTCATCCTTCCTACCATTTGAATTTCCTTCTCCATATAGAGGCTTAGAACCTTCTCCTTCCATACCAATAGTAAATACATCAAACATAAATTTAACCATCCTAATTATGTCTTTGAAGTATCTCTTGAAATTTTCCTCTTCTGAATGTCCTTGAGTCTCTCCAACACCTGACATGATGGATATGGATTCAAGCTCAACTTCTAATGTTTGTACCTCTTCAATCATCTTAGTTTCTTGTGCAATTTTTACCTCTTCAATCCCAACTTCTTGAGACGAAACTTGAGGTTCTTCAAGTGCATCTATGAGTGGAATTTTGGGTGAAGATGATGCTCTTTCAGCTCTCCTTATTTTGGTCCTAATATTAGGACTTGCAACCAACAATTTCCCTTCACCTTTCTGCAACTTTAACCTTGTCAAAATCACAATTTTGCAACCATTAAACTTGCACAAAACTTCAAGAAGCTATCAAGCAAATAACCTTTCCTTTCAACCAAATCCCCGATACCAATTTGATCTAATTATGAATGTTAGTTTTGTTGTGCTAATTTCATTTTCAGATTTAAAATTTATTTACTGATCTTATGCTTGATGTACACATTTCCTTGTTCCTTATGTGTGTCAAAATAAGAAACTAAACTGAGTTTTATGAGTGAATTTGTAAGCATAAATAATGAATTTAAAAGGCTTAATATCAACAACATAAAGAACAAAAAACCATCACAACTGATCCATTAAAACATAATTTTAATGAAGGATTTCTCCCCTCCTGGGCTACATCTCCTTGGTCCAGCTTCCATGGCTTGGGTCTCTGTATTGCCTCAATTGTGCTCAAATTACTATTTAAATGCATCAAATACTCTTGGAACATACTCCGATTAATTCAAAATGTCAAAATCTATCAGAAATGACTATTTATTTACTAAATATGGCCTTTAGATGCTCTAGGCATGGCTTGCCCTTCTGGTGTCCTTGCGCTTGAAAATTATTCAAGGCAAAAAAAACATCTATAAATTTGCTCCTTTTCGTCTGCAACCTGTTCCAATGTGTTCATAGGATACCATTTAGCCAATAATGACTCTTTCTGAGCTCAATTTTGTAGAAAATTGACTTAGTTAAGGAAAAAACAAAATTTCTCCCAATTTCTCCTCCAAATCTGGAAGGACTCCAGCTAACTCCGACATTTTTGGTGGAATATCTGAATTTAGCACTGCCGCTAATTCCGTTGGTAATTAGAAGGAGGATTAATTAGGCTTAATCCCAGATTAAATGGGACAAGCACACTTTAATTCTACATTATGGTTTTGGGTTGGAGCATGATCATGTTGTAGGGTCATGTGGAGGAGGGATGGCCCATGGGGCTGGCCCCCTCCATTCCCGCCACTAGAGTCTACCACTATTCAAAACAAAGTGCTCCACAATACATTTCAGGTTCTGCCCACTTGGTACGTTGGTGAAGGCGTCGAGTCTTTGGGGGGAGGTCATGGGGTCGAACCCCGACCTCGCCCCTCATAACATGTTTTTGCCACAGTATAATATGCTCCAAAAATCTTAATATATGCGCCCATAACCAATGTAATGGAAATTTGTTTGAACATTAGAAACACCACCGAATGTGTTGAATATTAATTAAACCATGGAATTTTAAAATATATATGTGCAAATGTTTAACATGTCGAACTTTAGGTTTGTAATACCAACGTTTAATAAACATTCGACTTGGTTTAACATAATATATATGTAGAATTGGTATGCCATATGTGGAATATTAAAATTAATTAAGGTTTGAATTAAATATATATATAGATATATATATATATATATATATATATATATATATATATATATATATATAATCTTAATTAATTAAAAAAAAATTCCAGCACATAAATACCATGAACCCAAATTCAACCTTAGGAGGTCATTGGAAAAATTTCACCTTCACAAACCAAACTGGTGAATCTCGCAGTGACACTTTTCATAGTCCCATTGGAAAGAAACTGAAGAAGATTCCTTGAATGCTGACTAGGCTGCCATGTTATCAACCTATATCTTTTCTGCAATTCTTTTTTATAAAAATTTGCTTGTTCTAAACGATGATCAATAAACCATAACTTCTTCATAGGAACTCGGTTTTCGAAAAAACGAGTTGCCTTCGATTCCTGGCGATGGGGCGGTCGCAGTCATTTAATTTGAAATCAATATTTAGTACTTTCATTTTTGAGCTAAAATACTTAGCCTCTAATCAGGGAGACTCCATATTTTCCAGTGTCTCCACCTCCTAGAAAATAAAAAATAAAAAAATTAATAAAAGGCATGGGTGAAAAAATCTCTAGGGTATGCTAGGCCAACTACAGGGTTGAAAACCTCCTTGAGGCAATCCTGGGGCAAAAAAAAGAGGAGTGAGAAAAAATGGAAAATAAAAGATCCTTGGGTGAAAACCTCTCTGAGATTCCCAAGGCATGCCTATGGGTTAAAAACCTCTGGGAAGGCATCCCACTTGTTTAAAAAAAAATGAAAAAAAGGAAAGAAAGAAATGGAAAAACAAGAAAAATACCTATGCACTTATTTTATTTATTTATTATTATTATTATTCTTTCTGTTTTGCAGGTTATTGATCAAATATGGTTTTTGGGATCCACAAGAGGAGTTTCTCTTCATTGATCATTCTCATATTCTTGCACACTCCATGAGCCACTCCATATTACACCCCTTCATCCATTTCACCCCTCAGATAGGCAAAAATTTCATTTCTTTCTCTAAACTGGAAATTCTACAGGCAAATCCAGAAGCTATAGGATTCCTGTGGTACTACATGAAACTCCTATAAATGCTATAGGAAACTCATTCATAAAGGAAGAATATATATCAGGGATTTATTAACTTCAAGGAGAGGATGATAATTTATGTTTTTCCTATACCTACAATTCCCAACCTCTTATTTCACTCCATGCACAAGGATTCACTCTCTAAGCCCTATGTTGCACCATTAGCAGCTAGATCATATGAAACTTGGAATGAGAACCCTTCACTCACCTATCCTCCACACCATTCATTCCATGACTCTCTCCATAGCCTCCATGAACCATTTCCCTCCATTTATGAGAAAAATTAAGCAACAAGAAGAAAGAAAAAGACTGCTACATGAATTGGAAAGCTTCTTGTAACAAATATGTGTGTGGCACAACAAGGCCAAAAGATGAAGGAAAGTTGATGAGTATGGCTCCAAAAGGCTACCAACAGACTCCAAAAGGGAAATAACACAAACCATGGGACCTAAGGACCTCTAGACAAGCAGCTCACTTAGAAAAAAATTCTCACTCAGAAAATGAATAAGAATTAAAAATCACAGGGGCTTCACTAACAAGGCAATACCATATAACGTGCGTTCATATTGGGGTATAAAAAATGAAAAAAACATAAAATAATATGATGACCATATAACAAGGGGTAAAAGGGTTTACATACATACATACATACATACATACATACATACATACATACATACATACATACATACATACATACATACATACATACATACATACATACATACATACATACATACATATATATATATATATATATATATATATATATATATATATATATATATATATATATATATATATATATATATTATAAGGTATTTTTCATTGCATATATGGGCCAAGCAGAGGCCAAAAACAAGCAGGAGTAAGGTGGTCCGAATAAAGAGAGCAACGAACTTGGCCAAAATCAGGAGCCACACAACTGAGTTATGTTCCTGAGCATAGCGAAAATGGTGAAAATCAGGAGCCACACCTGTAGAACCTCGTTCCTATATCCAGATAGGGTGTTTTACAAAAACCCTGATCTCTGAATTGTTCCTGTCACGTTCCCATCACAATAGCTCCCATCAATAATTATTTTGTTTTAATGTCTCTGAGAGTTTGTTTGATTTGGTCAAGGTCCTCCCCCCTACACCAAAAGTGGTGAAGCCCAATGAATATTGGGATAACTCATTTATCTTAGATTGGGGTACTAGATAACTCATATATCTTAGATTGGGGTCCTGGTGAACTTTTCCTCTGGAGTATTGAGAGTGAAACAAACTTTGGTTTACTTCCTATGTCAATCAATGAGAAACATTCATCTATTTGTGGTGTGGTAGCAAGGTTATTTGGAATCTATCCTCCGGAGTATCAAGAGCGCAATGAACTTCATCTATTTGTGGCATGGTAGCAAGGGTATTTTACATCTGTTTGGGCAGTGAATTATCATCCAAATGTCTTTTGAGGTAGTGAGATTGGCTTGAGGTCTATTTCGAGGTAGCAAGGGTTTTTGTGTTCATATTTGACGTAGTGACCAATCTTGAGCATCTTCTTGTGGCAGCGCAGTTCCTGTAGGTTTAAATCCTCGACAATGTACTCTCCTGACATTCAGTCTAAGGTTCATTCATCCCTATGTGACAACAAAAGGATGAAATAAGCTCTATTGTGGCAACAAATACCTCAGAAGGATCCTTGATGTCAGTAGTTCACACTTAGGGTAAAATCGAAGTTCTGTTGAGAGAAGTGAGTTTTTAAACCCTCTTGAGGTCTGGTCTAGGTAGCGAGGGTTTGTTTGGGGAAATGTGGGGTGATTAAAGAGTAATGTCATCACCTATGTAACCTTACCCAAGGAGTTCTGTGGTAGGATATTGAGACTAGGGAATAATCTGGGAATCAGATCACCTCTGTGGGATTTTTGGTAGCGGAACAATTCAGAGGTGTGTATGTAGCATCGAAACACCTATGTGGTATTAATTGTGGCAAAAAAAGTTTGGTTGGTTGGAAAGAGGCAAGAAAGAGGAAAAAATTACTAAGGTTGGTTGCAAGGGAAACTAAGAATGTTAGGATAATAGGGTTTGCTGATAATTTAGCAATTTTTGTGTATCTAATACTAGTTAGAATATAAATCCACTATGATTTCTAGGAACGTCACAAACAAAATATCCCCCATGTTTGAAAATATAATTTCCACTTGGTTACCAATGATATTAACTCCGCACATAGCATAAAATCCCTTTTCAAATGTCACTCTAGAGTGGAATACTGCCTCCCATTCTGTGTCTACCATATCTAAGATATTCCCCTCCCATAGACCAATTTTGCTTTATTGTCATAACAAATCCTATAATATGCTTTCATGTCATGTTAGTGTAAAATAAGAAACTAAATGATTCATTACTCAATAAAACTACTACATAACTCTTAGAATCATCTTTACAAGATGATACTCAAGCCTTTCCAAGGAAAATAGAACATCACAAACTATTATTCTATGAATGGCTATAATTACTGCTTGTCTCTCCCTTTGTTGATGGGACTAATATGTAGTGCCACTAATAACTAGCTCCTTACAATAAAAATATTTGTAACCATGGATTGGAGAGTGCAATGAAGATTCTTCAACTGACCTTGTCATGTGCTCTTTCCAACATTTTACCCCAGGGGATGTTTCATTGGCTAGTAATGCTTGTGCTAGCCTCTTCTCTCCTTTTCCCACTTCTCTATTCTTTTCTAGACACAGTTTTTCCTATACATCACATTACTCTGCCCCAGGAACTATCAATACGTGATTTCATGGGGCCATGAGAAGGGGAAACCTTGCATTCTAATATTAAGCTCCAGGGATTCATAGATGTTCAATACTGTTTTTACCAACCCTTTCACCACGGTGAGTGGGGGAGGCTATTGTGATCTCATCTTCATTTTTTAAAAAGGGCCTGTTGTGATCTCATCTCTTGCTATATTTTTATGTTTTGAGATTTTTGTGTGGTGTGTCAGAGTTTCTACAATTGGTTTTCATAAGTGTATCTTTTCATTTTTTCATTTCAAAAACCTGTTGTTTGAGGTCTAGTACCTTTAAATGGAGCTGCTTGTTTTCATTCTCAGCAAATTCTATTCTCTGCAGCAAATTCTTGACTTGTGATATCCAATATTGATAAATCATGCAACATGTTAATATTAATGGGGCTATATATTTGTCCTTGGTTGTTGTTAAAATTGTTGAGGGTCCAGTCCTGAGTATCAATTGTTAATTTGTCCTTGAGAAGCGATGATTGTGGTGAGACCTCCATTGAAGTCCTTGGTATTTTTAAAAACTACCTCCATTGTTGTTGCCACTGTTTTGAGGCAACACCCTACCACTTCCATTGTAGAGATGTTTGAGGTGATTGGGGCTGCTAACTTCTGAGTTTACATTGTTAGACTATGCATATTAATTGTAATTGATGCTTTTATTTCTTCTTTTCTCATTGTACTCTGTATGCAAATTTAAAATCTACTAACTATTATTTGAATTTTTATTATAAAAAATGTTTGAATACATAGTTTTTTTTATCATATTCATGTTGTCAATGACAGGAATTTTTGTGTTAAAATTGTTCACAATAAACAGACTGGTCAATAAGAGGGTTATGGATTTGTGGAGTTTGCAAGCCATGTAGGAGATGAGAGAGGTTTGTAAACTTACAATGGTGCACAGATGCCCAACAATGAACAATTTTACAGGATAAATTGGGCAACCTTTGGCATTCGAGAAAAGCGGCCTAAGATTGGACCTGATTATCCTATATTTTTTGGATATTTGGCATATGACGTGACAAACCATTTTCTGCAAGAGACCTTCCGAACTAGATGCTAAACTATAAAAGGCGGCAAGGTTGTTACTGGTAGGGTTACAATTCGTTCAAAACGATACGGATTTGTAAGGTTTGGGGATGAGATTGAGCAAGTTCGGGTTATGATAGAGATGAATAGGGTGTTTTGTTCCTCAAGACCTATGTGGATAGGTCTTGCCACAAAAAAGAAGACCACAAATTTTCAGCAACCATATCCTAAGCGTAAGTTGTGAAAATGTATACATAAATGTATTGATTTTTTTAATATTTTATTAGTTTGGTAGTAGATGCTAGAATGATGAATAATGGTTGTGTTGGTTGGAAAAATTCATATTTCCATTGATATGGATCAGATCTTATTTTTCTTGCCTCTTCGCGTGTCTCTTTAGGCTCTAGTCTATATACTTTATACTTTCCTTTCTAAATTAGAAGTTGGATGGTATTTCAATTTCTTTTTTTTATATTCTTGATTCTAGTTATGTTTGAATCCATTATACCCTATTAAGAGCTTTTTAAAATTACACTAGAATTTGGTGAGGTGATGTGGGAGGTTTTTAAAACTAGTGAATTCTATACAATCCAACTTTGCTAAGCTTTGGAATTAATTTAAATTTAAATTACTTCAAGAGAAGAAAAAGTGGCTGCTTCATTTCATTTGCAAATTCATTTCCTTTCCTTTTTGAAATTGGGAAAAATTTAATTGGAGATCAAAGATATGAAACCTTATAAAACTGATGTTGTCTAAAATCAAGATGCCAAGAGACTTTGTTCCGTTAGGGGCCTATAACAAAATTCAGCACACGAAAAGTTTCCTTTTAGTGGGTGGCCACAACTAGGTAAGTTTTACTATTTATGTAATGAAATTCTATTATGTCATTGAGTATACATTTTTTTAGCATTTTATGCTCTACCATCAAACACTTTTTTTCTTGTATATTCATAATTTGTCCACCTTGTTAGATTTCCTTTTCCAAAGTCTTGTTTATATAGTCAATTTCTCCATATCACGTCTCAATATGGTTGTTTCCTTCATTTTTGTTAGAAATTTTACTGTTCAAATTTTTTTTCTAAGTTTTATAATAGAATGATATAAGTTTTGTTTCCCCAATTTCTCATTTTCCATCATAGTTTTCATCTTCTATATATTTTAAAAATATTTTCAAACATTCAAGGCATATTGTAGGCAGGCATGGTATATGGTTGGCATAGGTATCATGTTGTCATGAATGGTTGATTAATAGTTTGGAGGCTTTGAGACTATCGCTTGGATTTTCTGTAAATGATAGTCAAGTGGATGCCACCTTCATGTTGTGGTTGTCCTGTCATATAACTTAGCCTATTTAAATTGAGTTGAAATAGTTGACTACTATAGATGTCTTTGAGATTATGGGGCCAAGTTTGTTTTAGAATTATTGGGCCAAGATGAAAATATTTTGTTTGATTTGGTCAAGGTTCTCCCCCCTACAACAGAATTGGTGAAGCCCGATGAAGATTGCTATAACTCATTTATCTTATATTGGGGTCTTAATGAAATTTTCCTCTGGAGTATCGAGAGAGCATCAAACTTAGGATTAATTCCTATGTAAATTAGTGAGAAACATTCATATATTTTTGGTGTGGAAGTGAGGGTATTTGGAATCTATCCTTCGGAGTATTGAGAGCACAACAAAATTATGGTTACTTCCTGAGACAATCAGTGAGGAAACATTCATCTATTTGTGCAATGGAAGCAAGGGTATTTTTCATCTGTTTGGGTAGTGAATTATCATCCAAATGTCTTCTGAGGCAACGATATTGGGCTGAGGTTCGGTTAGAGGCAACAATGGTTTTTTTGTTCATATTTTACATAGTGATTCATATTGAGCATCTTCTTATGGAAGCGAAGTTGTTGTAGGGTTAAATCCTCAGAAATTTACTCTCCTGAAGTTCCGTCTAAGTTTCATTCATCCCTCTGTGACAACGGAAGGATGAGATAAGCGCTATTGTGGCATAAACTACCTCAGAAGGATCCTTGATGGCAATAGCTCACACTTAGGGTCAAATCGAAGTTCTGTTGAGAGAAGTGAGCCACTAAACCCTCCTAAGGTCCGGTCTAGGTAGTGAGGGTTTGTTTGGGGCAATGTGGGGTGATTCAAGAGAAATTTCATCACCTATGTAACCTTCTCCAAGGAGTTATATGGTAGTATATTGATATCAGGGCATGATCTGGGCATTGGATCACCTTTGTGGGCTTTTTGGTAGTGAAAAAATTCTTAGGTATGTATGTAGCATCAGAACACCTATGTGGTATGAAGTTTGGGAAACAAAATCTGGATGGTTGGACGTAGGAAACAAAGAGGAAATAATTACTAAGGTCAAACTAACAATATTAGGATAATATTGTTTGTTGATAATTTATCAATTTTTGTGTATCTAATACTAGTTGGAATATAAATCCACTATGTTTTCCAGAAAATACGCAAACAATAATATCCCCCATGTTTGAAAATGTAATTTCCACTTGGTTACCAACTATATTAACTCCAAGCGCAACATAAAATCCATTATCATATGCCACTCTAGAGTGTAATGCTGCCTCACATTCTGTGCTCACCAGATCCAAGATATTCCCCTCCCATAGACTCATTTTTCTTTATTGGCATAACATATCATATGATATTCTTTTTGGACGTCTTATGGTAAAATAAAAAACTAAATGCCTTATTACTCAATGAAACTACTACACAAACCTTAGAATAATCTCTGAAAGATGATCTTAAAGCCTTTTCAAGGTATCTAGAACCTGAAAAAATGTTATTCTATGACTGGTTAGAACTGCTGCTTGTATCTCTCTTTGTTGATGGGACTAATATGTAGTGCCACTAATAACTGGATCCATACAATGAAAACATTTGTAGCCATGGATTGAAGAGTGAAATGAATATTCTTCAACTAACCTTGTCATGTTCTATTTCCAACATTTTACCCTAAGGGATGTTTCATTGGTTAGTAATGATTTTGTTGGCCTCTTCTCCCTTTTTCCCACTTCTCTATTATTTTCTATACATGGTTCTGCCTATACATCACATTCCTCTGCTCCAGGAACTATTTGTAGGGGATTTTATTCGGTCATGGGAAGGGGAGCCCTTGCACTCTAAGATTAAGCTCCAGGGATTCGTAGATGTTCAATATTGTTTTTACCAATCCTTTCACCACAGTGAGTGGGGGAGGCTATCGTGATCTCATCTTCCTTTTTTAAAAAGGGCTTATTGTGATCTCATGTCTTTCTATTTTTTTATGTTTTGAGATTCCTGTTTGGCATGTCGGAGATTCTACAATTGGTTTTCATAAGTGTATGTTTTCATGTTTTTTCATTTCAGAAACTTGTTGTTTGAGGCCTAGTACCTCTGAATGGAGCTGCTTGTTTTCATTCTCAAGAAATTGTATTCTCTGTAGAAAATTCTTGACTTATGATATCCAATATTGAGAAGTCATGCACCTGTTGATATGAATGGGGATATATATTTTTCCTTGGTTGTTGTTACAATTTTTAAGGGTTCAGTCATGTGTCTTAGTTGTTAATTTGTCCTTGAGCATCAATGATGGTGGTGAGACCTCCATTGAAGTCTTTGATATTTTTAAAAACTACTTCCACTGTTGTTGCCACTATTTTGAGGCAACAAACTTCCACTTCCATTGCAGAGCTGTTTGAGGTGATTGGGGATGCTAAATTCTGAGTTGACATTTTTAGACTATGTATATTAACTGTAATTTATTCTTTTTACTTCTTTTTTCCTATCTCATTGTACTTTGTACGCAAATTTAAAATGCATCTTACATTGCACCTTTCGTCTTTTGTGTTGATTCCTCACATTTAATCTTACATCTATTAGGTTTTATTAGATCCTTTGGATCCAATCATTTACCTTGAGGATTAGTCTTAACTTTAAAGGTTACCCAACACATCAAAACTGCATACTCTTGTGTAGGAAGTTATGTGACATGAGATAGACTGAAGATCCTCCTGCATAGGAAGGTAGGTTATATGAGCTAGAGTGTATTGTTGTTTTTCAGTGTAAAATATTATATACATGATGTTCCTATAAACTCAAAAGTCAAATTTTTGAGAGTCTCCTTGTGTGGAAATTAGATAGAGAAAATACAATGGTTTCAGTGTGAAACAACATTTTTGGAAGGATCTCACAAAAATTGTATGAGTAGTGTAGTGAGCTACTTAGTCTGATGATTCTATTATTAATGATTTTTGTGTGGTTACCTAAATGACCTATGGTTATTATTTTGGTCTGCACCTCTTTGAATGTATTCATTTCAAGGTCCCTGTTCAACGCATATTATAATAATTAACTATAAAGGTAATCATGAGAAGTTTATTGAGTAATGTACCTTTAATATTTCTCTTTACTATTATAGGGGCATGCTGTATTGAAATAGAGGTGTAATTCATTGTAAGTATTGTAAGTTTATCTCCAATTCAGAGCATGGTAAGATCCATGTGCACAACCCTTATTTTAATACTTAAATATGAAGGTAATCATGAGAATCTTGAAGTTGGTGAATAATGTACCTTTAGTCTTTCGTTAATATACAAAGGGTAAACCCTGAGATTTGAGAAAGGAAAAGTGGTGCTAGGTAGGTGAATGAAAAGTATGTATTAATTGCATGCATGCTACAACAAGGCAAAAATAATGCTTGGCACAAATTTTGGCCACATCTAAGAGGCCAAATGCCCCTATAATATGGTAGACCCCATGCAGGGTCGTTGATAGTTTTCCAGTATTTGAAAATGATCTGTCGTATATTTTCTGAATCCTTGACATCTTATTGTTGTATAAGAGGGCATTGGATTATTATTTCCAAGCAGGGTGTGCTTAGGAAGATACATAGGGAAAAACTTGAGATCTGACTACTTGCAAGCCACAACAAGGAAACAACAATGCTTGGTACAAATTGTTATTTCCATGTAGTCCGAGTTTAGGAAGATATGAAAGGTAAACCCTGAGATCCGAGCAAGGACTAGTGGTACTACGTAGGTCAATGCAAATTATGTATTAATTTTATGCATGCTACAAAAATGTGAAAATAATGCTTGGCACAAATTGTGGCTAAGTCTGAGAGGCCACATACCCCTATAATATGGGAGATGCCATGCATGATAGTTGATAGATTGCAAGTATTTTAACCTACTATGTTGTATATCTGCTAAACCCTCGCCCTTGTATTATTGGGGAGAGGAGGTAATTGAAGTATTATTTCCAAGAAGTGTGAGTTCAGGAAGATATATAGGGTAAATCCTGAGATATGAGCAAGATCTAGTGGTACGAGGTAGGTTAATGAAAATTATGTATTAATTGCTTGCACATTAAAACAAAGAAATAAAAATTCTTGGTACAAATTGTTCTTTCCAAACAGTCTAACTTCAACAAGATATGAAAGGTAAACCCTGAGATCTGAGCATGGACTAGTGGTACTAGGTAGTTCAATGAAAATTATGTATTAATTTCCTACACTCTATATAAATGAAACAATAATGCTAGGCACAAATTGTGGCTACATATTAGAGGTCACATGGCCATGTAATATGGTAGACCCCATGTAGGGTAGTTGATATATTTCAAGTATTTGAACCTGCTGTGTTGTATATATACTGAACCTAGGCCCTTGTATTGTGGGGGAGAGGAGGGAATTGAAGTATTCTTTTGAGGCAGTGTAAGTTTAGGAATATGCAAAGGGTAAACCCTGAGATATGAGCGAGGAGTAGTGGTACTAGGTAGGTCAATGAAAATTATATATTAATTTCTTGCATGCTACAACAAGGAAAAAGCAAACCTTGGTACAAATTTTTCTTTCATAGTAGTCTGAGTTCATGAAGATATGAAAGGTAAACCCTGAGCTCTGAGAAAGGAGTAGAATTATTGATACAAATTGTTCTTTCCAAGCAATCTGAGTTCAGGAAGATATGAAAGGTAAACCCTGAGCTCCGAGCAAGGAGTAGTGGTACTAGTTAGGTCAATGAAAATTATGTATTAATTTCCTGCATGTTATCACAAGGAAACGAAATTTCTTGGCACAAATTGTGGTTACATCTATGAGGCCACATGCCCCTGTAATATGGTAGACCCCTTGCAGGGTAGTTTATAGATTTATAGTTTTTTAACTTGGGTCATATCTACAAAAAATGCCCCATGTTGCCTCTAGACATGTAAATTTCAAGATGCCATTGTTAGGAATCACAAATGTTGTTAGACCAAAGCCCACAAGTGTTAATTAACAATTTCATCGCGAGAGATAAGGGCCCACTAAAGGTGGTTATTCCATGTTGTGAAACACACGGGGAGAACTAGTTTATCCAATGTGCAAGAATCCCCCCCCCCACAGACCAAACCGTTGTAGATCAAACTAGTGACCTATGCTCTGATACTAGTTAGGAACCATGATTGTTGTTAGACCAAAACTTGCAGGTGTTCATCAACGATCACATCTCCAGAGATACGGATCCATGAGAGGCATTCCATGTTGAGAAACACATGGGGAGTGCTGGTTTATTCAATGTTCAACACATAACATTTGTGAATTTTAAACTTGGAAATAAAGCCAAAGGAGGTGTTATTAACAAATTTGAAAAGTGATGAATGTTTTGAGACATGTTTCCAGTGCCTAGGGGTGGCATTTCCAGTAACATGGGTTATTTGTTGAGCTCCTCAGGATGTTTCCAACTTAGAAATTTACAGGATAATTTAATCTAAGACTAATATTATGTGGATTGATGGTGTAACATATGAAAGCTCGATCATATAAGGCAAGATTTTTTTTTTCAGAAGTGTAATTGCTATCTATTTTGGCATAAAAGGGTGCGAGCATGCCTAGTTTGATGTAGACCTAATTTTCTACTTGTATGGAAAAAAATGTCTTGTCCTATGTTGCTTTTGGTTTTGCGAAACTGGAACATAGTTGCCCATATGTTAGTATTATTATTATTTTATATTATGTTTACCCATTCCAAATGCATGCCTAATATTCCTGTCATACATCATTTATTTTAGCTTTTTGTAAAGGATTTTAGCAGGTTGTTTGTCATTGGTGGCAACTGATTACACCTTGGTTACTAGTTGTTTTTCATATCAAGTGTGATTTTTCCTTTCAAAATAGTTTCTTTAGCAATAAATTCTAGCTATGTTTATTGTTTATGAAATGTTATGTGATTATTTATTAATGCATGGTTTTATATGTGATAATTTATTGAGATATATCATATGTTTAGTATTTATTGTCGTTATTTGGTTATTTTATATATATGTCCTATACCCCTCACAAGTGCTTTGTTTCTGCATCAGCAGTTCCTCCTCAAGTAGTGGCCTAAGATAATGATCCAAATAATACAACTGTGCATTCCTCTGTGTTTGTTTCTCTCTTTGCGTGATTTAATTTATACAAGGAATTTGTTACTTTATATTCTTATTCTATTTTCCTTTTGGAAAGATATTTGTGGGTGGGTTAGACCCAAATGTGATAGATGAAATGTTGCGATCATTATTTGGCCAGTTTGGAGAACTTGTGCATGTCAAAATACTAGTGGGCTAACGTTTTGGATTTTTCTAGTTTACTAACAAGTATTTCTTATGAAGATTTTGAATCACCTATTGCACACTTTCTTGAATATTATATTTCAACATGTCATGATACTCTTCATTTTCTCAACATGCATATGCTTTCCACTTCATGTAGAATCTGAAATTTTAGAAACCAATGTTGGTTCAAATTTCAATATTTTAATTTATGTATTGTTTTCACAAAATCATTCCATTTATGGGGCTTCTATAGAGGAAGCATTGAAAATTATACATGGTACAATTCTTGATCAACAAGCCATTCGTCTTTCTTGGAGATGAAGCCCTACAAACAAACAAGTACTTTTAATAATGCAGTTGTTTCTTAAGTTATTATTCTTGATGTCAGTGCATATGATGGATTTATATTGTTTTAGTTGAAGACTACTGGGTGTGTTCAACCCCGAAAAATAGATCCAAATCAATGGAATGGATCTATTATGGTTAAAAATAAGGATATGATGCAGGTTATGGTTATGCATCACAACCTTAAGATCCCAATATGTACAGTTATTCCCCTTATGCATATGGAAATTATCAGCAACAGGTAAATTAGTCTGGAGAATTTCCACTTGGAAAACGGGAAGCTATAGGTGTCCTCTATTCACTGTGAAAATTACATCATAGTCTGTCTTTGTAAGATAGTGTATATCTTTATTTTGCTAGTTCAAACCTCTTAAATTATACTAGTTGGGATTAGTAATAGTCACACAAATATTATAGCAGTAGTTCAATATTTTATTTTATTTATCTCTCAAAAAACTAAAAAAACATGGAGAATTGAAGTTTTCATTGTGTGTGATCACATTAATGTTTTATTCAAGATTACCAAATTTACATGGGAAAAATTTGTAATTCTATTGTGTTCCATTAATAGTTTTTTGGTTTAAATATAAGATACTTTTTCGTAAATTAACTCCCAATGTCAAAGATATTTTGTCCCTTTATTAATTGGATATAGTTGATGAGGGTGTTCTCACAATACATTTCATTGGTTTTTTTATGGATCATTTATCCCTTTTTGTAATTTGTATATTAAACTCTGCTCTTTTCCGACTTACATTTGTCAATAATAATAATCCTCCCATAAGTCTTCTATTAAATCCAATGTGTTTGTAAATCTTAGATTTTCACTCGTGTTCTATAATATATCTTTTTTGGAATGAGTTTCATCATGTTTGTATTCCCTATCGGGGCAGAATTTATATTGTGGATGTTAATATGTTCATTTATTTTGTATGTAGTAACATTTAAATGGGTCATGCTCTTCTATGGACATGGAAATATGGGTTCATTCTTAGAGTTATGTCTGTAAATTTTTTTTTTAATGGGCATCCAATCAATTTATCTATATTATATTTAATTAAGAAGAAAGTGTTAGGTCCCTATATTACTAGTATAGTCCCTTATTGTTATTATTGTACCCCTGTAACCCTCATATTGTTATTATTGTGCCCTTAAATTATTATTGTTAGGTTGGCTAGGATTACATTGTGGCCCCACTAAGATTACATTGTGGCCCCATGGACTCCTTTATATAGAAAGGAGGTTTTGTAATTCAGGGTCATCCAAGAACTGTTCATTCAGCAATGTATTGGAGGTTGCCCCCTAAAGTGGCTTATTTCTTTGGCGAAGTGCCAGAGACATTCTTTTCTCTATTTTTGAAATGGTTTCAAGTATTTTGGTATCGTAGGTGGCCTGAATATGGGTCAGCTTCAAACCTATTCCCTGCAGCATTTTCTTATCACAACGTTTTTTACATTTAATTAATTGCAGATGGGAATTTTTAGAGTGTGAAGCCAAAATCCGGAGGAATATCATCACAAAATTTCAAAGTTTCGTTCGTACTATTTTAGGAGATATGATCTGTGGAAGTTAGGGCTTTTTGCAGGCTCCTGAATTTAACCTAAACAGGTCATCGCGGAATTTGCGCTATAAATTTTTTTCTACGAAGATTTAGATGCTAAAATGTTTAGAGAGTGAAGCCAAAATCCTAAGGAACATCGTCGCAAAATTTTAGAGTTTGGTTCACAATTTTTTCGGAGATATGATCTGTGGAAGTTAGGTCTTTTTCAGGCTCCCGAATTTCATCTCAAAGAGGTTATCGTGGGAAACTCTTCATAACTCTCTCTCTGAGCATAGGATTGGAATGATGTAAAAAGTGGCCACAAGTACATAGATTATAGTTTCTTGTAGATCAATTACAGAGCCAAATGAGGAAACAATGACACATGGAAAGTCGTACAAGTTCACTCTATTGAACCAGTCCATAATTGGGTCATTGTGGGAGATTGGACATAACTTTGCCTTGAAGAATCCAAGAAATTTTCATTCATGTAATGTATTGGAGGTTTCCCCCTCGAAGTGGCTTATTTCTAAGGCATTGATATCTCTTTTCTTCTATTTTTGGAGCTGGTTTCCAAATCAGTTCAGACCTGTGACATTTGAAAGAAGCTTCAGAGGGCTACTACAAGGCCAAATTTCAGATATTGAGGATTTGCAATTATAGAGATAATTCAATTTCAATATAGAGCTCCTCAAAAGCAAGTAAAAGGTGTGTATTTTTTTTTCCCGAATTGCATATGTCTTGTTTGAAGAATCGAGTTGAATTGATTCTAAGGGCATATTGTAGAATAGATATCAGTATTGGATTCTAAAATGGCCCCTAAAAGGAATTCAACACCCATTAAGCCTTTAGAAGGCTCTAAATATGACTCATGAAGACGAAGAATGGAAACATGACATATCAAATTTACAAGAGAAAGTGCAACAAATTTCGCTCTCGCAAAGAGAAACAAAAAATGACATGGAAGTTTTGAAGAAAGGCATGGAAACTAAGATGGATGGTTTGAAGAAAAGCGTGGAATCTAAGATGGATGGTTTGATCAATGGCATGGAAGCTAAGATAGATGGCATGGAAGCTAGCATGGAATCTAATATGGATGACATGGAAGATAAGATCGATGAAAAAATGGAAAACATGATGAATGATCTAAAAGAAGACATGGAAAGTTTGACAGAGTTGATACAACAAATGTTTCCTAATGGTGAAAAGATAGTAGAAGAAACTCAGGATGAGAAAAAAATAAATGTTAATCGTGATTTCATAAACTCTAATCTTGGCGGGAAGAACCACCATATTCCAAAAATGGATATGAGGAAGTTTGATGGAAAGGATCCTGTAACATGGATACTACAGATGGAGCAATATTTTGATCTCCATAATGTGCAAAACACACAAAAGGTATGCATTGCAAATTTACATTTAGAACAAAATACATTTGTATGGTATCGATGGCTTTGCTCCCGTAAAAAAATTGTCACTTGGTCAATTTTTACGGAGGAAATGATAGCACATTATGAGGATACAAAGAGCAACACCTTCTTAGCCAATTGATAAATCTCAAACAAAAGGGTTTAGTGGGGCAGCACATTGAGGACTTCCAAAAATTGAATATAAGGGTAACTGATATTCCAGAGGAACACAGGATTGATCTCTTCATAGGCACTTTAAAGGATAACATCCAACATGAATTTCACGTTTTGGAACCTGATTCATTGGAGAAGGCATTCAGGTTGGCAAGAAAAATTGAATGTAAAATTATGGCGACAAGGAAGCCTACCACTCACTTCTATAAAGAGGGAAGTGTTGTTACTCCTAGATTTCCACAACCTACAAGGTTGACACCACAACAATTGGAAGAAAAAAGAGCAAAAGGGCTTTGCTACAGTTGTGATAGCAAATACACTAAAGGTCATAAGTGTGCTGAGAAGAAATTATTTTACATAGATTGTGAAGAGGAAGAAGAAAATGAACAAGAAGAGGATATACACCAGGAACCAACCCTAGAAGAGGAAGAAATTAGTCCGACCATATCGTGTAATGCATTGGCAGGAATTACCACTCCTCAAACTCTCAAGATAGAAGGACATATCAAGAAGAAAAAGGTAATAGTGTTGATTGATTCAGGTAGTACCCACAATTTTATTCATTGTAAGGTAGCCAAGGAATTGAATTGTTTCCTATACCCAGCACCAGAATGTCAAGTGATGGTTGCAAATGGAGGAACTATAAATTTCTCTGGAAAATGCCATAATATCAAGCTATCCATGGGGAATATGTATTGACTAGTCCAATGCTTTCCATTCCTATGGGAGGTGCTGATGTTGTACTAGGAGTACAATGGTTACAATCTTTGGGGACGGTAGCTTTTAATTTTCAAGAACTTTTCTTGAATTTTTTTTCAGAAGGAAAGGAAGTCAAATTACAGGGTATCACAGGGAAGCCGGGAAAGATAATAAGCTCTAATGTCATGACAAAGATTTTGAATAAAGAACAACGAGGCGTAATTTCACAATTATGCTCACTAGAAGTTCCAACATCAAAATCATCTATTTCTCGAGATCTCCAAAAAGTCTTGGACAATCATTCCAAGGTTTTTGAAACTCCCAAAGGACTCCCACCTATTCGTGATCATGATCATGCTATTAATTTGATTCCAGGAAGTGTTCCTCCAAACTTCAGGCCTTATAGATATCCTTATGTTCAAAAGAGCGAAATTGAATGTATGATTGCATAAATGTTAGAGGCTGGTATAATTCAACCTAGTCAAAGTTCTTTCTCTGCTCCTGTAGTATTGGTACACAAGAAGGATGGATCATGGCGCATGTGTCTGGACTATAGGGAGCTCAATAAGCTCATCATTAAAGATAAATTTCCCATTCCTATGATTGATGAATCATTGGATGAATTACATGGAGAAATTTATTTTACCAAGTTGGATCTTCATTTAGGATATCATCAAATTATAATGAAGACTAAATATATTCCAAAAACAACATTTCAAACTCATGAGGGTCATTATGAATTTTGGGTCATGTGTTTTTGCCTTACCAATACGCCTCCTACATTTCAAGGCTTAATGAATTCCATTTTCAAACCCTTCCTTAGAAAATTTGTGCTAGTATTTTTTGATGATATACTAATCTACAACAGGTCTTGGAAGGATCATGTTCAACATGTTGACAGGGTGTTCAAACTATTGCAGGAGAATCAATTATATGAAAAAACATCCAAATGTTTCTTTCGAGTACAAGAGGTGTAATATCTGGGTCATATTGTATCTCACGAGGGTGTTAAGGTAGACCCTAACAAAATTAAAGCCATTAAAGAATGGAAAGTCCCCACAACCATAAAGCAGTTGCGAGGATTTCTTGGGTTAATAGGGTATTATCGCAATTTTTTTAATAATTATGGGAGAATAGTAGCACCTCTAACAACATTATTGAAGAAAGATGATTTTCATGGACGCCTGAAGCAACTAAGGTCTTTGAACATCTTAAAGAGTCAATGTGCCTAGCACCGGTCTTAGCTACGTTAGACTTCACAAAAACCTTTATTGTGGAATGTGATGCCTCAGGAAATGGAATTGGTGTTGTTTTAATGCAAGAAGGAAGACCCATTGCTTTTGAAAGTTGTCCAATCAAAGGAAAGTATTTACAGAAAAATATTTATGAAAAAGAAATGTTAGCAATACTGCATGCACTAAAGAAATGGCTAACTTACCTAATGGGAAGACACTTCAAGGTAAAAACTGATCATGATAGTCTTAAACACTTTTTGGAACAAAGACTATCTTCAGAAGAGTAGCAAAAAAGCGTCACAAAGATGTTGGGTTATAACTTTGAAACAATCTACAAAAAAGGGAAGCTAAATGTTGTTGCAGATGCACTCTTAAGAAAGAATGAAGAGGTGGAAGCATTTCTTTGTGCCATTTCTATTATCCAACCAGATTGGATAACCGAAGCAAGGGATGAATGGAAGAAGGAGGAAGAAGTGTGGACACTCATTCAAAAGTTGCAGCAAAATCCTAGTACATCTGATACATTTAATTGAAAAAATGATTCCATATGGTACAAATATCGCTTATATCTTTGTAAGAATTCCCAACTAAAACAAAATATTCTTTTGGAATTGCACACTTCTCTTTTAGAAGGACACTCAGGATTTTTAAAAACTTACCACAGGGTGAAGAAAGAATGTTTTTGGGATGGCCTTAAATCTAATATTCAAAAGTTTGTGGCGGAATGTTTGATTTTCCAGCAGAATAAAGTTGAGACAATTAAGACCCCGGGTCTTCTACAACCTTTATCCATTCCAAGTCAATGTTGGGAGGAGATTTCAATGGATTTTATCACAGGTTTACCTAAGTCCGAAGGAAAGAGTGTCATCATGGTGGTAGTTGATAGACTTACCAAGTATGCACACTTTGTGCATTATCTCATCCATTTAAAGCAAGTATAGTTGCTACTAGATTTATGGACACAATTCAAAAGCTACATGGAAACCCAAGGGTTATTGTGAGCGACAGAGATCCCATTTTTACTGGAAATTTTTGGACGGAGTTATTTTCTTGTTTGGATACTCAATTAGCTCATAGCTCATCTTATCATCCTCAATCTGATGGTCAAACTGAGATAGTAAATAAATGTTTGGAAGGATATCTTCGTTGTTTTGTATCCGATAAACAAACATAATGGGTCAAGTGGTTACCTCTCGCTGAATGGTGGTATAACACTTCCTTCCATACTGCAGCAAAAATGACCCCATTTATGGCACTTTATGGATATCATCCACCATCCATCACATCATCTTTGAGGGAAAATTCGAAGGTTCAAGAAGTGGAAGATCACATCGAGCATCAGCAAGAAGTTCTCCAACTCTTAAAGGATAACCTGAATTTGGCACAAAATCGAATGAAACAACAGGCAGATCAACATCGCAGCGAGAGAAGTTTTGATGTAGAAGATTGGGTATTTTTACGGCTACAACCATACAAAAAAATGTCCCTCAAGCAAGCTAAGAAGGATAATAAATTATCACCAAAGTACTATGGTCCTTACAAGGTGTTGCAAAAGATTGGTACTATGGCATACAAATTGGAGCTTCCTGCTTCTTCACGAGTGTATCTAGTTTTCCATGTTTCATGCTTAAAGAAGGTTATAGGTGAAAATATTCCAGTTCAAATGATATTTCCAGAACTTGATGAGGAACAAAAATTATATTGGAACCTGAAGCAGTCATGGAAACAAGAACTCAACAGCTACGGAATCGATCAATTTCAGAGTATCTCATCAAGTGGAAGAACTTACCCACTGAAGATTCTACATGGGAGGATGAGAATTTTATACAGAAGCACCCAGAGCTACTCAAGCATTGGGGACAACAATTTTTTGAAGGAGAGGGTCATGTTAGGTCCCTATATTACTAGTATAGTCCCTTACTGTTGTTAGTGTAACCCCTTTATTTTTATTATTGTACCCCTATAAGCCCCATATTGTTATTATTGTGCCCTTAAATTATTATTGTTAGGTCGGCTAGGATTACATTGTGGCCCCATGGACTCCTATACATAGAAAGGAGGTTTTGTAATTTGTGTCAACCAAGAATTGTTCATTCATGTAATGTATTGGAGGTTGCCCCCTCGAAGTGGCTTATTTCTAAGGTGTTGATATCTCTTTTATTCTATTTTTGGAGCTGGTTTCACAACAGAAAGTATCCTGTGATGATAGAACTCATCTCACCAGATTGAGAGCTAGGGAATCTCATTATTGTTTTGAAATAGTTTTCATGTAGGAACACATTGTGGGTATCTTGTCTCTCACCACATTTTTATCGAGGGCACCATTTCTATAAAATAATTTTCTTGTAGGAAAATATTGCCGGTGTTAGTAATTTCCTTGTAGGAACAAATTGCAGGTTTTAGTCATTTGGATTGATGAATTTGGTTATCCAACTTGCTCATCACAAATTATATAGATTTTTTGTGAGATGATGTCTTTTATATGTTATCACGCCACATTTTTGGTTCCTAGCAAAAAGGTTCAACTTGAAAAATGTGATGTTGTCTTGTTATGTTGTTGCAAGTATGTGATGTTATTTGTTTATTGTATTCGCTGTGAAACTTAGTCGTAAGATATTGGTGTTTAATTTAGCAAACAATAATAAACTTAGATTGATCCAAACTTTGATATTTTTGAAAAAAATCCATTTTTTGTGATCACATTGTAAATTTTATTCATCTTTGAGCTATTAAAAGTGACATACCACACGACTTTTTTTCCGGGGAAAAAATTCGTAATTTTTCATTATGTGTAAGAAAAATTAGATGTTGTATCATCAGCATAATCATCTATGTATATATCATGTAAATACAAAATACTCGATAGTGTCATATATCAACTATAGAAAATAAACATAAGAATCTTGTAAAAACAAGAAAGCAAGAAAAATAATTACATAGATGTTTAAAAAAAAACAATTATATAGCTGTGGACCCACAAAAACCAAAAAATGTGTAGTCTTCCTCGACTTCCCTAGATCCTCCATGTCCTAAATGAAGGGTCTATGGTAGTATTTCTACTCCAGCTATCCAAACTGTTAAAAAATGTGTCATCGTCCCCATGCTAGCTGTGATGATTCTTTGGATAATTTGTCAGCCAAATGGCTCGTCTGCCTGTAAATGTGAGTAACAGATATAAAGTCAAAATAAAATTTAAGAGCCATTAGTTCATCTAACAATGATATAAGAGTATGAGCATGATAGTGAGACTCATTGTTAAACCAATTGATAATGATTTTTGAATCCCCAAATATCTGAATCTAGTTGCAAATTTTCTCTCTGGAAAAATGGAGGAGGAGTCTGAGGCTGTTAAGTTCAGCATAGTTGTTAGTACTAGGTCCAAGTCCCATCTTGAGATGATAGCAGTGAGAATAATAAATGTGAAGATTAGCACCCGTATCACATCTCGTCGCATTGGAGGAACCATCAAAATAGGCCCACGGGATGGATTTGTCAATATATTCAGGTTGTATAATTCCGTTTTGATTTGATGGAGCATCATTTGGGATGAGGTGATAGATGGAGAATATGTTGTTTTTGATGCTGATCCAATCCACGAACCTACCTAGAAAATTTTCTTGGTTTTTGGCTAGCCAAGTCCCCCATGAAATAAGGAAGGGGATATTGTGGCCTTTTGGACTGATTGTAGCCTACCACCAATTATTCTAAGCCTCAGATACCGAGGTGCCATGCCACTTTAGGGTGGTGCCCAAGGACAGTGTCATGATGTGTCAAATGTATTTACTTGCGGGACAATTTAGAAATAGATGATTCACATCCTCAGCATGGAGATAACATAAGCTGCATCTGGATGGCCCATTAATTTCTCATTTGGTGAGATTTTCCTCCGTCAGGGTGCAATTAGAGAGGATGCACCACATGAAGAGTCTATATTTAGGGGGATCCTTAATTTCGATAGATGTTTCCACCACCACTATTTCATCTATGGTTCCTGTAACTCACTTAGTGAGGAATACACTTCCTTTGGTATATATCAGCCCCTAGGAGAGATGGCCCATAATATTTCGTCCTCTTGATATGTTAGCCTGATGTTTTTAGTTCGAAGAGCTCTGAGGTATCGATTCCAGATCGACTGCCAATTTTCAGGGATAGAAAGTTCTTGAGCAATTATCCATGCCTGAGATGCCCATGTGGAGTTGAGTGGGTATGCAATTTGTGAGATGAAATGAAAACCAATATGAGCTAGATGTTTCCTGATTACCAATGGCAATTGATAAGCTTGTCCACTACCTGAACATGCATCCACACCAATCTTAACTTGTTCACCTGATCCAATTCTCCAAGCCAGTCCCCTTTTAATGATGTGGATGGATCTAGTTATGGCTTTCCATATGATGGAGGATCCAAGAGAGTGTTGAATGCAACCTCTGATCCAATCCATAGTAGTCCTAGGTAAAATGTACTTTTAATATGTAACCCCTTGCCATAGACTCTTAGTAGTGATTAGGTGCCATCCCACTTTAGCAGCCAGAGCCGACACAAAGAGGTTAAGGTCTTTGAGTCCCCACCCCCCCAAAGCTTTAAGCTTTGAAATCCTCTTCCACGCAATCCAAGCATATGTTCTGCCATCTTGCTTACCCCACGAAAGGAATCTTCTGCATATTTGTTGGATCCTAGCAATCACACCTTTGGGGATCCAAGCTAGTGCCATACAGTACATAGGTATGGCTTCAAGGACATATTTAATGAGCACCAACCTGCCTGCTTTAGAGAGCCATATTTGCTGCCAGATGTTAAGTCTACGCTGCACTTTGGCAGTTAACCAGTTCCAATAATTTATACGATAGTCATTTTGTTTTAGGTGAAACCCAAGATATTTGATACCATCCACCGATTTCTTGAGCTCAAAATGAAAGAGGCCAAGGGGATTTTTTCATTCAAGGGTGGAGCAATGAACCATCATAATGGTGGATTTACTATGATTGGGGTCTATACCAGTAGCTTTGAAAAAAATGTTGAGTAGATTCAGGAAGCTATTATTATCATGACAAGTTCCATTAAGAAAGATGAGAACATCGTCCACAAACAACCAGTGGGTCATTTGGATGTGATTTTATATTTTTACTCCATTAATGGATCCATCCACTTTTTCTTTTTCCAGGAGAGTGGAGAGTCCTTCCATAATCAATAAAAAAAGTAAAAGGGAGAGTTGGTAGCCTTGCCAAAGTCCCCTACATGCATGGAAGATATTAGATGTTGCATCATTGGTAAGAATGCTGAAATATACATTTGTAATACATCCCATAATCAAGTTAGTGAAGGAGTGTGGAAAGCCAATATGAATAAGGATTAGTTGCAGGTATCTCCAATTTACACAGTCAAAGGCTTTTGTTAGGTCAATTTTAAGGATTGTACTCTTAACACTCTTTATTTTAATGGAGTGCAAGGTTTCCTGAGCAGTACCAATCACTTCATGAATTTGTATCTGGTTGAGAAAGGAAAATTTTTCTTTGGAAATGTGTTGGGACAAAATAGGCTTGATATAATTTTCTATAATATTGGAAATGATCTTATAAATTCAGTTGCAGAGGGAGATCGGGCAGTAGTCATTAAAATATAGGGGTTTTTCAGTCCTAGGGACAAGTGCGATGAATGTTGCATTAAACCCATTATAGACTTGGCCATAGGTCCTGCTAGCTTCAATTACCTGAAGAATATCCTTACCGATGAGCTCGAAGAAGGTAAGATAGAATTATATGGGTCATCCATCTGGTCCCAGGATTTTATCCATCTTAAGCCATTTCAAAACCCCTTCCAATTCCGCCAAAGTGACCGATGCATTAAGGTCTTATAAGTTATCCTCCTCCACAAATTTGTGCATCATTCGGGCTATATACAGGATCTCTGAAATATTTTCTGTCCTGGGACCCCTATATTGATTGGAGAAGTGTCTAATACCATATCCAGAAGCTGAGAGTGATTTTTTCCACCCCTCCATTCTGATCTTTTAGTTCCCATAATACTTCTGCCTTTGGCACATTTCTGAAAACATCTGGTGTTATCATCCCCAGCTTGTAACCAGATTTCCCTAATTTTGAGCTTCCACTCTTCCTCCTCTTTTCTATGAACATTTTTTTCTCCATCTCTAGAGATATGAGTTTTTCCTTGGTCTCCGAGGATATAAAACAGAGTTCGTCCGAAACCGTCATATTCCCAAGTTCAGTCTCAATGTTCTTTAACGACTCCTCCTCCACTTTCTTCTTTCTTCTAGCCTAGCTGATGGTGAGGGCCTTTAGTTTTGACAAGTTGTTGTAGAGGACCCGAGTAGGCTCCAAATATGGAATTTTTTCATATTGAGTCCATTCACTCTTGAACAAACAATCGAATTTAGGCTCCCCCAGCCAATTTGAGTTGAATTTAAAGGGGAAGTGGGGCTTTTGGTCTCCCATATGAAATTCAAGATAAATGGGGGAGTGATCCAAGGAGTTTCCCACCTCGACCCATTGCCTAGATTTTTTAAAATTGATAAGCCATAGGAACCTTGATCAGGAATCGATCAAGTCTTCTAGCCAATGCAGCCTCCCCGGTTTTCCTGTTCCTCCAAGTGGGGAGCTTCTTTGGCATACATAGATCTAAAAGATCAGCTTCATCAATCATGCTTTCAAAATATGTAGATTTTGGGTCAAGTTGGCATAAGGTCCACAGGATTCAGATAGGCCAATGGAGAAATTGAGGTCCCCGCCCAAAATAATATTGTCTTGTTGCATAATAGAGTAATGCATCCAATCATCCCAAAATTCCTCTATGTTTTGACAGGGAACATATACGTTGATTAAAATAATAGGAATATCAGAATCATGAATAGTAATGTCAGCTCCCAGGATTCTAGCCCTGCCCCACCAGTTGTTGAACAATATGGTTCTATTATTAAGCCCCAAGGCACAACCACTAGAATGCCCCCTGGCATCTAGGGTCTGAAAGGTCTAGTTAGAGAGCAAGGTTGAAAGTAAGTTTGCAATATATAATCCATCACCCAATGTTTCTTGAAGAAAAAGAGAATCCACATGAACAAGGGCCAGTAGTCTCTTTAGGGACAATTTTTTTCAGGACTGGCCAAACCTTGACAGTTGAGAGATAGGAAAATCATGGATCACCATTTCCTTGGGTGTTATTTTCTCTAAGAACCCAAACTATGGAGGATTGTGTCCTAGATGAAACCTCCATACTAGCCCTTATGATAGCCTTGGTGATAGAGGAGGGTCTTCCCCTTGTTGCTTTTGGGATCGAATCACTGATTTATATACCGAGACTGAAGTCATGTGGGTTAATGGCCCTAGAGGTAGATCTGATATTATAGTGGGTTCCAACATATGGACAAGATTCCAGAATGGAAAGGGAGGATAATTCCCCAAAAAGGGTGAGGGGGATGGGCTAAGAATCAATGGGGGTGGACAGTTGCAACAATGCAACTAAGAGGACCCAAATGGAAATTGACTAAATCAATTTTACGAGAAATAATAGATATACCAGGGGAAACAGTGCTATGAAATTCAGAAATAAGAGTAAGGGAAGTAACAAGAGAAGTACTCGAGATGGGAGTGTTTTCCTCCTCTAGAGGATGGGAAATTCGGTTATGAACCTTTGGATGAGCAGGTTGAGCTGAGCTATAGCCTGATGTAGTGCCCAGTGCAAGTTTGACAAGAGATGAAGCTTGTGCCTTATACACCTCCCACAAATTGTCTTTTTGTGTCCCCAAATGCACCAGGATCTTTGTAGGAACAGAGGCAACGATGATGATAGGGAACTCCTTGTACAGGTGACCCACCTCATGACAATGCTTGAATCTAAACGATACCCCCTCATATTCCATAATCTCAACCCGCACCATGTCTTTGTAGTGTAGGTTGAAAGCCTCCGCAAGACCTTCCTGCGTATCCATATGGACAAGAATCTGAGCCACCGATGTATTTTGAGTCTCAATATAGAACCTATCATGGTCCAGAGAAATCCCCAAGTCCTCTCCAATGAAATAGAAAGCCTATTCAGACAAGAATTGTAATGGTAACTCGGGTAGTCTGACCAGATTTGTCCTGCACCAGACTTCTCCTTATATGGGTTAAATAAGGGTGTCCATCTCATCAATAAAACATGGGTCATCTCAATGTGACAATATTTGGTAAGGACCCATTCAGCCATATCTGGGTGTGGGAATATAAGAGAAAACCAACCTCTATTCATCATTAGAACTCCTGGAAGTTGTTATAGGGTGTTCCCCCAAATTCCTGATGTCCATATTTTGAGCCGAGATAATGAGTAATTCCTACCTCGAACCTACCCAACCAGCACAATCGGTGATGTGTGCTCCATTTTTTCCATGGCGACATCCACCCCAAAGACCAAGTGCCTTCTTCTCGCTCTAATTTTCATGCAATTTTGCTTATTTTTTCCAGCTCTGATAGAGGATTTGTCCTTCCCATTTCCTTTCATTTCCAGTGTATCATCCGAGTTAGATTTTTTGTTCTTCTCTGAGGGTGGGACAAGGTGTGTTATGCCTTTGAAGCACCTAGAAGATGCGATAAAGGGAGGATACTCTTGTCCAGTCTTTTGTGCTGAAGGTTGTTCTCCTTGGTTGATACCAAGTTGTTCAAACACGAAGGTTCGTTCCTTTTATCCGATTCCAAATATCAGACCCTATGCTAGTGGGACCAATTCATACAATGTTTCCTGTGCTTGCTGCTCCCATAGTCTAAGGATCGATGACAAGGTAATAGAATAAAGAAGGGATGCTAGTGCCATAAAAATAGGCTCTGAACTAACCACCATATTTTTCAGGAGCGTTTCCTACAGAGTGTATTGTGACATGGAGGATTCCCCTATTTCCATGGCCACCTGTTCCTTTCCCGCTAGCTCCACCTCATTAGACGACCCACTAGTCTGTTGAGGAGATAAAATGACCCATATTTGGGATGGGTCGAAATGGTCCAAAGAATAATCCACATCATCATCAGTCATTTTCTCCTTATAGTAGAAACTCTTGTTCTTATTGAGTCAAAAACCTGTTCGCACCTTCCTTCCCTGTTCCGAGGTAAACTCAATACGTTGAGCTGAGCCCATATGCTGGGGCTAGGGATAATGTAACCAGAGGTATGATTATGCCCCTCTGTTAGACTGTCAAGGCAGTAAGGATGGAGACGGGTAGAAAAATAGCGAGAAATCTACGACTGAAGTAGAGAGGTGCCCTCTCCTACATGGATGACTGTGCCTTGTGTTGAAAAGGAGCAGGGGAAGAAGATATATAAAATCCGCATGATGAAAAAAATCACAAGACTCAGGGATAATAAAAAACCACCACAACAGGTTAAGAGTAAAAAACTGATAGCAAAGAAAAAACCCGAGGTTCATCTCGATGTTCCATGTCGAAGCCAGTCCCGGAATCCGGTGAAGGTAGCTAGGGAACCTACTAATTAGGGTTTGAATTCCATCACCTGGGTTTGTCTGCCATCGCTAGGTTTTCCCCTGGATCCACTCAATGCTTGATGATCTCTGTCGTCAGATACACACACACACACACACATATATAAACATCAACGTACCACACAACTTAAAAGAGGATATCAATCATTAAATTCCTATAAATAAGAGGATATCATCTTCATTTCTTGGGATATAAATATCTATTTCTGCATCTTATATGAACAACTTATAGGTTCAAACTAACAATTTGCTAAAAATATTTTTTTATTATAAAATTCTCACATCTCCATATATAAGGGGTTCTTAGTTACCAATTTGTTCTTTGTTTAAGTTATGACTTCAACTCTATTATTATTATTATTGAAAATATATTTCTAATAGAACATGTGTTCTATATACAAGGGGTTCATAGTTATTAATTTGGTCCTTGTTTAATCTATGACCCTAACCATATTATTATTGTTATTAAGCCAATGTAGGAAAAAAGTACTCATGTTACGTGGTTTACATGTTAGGATATTTGTTTCTATAGTGGAAAAACAAATCTATTGTGAGGATGTTAGATTCTTCATGGTTCAAGCATAAATAATCCATATGATATGAATTTCTATTGGGATATGGTGTAACATATTTATAAGTATTCAATTTTTTTCCTTTATTCAACTTGATTAGTTGGAATGAGATATTTATTGAAAAATATTCATGATATTCCAACCTACCATTCCCATGCACTGAGAGGTTCATTGACTTCAAAAAATAGCATTTTCCATTGCACCCACACCTTGTGCCCATGAACCTTGGCCACTTACTATGTCTAGACATGATTATGCACTCATACTTATAAATACTTATTATTTCCATTTTCCATTTTAGTGGTTTGGTCTACCTTCATTCCCAACTGTTTGATTTAAGTTTTCCATATTATGTTTTATAAAAAAACGGATTTGTGTCTTCTATTGTATACAACCTAATGCAAATTAACATGTATTTCTCATGTCACAATAATCAATATATACAAGTTGGATTTCTATGTGTTTTCTTTCTTAATTGTTTACACATTATTTATGACACCTACTAGTCTTGATATGGACATCAGGAAAATATTCTTCAAAAAGTGAAGGCTAAAATTCTGAAATGGATACCTCTAAATGTGATAACAGAATGGATTACTCCAAGTGAAATGGATGACATGGCTTGAAATTTTTGACAATAAACACATTATAGACAATAGAACTTATTACCCCTTAGCTTTTATGAGATTTAATAGATTGGAGTAGATGTTGGATGAGCTTGGATGTATTTATGAGAGAATTTTTTCATGTGATTTGATGCCCTTGGCGATGATAGAAAAATATTCTTATGGTGCTTGATTTTTTCGCCTTTCTTATAATGATGTTGGTCATGATAATGTACTTGTGTATGTGAGATGTAGCTAAGAAATTTTCCCTTGAGGCTACACATTGCCCAAATTAGAAATTACCCAAGTGGCCAAGTGGTCTCTTCAATTAAATCAATGTTGGTTTATTGCCTAGAACATTATATCATGAGTATGTTGCATCATATCAAGCTACAACCACATGTTTTGGGAAAAAAAATGTTTGAGTAATTCCATCAATTCAATTCCATACAATTTTTCATCAATTACTTATATTTTGAATGAGGAGAGGAGTGATGTATCAAAGTGCTATGAACGTGCATTAAAAATTAGACTACATTTATTAAATTAACACAATATATTTGTTTAGTTGTTTTCCATTAAATATAGGGTTCTTTTATTTCTGGAAAAATACTCGCTCTTGTAAATACAAGCAGTGAACCAAGCCAACTAGTCTTGACCAAATAAACCCACTCATTCATCCTTATCGGAAAAGAAGCCTTGAACTTGACATAGAACACAATATTTTAATTAATTCCACAATTCCATATTTATGAGATGTATAGGTCATAGTCACATCATCTATAGATCAACATTAGAGAAATATTTCACATTGAAGAAGGAATAATCCATGCTAGATGATTGAAGAAGTGAGGATAATAATTTAAGGTTGAGTGTAACTTCTATTAAGGTATTCTCTATGTGAATGGAATTTGTCATTCAAATTTGCTATATTTTTATTTTTTATATGCTGTCGGAGTGTGAATTCACATTCAATACATGCTAGATATTTTGCATTAGTTTATAAGTGAACTAGTAAAATCACAAAATAAAATACAATACGTAATCAAGTACACATGCTCATAAATAAAATACAATTATTTGACTTAGCAACTTGGATCCCATTTTTTTTTTTTTTGGAAATGAAAGAAAATATTTATCGTATTGAGAATTTACAAAGGAGCACATCACATTATTGTGAGACTAGACAATATTTCATCTAGTTTTTTGTTCCTATACAATAGTCTGTATATCCAACATTTGGAAAAAAAAAATAGAAAATTTCTCGTCTATTTCTTGTAATTTGTAAATACCACAAAAAGGAAGGTTGTTACTTATAAATAAGGGTGGTTTTTCATGTCCATCGTAATTCACCATGGATGCATGAGCATATCAAGATTCTTATATATGCATTGCAATAACACACAAACAAGTTTCTCTCTTTATTACTCTCCAAAGACCCAAATATGTTGTAATAAGTTCCCTTGCTTGAGCGGTAGTGAGTGAATAATTAATTAAGTGACGGGGGTAAAACCCATTGATTTATATGGATTTGAGATTTGGGGCCCCAACCTTGGTTGTAGGTAGGGGTCTTGCATCTAGAGGGTCTATACATGTGCTTGAGCACCTTATTTGGTGAAAGCATATTCATCAAGATTCATCAATTTATTTTTCACCATCTTAAAGATCAATTCATATGTCATTTTATATACATGCACATAATCAATCTTCCTAAAAAATGGTTTATCTTTGTGTGCCTTAGACCATTAAATTCCACAAATCATAGTGAGATGTGCTTCAGTGTGGGTTGAGTAATTGTGGGAGAACTAATATGCATCTACAGTGTATATCAAAAGAATAAAGGTGCATTGTAGAATGCATGTGGGGTCATAAGACATACTTCATGTCACTATACTTGAGATATAAATATAAAAGGGTATAAAAAATGTTATTGAAAAAATGGATATAACAATATCTAGTTAAATTAGGGGTTTTTTAAATTGGGAAGGTGTATTGGGTTCATATTGGTAGGGGGTTAAATAAAGTGATTTTTAGAGGTATTTTCCAATATTTTGTCAAATTAATGGTATTTTTTAGTATTCCACAAACACAGGTGCTATGCTATAGTGTCATTGAGTGGCACCCCTGTAGTAAAGATGCAACAAAGAAGGATCATGACTGCAACCACCAGCTCCATCTCCTTACACCAGCTCATTCAACACCACACCAACACTAGGTAAGTTCAGGTATGGCCCTTCACCTCTCGCTATGCATTCATAATCACCAAAATGGTCTAATGTCGAGTTTTAGAAATTTAAAAGGAAAAAATATGGCCAGTTAACTTGGCCACTTTCGTAAAGTTAAACTAGAGAAAAATTGAAAGTACATGAGTACATTCCACCTGGGAAAGTTAAAGATGGAGTGAATGGGTACGAAGAGGGTGATTACGAGGCTCAACAATCATTAACTGGAGTGGGACCAATGGTCTCAAAGAGGAAAACTTGTGTTAAGCATGAGTCAGCACAATGCTCCAAATTTAGTTAAAAATGCCACAAAGGTGAGATCTATCTCATTTTCACCATTTTGATGAGAATTTCGAAGAGAAGAAAGAGTACAAGAGAAGAGGGAGCCATCAGGAGAGAAACATGAATATTATAGCTTGCATTCACCATCGTGCTACAGGAAACAAAGATTTTCTACAGGCAACTTTAGAGGCAGATCAACAAGGGTATAGAGGGAAACATAGAGTCACATGTGGGTGAAATTGCTCCCCAAAGCCATCATCTCTCAAAAAATCACCAGAGGACAAAGGTAAGCGGTTGCCATCCTCCAGTACTAAAATTTTTCCATGAAATTTACACACAACAAGTTAAATTTGGAAATTAAATGGTACATTTTTTTTTCATTTGTTTCAAGACCTCCATCTCCAAGACATAACTCTCAAACATCTCACCACCTTCATATCACACCATTAAAATGGGAGGGGGATTCAATAGAAGGGATCCCACTAACATTAAGAGAATTAGGAAGCATCCTCAAGTCATGGAAATCTTTAGAAATCACACTCAGAGGGGAGTGCCACCATTGTGGTTAGAGGTATAGCCATCACACTATCACCTGAACTCATAAGAAGAGTTAGAACTTTTCCCATAGGAGTAAAATGGGTTAAGGAAAGAATTCCTAGCAGTGCATCCAAGAAGATCTTCTTTCTTCCAGGAGAAGAATATATTGAATACAAAAATGGAGTAAGGAGAGAAAGCCTTCCATACCCTTGGGATGAAGTAGCCTTCCATATCATAAAGTTTATTTCTTGTGAAGGAAGAATTAGTGTGGTCTATGGGTATCATTTTAGATTTTTGAATGAACTTAGGTTTCAAGGAGAAATCCCTCTAGAACAAAGACTAAGCATCCATCACTTCCTCCTGAACTCCATAACTGATATGAGAAATAATGTGAGGCAAAGAAAATATCAACACTTGGCTCATCATGGCCTCATAAAAATGATTGTGAATGACACTTTATGAAGATTGAAACTACTTGTATCCTGATATTATTTCATAAACATGGATATTGAATCCTTCAGAGCTACCCAAATATGGAAAACCTCTGATTCTGGCCTTAGAGAGATGGAGGTAGAAGAAGAAGAAGAAGAGGTTGAAGAGGAGGTAGAAGAAGAAGAAGAGCAGGAAGAAAATAAGGAAGAAAAATAAGAGATGGAGATTGAAGCAGAAAACATAGAGAAAATAGAGACAAAGAAATAAAAAACTGAGGGGAAGGTGGAAGAAAATCCATAGGAAAAGAAAGGATTGGACCCTCACCTAAGCAGTGAAACCTCCCCTCAATACACTAGCATGTCACCAGACATTATAGATCACGATGTGGCTGCTACTCTCTCCACTTTGAGCACAACTATCAGAACAAAAAGGAAGAGGTAGACACCTATGTATTCTAGGACTAGGAAGAGTTAAAGGTTGAGGCGAGGGAAACCACAAACTCCCACCAAGAGCCCTATTACCATTGAGGAATCACCAAAGAAATATGATGAAATAATATTAGAGGAAGGAAGGGTGCAAGAGGTCACCTCACCTGTGAGGACCCCTGTAACATATATCAGAAGACACTCAGCAAGGTTGGCATCCCATACACCTCATGCAACCGCCACAGACCCTCCAAAAGCGGTCCTCAAATATGTAGCAGTAGTGCCAAACCCTACCCCTCTACCCAATCTTAGCTCCTACTACACATACATTGAGGGGGGCAGATTGATCCCTCAAAAGTTCATGGTGCCTTTATTTTATCAGTTGGAAGAGGAGAGGGTACACACTCATCATTGGATGAGGCTTTCCACGTCTAAAGGTGTGCATGACATAGGGGTAATGGAGGTTAAAGTGGTTGATTTGGGGAAGGATTTTTCCAATGTTAGGCTCAGAGAATCAATGTTGAAAGAGAAGCTTCATAAGGCCCAAGCAGAGAATGTAGCATTTCAGGAGAAACTTCAGCAAAATGAAAAACGAATGGCCACCATGGAATATTTGTACATGGAGGCCATTCAACACAGATATCCATCAGATTCATATACAGTTTACCTCAGGGAGCAATGGCTCTTATTTCAAATCAAATCATTAGCCTCCCATGGATCCTTACCTTTTCAGAAATACAGACATTTCATTGACTTTTTCAACCAATAAAGTATGGAATTCAATGAAAAAATGGCAGAGTTATAAATGCATAACCTTGTATTGAAATACTTGAACATTTGGGATCCCAATCCTAGGATGGGAGACATGCACTTAATGGCATTGGCATCATGGATGGTTAATGAAGGGATCAAAGCATAAGAAATGAGAATGGTTATGAGTAGAGAAAATAGAGAACCCTTACACTTTAGGGTAGAAATATTTAGCCCTATGGGAGTCATTAAAAACCATCTTATGATTGAAAAGGATCCTGCACCTGCAAAAAAATACCTCCACATACAAGCTCAAGCCATGGCTCACTTTGATGATGTTTCTAGGTTGTTGGGAGATGAGTGCATAATGGATAGCCAAAGGAGATGGAACAAACTCACTCACAACCTTAGAAACATGGAGTACTACACACTAGAAATATTGAGGGGTGCCTTGGAAAGAGCACCATTATACAAGAGGGCCATGCTAGCTAGAAAGGTTCAATGGCTTGGTTTGAAGCTCAATCCACCCTTGTTGCTGGGGCTGAGTGATGGAAAGGACCAAAATGAGAATAATAGAAAATGGGAGGAAGTATAAAATAATGATGGCTTTTACTCTCCTCAAGGGACTCCCACGCCTCTTCCTTGGGAAGTAAGAGGGTCCATCAAAGCTTTGAAAGAAATGCAGAAGGAGGACTAACTTTCTCAAAGGATCAGCAACCATTTGGTAAGGGGGTGATGGTGAGCTCCATCATTAGGTACATTTGGAGGGGATAATTTTCACCTTTTTTCCTTATTAATTATCTTTTTCTTGAATTTTAATTATATTATTGTCTTATGTTTCTAGTGTATATGGTGATTGTGACTTGCCATACTTCGAATGCCTAACATGAGTTAAATGTAAGAAAATCACGAAGATATTGCATTTTTTATGAATATTTTTCCATTAAAGCTCAGAGTAGACAACAAGGTGAGATACCAGGGGGATTTTCCACCTCCTTAAATCCCAAAGGAAACCAAGGGATCCTTGAGATTCACTCCAACAACTCGAAATCAAGGGCATCCAAGGAAACTCAAGATCAAGTGCACTAAAGATACACTTCACTTGCAGTCAAAGTGGACACATCAAATACTTTTGAGGGAGCTGTTGGTAGCTACCCTCTAGTTTAAATAGGGCTGATAAAGATCTCATTATGGTTCGAAATTTGAAGGAAGCTACTAGGGTCTTAGCTCTTGTAATAGGTTTCAAGACTTTCAAGTTGATGTAATGAGACTATCTTCTGCAATAAAATGAAAATTTAGATTGTGCTTCACTGATCTAGTTTCATAGGGATAGGCTTGTGGGTTAGGGCACAATCCATTGGCCTTAGTCTCTCTTGTGTATTCATTCTTTAATTTTATGTCATTTTAGTTACTATTGCTTATGAGTATTTAGCTAGTTTTCTTGCATTTCAAATCATTGTCTTAAGTTTTCTTACCTTTGTCTTTTGTTCTAGATTTAGCTTACTTACATGTTGGTAGAGTAGGTTGTAAACTCAGAAAGTTGTGTGTCAAGTCTCCATCTCTCATCTCTTTCATTGGTGCTTGAGGAGGGTAGACCTTTTCCACACATAAATTAATTTTTAGTTTATGATTTCTTGGAATGAATATGTCTTAGTGGTTCCATGAATATATTTAGAATGATGTGTTAGATCTCTGTTTGTAGATTAAAGTAGCTTTTATTTCTGAATTCAACTCATCTTTTCCATTTCCTTCATCATGAAATTGTCAATATTTGTTACATGAAAAGGTAGTTTTCTTGTAGGTTCAAGTAGCATAGCAAAGGAGGACTTCACCAGCACCATCAGCTTTAATTCTCACCATTCATCCGCCTTTTTTTTCATCAAAATCACCATCAACCCTATTTTCATATTTTTCATCTTCACACCGTGAGAAAACCCTATAGGTGCAAGACATGCCTCCCAAGATGTTATGATCTTGGAAAAGGGGTGAAACACCTTCCAATCATCCAAAACAACCTTCAATCCACCTTCCCTACACTTTTCTCACCCATTTTTGGCCTCAGATTTCCCTCAGACGATTTCCTGTAGCAATTTACGACTTTCCTGTAGCAATATAGGAAAACTGTAGCAACACTTGAAACAACACCAGTGGGATCCTTCTTAAGCCCATAAGCCACCATCCACCTCATCCAAACCTATGAAAACCACCCTGGCACCTTTTTCCTTTTACCCATGAGTTCAAGCCTTCCATAAGCCACCTTAGCGCTTTCTCCTCCTAGCTACAAAACAATGCATTGACAAGCATAGTTAGGTCATGATTAGCTTCATGATTAAAATAATGATAGATAGAACATAGAGTAGACAAAGTGTGTTTAGCCCTTTTTCCAAGAAAAGTGTGATTAGGTTAGTTTCCTTTATGCAATTTCAATTCAACAATTTACTTCATGCAAGATGCCTAGTTTGCTTCCATTTCTTCTCATAGTTTAATGTGTAGATTTTTTTCATTGTAGAGTAGTTAGATGGAATTTATTGTTGTAGAATATTTCTTTACTTGTTGATAAAGAAATGGATTTGGATCATTTTTAGCCCTGGGCCTAAATTCATAAGTGTTACAGACTTCATCCAGAAACCCTAGAAGTAGCACCCTTTCGTAGAGCTCATAAGAGGATGACATGAGTAGAATGCATCTGTTGTGTATATAGCACTATCACCTCCAAGTTTGTACAAACCCTGGGTTGATAAAGTAAAGTAGGCATCCTCTAGGAGTTTCATCATTCTTGGTGCAATACCAGGTCCCACCACCAGTGCAAGATGAAGAGATGCCATTAGAACCACAAGTGCTTGTTGAACCTTTTGAAAGGTGGGTCTTAGATTTTGTAGGGACAATATCTACAATGTCGTGAAAAAAGAGGTACATTTTAGTTTGCATTGACTATGTTATGAAATGTGTAGATGAAAAATCTTTGTATCAAGAAAATGAAAATTCTGTTGTTGATTTCCTTTTTCAAGATATTTTTACCTTTTTTGGTGTTTTGAAAGAGATTTAACAAATAATGTGACACAATTTGTGTCAAAGGAAGTGAGAGATTTTGTTAAGGAGTTCCACATAAGGCATTTCATGTATTCTCCATACCACCCACATGCCATTGGATAGGTAGAATATACAATCAAAGTGTTGGAGTCCATCATGACCAAGATGATAAAACTACATCAAAAATATTAGGCGGATAGGCTCTCATAAGCACTTTGGACTTAGAGGATAAGATGGGAGACCACCAAAGTATTCATGCATTATGAAATCATATATGTTAAATGTGTTCTCCTTCCCATTGAGCTTAAAATAACAATAGTCAGGGTGGCCATGAAATTTGACATAGATTTGTCAAAGTCTCAAAAGAAAAATGTTTCTTAACTACATGAGTTTGATGAGATATGATAGGATTTCATCCAATGTACCATTCTTGTTCAAGAGTAGTGAGATAGATGTAATGGAAAATTTATCAGTAAAAGGCAATTAGAGCCGACTGATTAGGCTCTTCTCTTTGATTCCATTTTTAAGAACTTCAAAGGAAATGTTACCACATGATGGATGGGACCTTATGAGGTTGAGACATTTTTCAACAATGGCTCAATTAGAATAAGTACCAGTGATAATGAGAAAAATTCCTTTTTAGTTAATGGTAACTTATTGAGGTTGTATCATAAGCCCATATCGAGGGATTTTTTTTAAAATATGTCACACAATAATGAGACATGGAGATAGTAAATGAGGAGTCTTCTAATCCCTCTTCTACTTCCCCATATATTTCCTTCCATATTGATGTGTGTGTGTGTGTGTGTGTGTGTGTTAGTAAAAAAAAGTAAAAAAAAACTTATATATGTAAAAGGAAACAAAAGGAGAAAACAATATGTGTAAAAAAAAGAAGGTAAAGATACACAAATGGTCTAGCTATGACAATCAGTTTTTAAAATAGTTAGATATGGGCTTTCTTGAAAACCATCTTACTTGCAGGCTAGCCATCGCTGAATTTTGTATGTGGTTGATGATCTCTTTTTTGCAAATATTCAAAGAAATATTATTTTTCCCATGTTGAATGATGGAGGAGACATTAGGGCCTTCTAATAACATTTTCCCCATCGACTTTAGCACATTATCTAGGGTCAAAGTAATAGATTCCTTATGGTCATGGAGGTTTTCATATATCAATGGAAAAATATCCCACTAAAAAAATGGAGATTCATTAATGCCTCGTGTGATTAGATATTGCAAGGTATTTCACATTGGCACATTTATTCATCTATAGAAAGTTGTATTGAGGCACCTTGAAACTCATTAAAATAAATGGTGTGTGGTCTTTCATTGGTTAACATCTTTCCTAATTGGATGATAATCCAATTTCTTCCTTCTGTGTTCATCTTCAACAAGTCTTTTCACACAAATGGGAAGTGTGTCATGGTGGGTGTGATGAATACTACCACTTTGAGATTTAGTCACAAATTTATTTAGCCTATTTTTAATAAAAAGGGAATGATACTCAAGGAAACAAAGGACGAGTTTATTTCTCCAAAAAGAGGAGGTCATTTGGCATGTTTGGATACTTTAGGGACTCATATTTCTTCTTTGTTACAAATATTGGAATGCAATATTGAGTCTTACTATGTTTAATCTTTCTTATCCTCCTTAATTCAATTATTTCAATAGCCCCAACGTTCATTTTCACTATTGGTTTGATTCCCCTTCAATTTCATGGTTTTTTTAAATTTATTTCAATGTATTGAGTTACAAAGTTAAAAAAAAACACTGGTATCGAAACCGAGCAAACATTAATACCAAAATATTGTAGGTTATTTTTATTCTTTATCACAACTACTCTAAATATATTCTCTTTCCTATAAACATCTTCAATTACATGAAATGGTATTTTTAAGAAACATTTCTTGAGGTAAAAAACTTATCTCTAATTCACTTTTTGTCTATTAAGAACATATGAATTTTCATCTTTACAAGAGACATGTTCCATCTATTTTATCATATCATTACTCTTGATCCCTATGTCCATAACCTATTGTATATACATTCACCCTTATTTTGATATGAAATTTCATTATAATGTAATCCCATTATTATATTTCACAAGTATTTGGTTGCCAAATGATGAACCCTACTTGACTACTATTCATATGAATCACTTGTGAAAAAAAGTTCAAAGAGGGACCCATAGATCAACATCAATAGCTAATGTGACATGTACATACTCAATTCTATACCATCCCACACATCATTAACCTTCCCCGATGGAATTTTGTAACATACTATCCTAACGAATTATTTTAAACTCTTGAACTCTTGTCCTATGAATTCCAATTAACCTACTATTATAGTGCCATCTGAAGCATTTTCAAAAAACTGTGAAATTGTTGAGCTTAGATGGTTCACAAGGAAAATAAACCAAGGTGTCAAGATATAGGTAATTGGCACAAATATACCATGGTTTCATGGCTTGCAATGAGAGAGTGTTAACATTGTAGGGTTTTAAGTGCAACAATGAAGGTGGTGGTCGATAGGCATGGGCCCGTGTCTCAAGCATTGGAAAAATATCCTAAGTATAATTAAACTCATCATTTTTTCGATAGGTCCGAGTAGCAAGAATAATTTTCATGGTTCAAAGGACACGATGGAAAAGTAACTTTATGCTCTGCACTAAATTTTGATGAAAGAAATACTTGAATAGGAAACCTAGTAATGAAAATCACCAAGAAGACCATGGCTAGAGCCAGTCAACTTCCTAGGATTGAGGAGAAGTGGTTTAAAACCAAGCCACTAAACAAAGGTGTTTGATTTTTTTTTTTTTAAACCCGAGTACAAAGATGCAAACTGGACTGGGGTCTACCTCACACATGGGTCAAATATGACTTGACCAAACTATTGTTGATGCTATATATTTTTTTAACATGTGAGGGAAGGTATGCCCTCACCCTTCAATGTCATATCCACATTTTGTTACATTCTCAATCCAGAAAAGATGCTAATTTTCCTTATTATTTTTGGAAAATCCTAGTTAATATGGAAAGCTAGGTGAAACATAACAAAAAAAATCCTTCCACTGGCTTTTTATCATCACGGATTAATTAAAATATTGATTTTTAAGGAGTTGAAAGATAAGAATGAAATATGGTATAATTTATTGGTCCAAAATAATTATGTTTTTCAATTGGAAGGGAATATTAGAGAGCCAACATTAGAGGAGGGGCCTAATGATGAAAATCAAGGGGAAATACCAACTCAAAATTATGTTGAGATGGATGAATCTGGTTGAAATAAACTAAAAAGGAAGAAGGGAAACATGACAAATATAATCCTCCTATACCCACTCGCAGAGTTACTTGGAAACTCGCTTCGGATATAAAACTTTGAGTATTCAGAGATGCCCTTGTTATTCCTAATAACATGGTTTGATAGTAGATTGTCTCTTCCAGAGCACGATCCATTCTCTGTGCTCATGATAATCCAATGAGTTCCCCCGGTGAAAAAACATTAGCCGTTCCATCTTCTGAAATTAATACTTTCGATGTCATTTGGTGTACAATAATCTCTATATGCTTATCACCAATTCGTACCCCTTGGGATCGGTAAACTTTTTGAATCTGATTGACTAAATGAATCTGACTTTGTTCCATATTTATCCTCGCGCTGATGAATAAACCCCAAAGACTTCCAAGAAATCTTGTCATATCTCCGGTCCAATTTTCAAAAATTTCTTTCAGATTCATCGATATTGAATTATTCAAACGGGCTTCTGACAATTGTTCAACTTTAGGAAGACCTTGAATTATATCACTGGATTTTAGCCTTTCATATATCAATGTATCAATGTATCTCCTTTGTCAATAATTTCTCCATAATGACCATGAACAGTCACTTTTCGAGTAGCCAGATAGGGTTTAGCTGATCTAATGACTAAATATTCCTCATCAACTGCTATGATTTGACCAGATTCGGGGAGTGGTTCATCCTCGGATATCCATACACTTTCAGGAATCAATTGTCCAAGACTAACTACTGGAAATGTTTTTTTGCAGAATTCGGATGAGGAAGAGCACCAATTTGGACCCAAGAGATTGGAAATGATGTTCCTGCACGGATCGAAATGAGAAATTCTCATATTTTCATCCATGAAATAATTGTGGAAAATGGAATGTTTCTTTGATAATACTTTTTTATCAGTTATAAACTGGGAGGATGGAAAACGGCTGGTTATACTATGTAAATGACCCAAGAGACCTGAAAATTCAATGATTTTTCTCATAGGATCCTTTCTATTTGATTTATTTCCCGTATCATAACATACTATAAATATGTCTAGACAACAAGGGTTACAAAAGTCTATGAATCCATCACCAGCACCTACCCCACAATTAACCAATAATATTTTTGTTTTTGTTGATTTTGATGATGTAAAAAACTTAGATGAGCTCTTTGGAATAAAGAGAAAGCATAGGAATCATTCTACTATCCCAATTAAGGAGACCTCTCCTAAAGTATTTTCTAAGAAGTTTGTTGGAAAAGAGTTATAATGTGATATTCCTTCATTGTCATTTCATAGTTGATATATTGACCATAATGATCCCCTTCTAGATGAATCAATATTTCATTATACTCCTTGTGATCCATCAACTAAAAAATTGAAGAGGATAAAGAAGAATATTAAGATTATCAAGGAAGAGGTTCTTGAGATCATAGACCCTAACCATTGCATATAGAAGGAAAATTATTAGTTGAAAGATGAAGCTATGAGGTTCCAGGAAGAAATCAGATATTAGCAGACGAGACTTTCATCTCAAGGAATATAAAAAGATAGAGTATCTAGAACAGAGGTAGGACTTAGCATCCTCATAAATGCAACATGATTGTCTTGAAATAGCCTACAAAATGGATACCTTAAATCTTGAGATTTTGTGTTGGCTTGCAAGAGGACATGCAAGAAGCTTATCATTGGAGATATGTTGAACCCATAAATTTCATCCCTAGCTATCCTTTTTTGACATTATTTCCTCACTTATCCTACCCTCTCGAACCTTAAACCCATCATATTAACCTCCAATTCCTATCAATAACATGATGAGGAACTCTATGCTTCAATGTTTAAATTTTGTGTTTTAACTAGATAATTAAGTGTTTTTATAGGTTTTTTTAGTAATGATAGAACCTTAGTTATCTTCAGTAACAGCTAAAGACCTTTGTTACTAAAGGAAACTTAGGCCCATGATAGTACATTCGTGGTTAACCATGCATGCAATCACTTTCCAATGCATCAAACACTTGACTACGTGGCAATCATCTTCAAGAAAAATTCCATATCTTCTGTTCGATGGTCTCTAGGTCAAAAAAGGAACGTTGAATGGTAGAGAAAGTTAAACCAAACAATATTTTTGGCTATATTTGCAGAGTATGAGGGATCTAGTTATCTACACTAGGGTTCCATAGAATCGACACAGTTCACAATGTTGCAAGAGATATTTTGGTTGCATTCATGGCTAGTAATATAAGAAACATCCCTCATATCTAGGTATTGAAACCTAACCCTGGACCATACCTTTTCTAAAGAATGTTTACACTATAATTTGAGGATGTAATCTAGAAATTTTCTCGGGCACTTTGATGCTGAGCTAGTTGATTAGTTGGGATAGTTAGATATTCTGTCTAAATTGTGTTGATAATACTCTTAAGTAATTTTTACTTTCACACCTTAGTTTTAGGGCATCAAACTTGATTTAAATTTGGTTTTGATTAGAATGAAAGCTCATGATTGATCCATTATCTTGGTGACTTTTAATCTCTGAGTCTGTAGCATTATTAAGTGCTACTGTGGGAGGGCCTTTCATAGGAGAATATTTATTGTAAATTATTCATTCTTTTCATTTGTGTGTTTGTGTTGTTTTAGATTCACCTTTTTTTTAACATAGTTAGGAGAATTAATGTTTATATGAGTGATAAATTTTTTTTTATCATCTTTTATATTTTTTATCAATCATATATAGAGTAATCATGTGTGAAGGATCATTGTTACGGAGGAATAAGCCTCATTCCTTTGTCATACTACTTCTCAGATTGTATTGGATCAATTATTGTTTACAATTATATTGTGAGCATAGATTTCAACAATAAATATTTTCTATACATAGTTATATTTGTATTTTTATGCCATAACCTTGATATTTATATTGAAATTTGATGTCTAATTAAATAATGTTGTTTTACTATAACCCTATTTCTATTCACAATCTTGGATTTTTATTTGTGATAATTTGAATACTTTAACTTCAGGTTTGATAAAGGGCATTATTTGAGACAAAGTATCTTATTTTATTGTTCCATACCCTATGACGAGCCCTGCTATTTCAACAAGAATGCCCTAATTCCCAAGGCTACCAACTTAAATTATCAACCTGGGGTTTATACAAAATTAATAGGTGTTAGAACTATATGTGCAACATGAAATGTGTCCTTTTATTGATATTATGTAATGAAGTGAATATCATGAAATTGAACCTAAAATAATTGTAGAAATGGAAATGATTCAAATGGAAACCTTAACCTATTGTGGGAAACAAAAGACAAGGAAATAAAACCTATTTTAATTTCATAAAGTAAAGAAAATGAACTGAATTTTCATAATTTCATTCAAAATATATTAGATCTAGTGACATAGTTCATTAGGTGATTCATAAAGTAATCATGAAAATCATCACCATGTCATTCAATTCATAAACCTATCTACTAACCTTTAATTGCTAGTATGTGTTGCAGTGGTAAAAATGAAAGTCCTAAGTGGTCTTTGGTATTCAAAAATCATGGTTTAAGATCCTAAGGGTGATTATTCAAGGTTAAGAGGAAAAATTAAATCATTTTGAGAAAATATGGCTAAGTTTACATGGTGCTACATGATTGCTACATGATTTCCCTTTTTGGCTACAACATTGCACCCGTGAGCATTCTAAGGGTGGAAAAGGTGATATAGATGTGGGAAAGGGTATATTACGGCATATTTACATTTTAAGAGGATTTTTACAAGCTTATAACCTCTCATAGGCCCATCTTGAACAAAAACAAATGCACACGGTGTCCTTCAATGACCCATAAATGTACTTTTGGTGACAGAGTTTTGAAGGCGTTTTGTAGTGAGGATAAATATGCTAATGATGGTACGAGGAATGTAGGATGAAAACTATAACCATGAAAGTCAACAGTAAAACCTTCACATTACAAAAATATTATTATTTTTATACTTGCAAAGACTAAAATACCCAATCTTTCAGCTAGTTTGTCCTCCAATTTATCTACATAAATGACCCAGAAATGCAAATGAAAATGAGAGGGGGTATTTTTTTTTATTATTAAAGATTTCCTAAGACTCCAATAAAATTGGAATCACTCAAAAATACCCTTTTTAACATGTGATAAAATATAATAGAAAATTACTACTCCAAAAACTAGAAATTCAAGAATCAGTGAGCTAGTTAACCTACCAAATGCCTAACCTGATAAAGTGAATATTATATGGGGTAAATTTTTTCATTAAATCAATTTTTTTATGATTCAATACAAGTGGAATAAACTATAAATATATTATTAAAAAATTCTAAAAATTAGTGTAAAATTACTACTATTTTGCTACAAGAGACTTCCAAAAATTCTAGATTTGTGAACAAGTAAGCCAATCCAAGTAGCTCTATCATGAGTACGAATTTTCAAAGCTATTAGATCTAAGTTTCTAGTTAGCTCTCAATTCTCATGTTTTCATAAAACCAGGACTGTATCATATCTCATACTTTCATAATTTAGAATTAGTTCACTTTTTGCTGCAACATAAAATTTCCAAAAATCAACTTGATAAAAACAGAATAATAATTAATATAATCATTTCTTTTGAAAGGAGTCATCTCACAAACTATTTTTAAAAATCAATTCAATTAAAAGTAACCATATAACTAATATCTAACATAGATGATAAATTTCTCTAAAAACATCACCGGATCATAGGAATTTAACATTGATGCATAAATTCAAAAATTAACAAAACTCTTAATTCAATCCTTACTCTAACGACAAAGACTTCTAGCACATATAATACATCTTCACTTCATCAGTTTACTGACTGCGGTCGATAATTTATGCTTGAAATTTAAGAACATTAAATTGACTAAAAACAATTTCGTAATATCTTTTTCATTTATTATCCAATCTTGGTCCATCTTGTTGTAGGGAGTACGTACCTATATAATCTCATTCAAAATTTTCTCAATATTCTCTCAATATTTTGAAAAAATAAATAATATTAGGCACATAATATGCAATTATCTCTAAACCTTCCTAAGAACACATTAGAGCTAAAAAAACATTATTAAGTGTAGAATAAAAACTATAATATATCCTTTATGTGCTTAGGAAAGGTTAGATGGTCCTCAAATTGTGTCTAATTTGGAGGCCCATCATACTGAAAGTGTTTCTCATCCTATGATCAACCTATCAATCTTCTTTACCTATTTTTCTTTCTTTATGCCTTGATGAATTTTCTGATGTCTCATACTAATGTGGATGTAGCTACTCCTACTAGATAATATTTTTTTTTATCTCAATTTCATATCATTCCTTTGATTATCCTTCTTGGTTTTAGTATTTTGGAAGTATTTGTTGATTCTCCTCCTCTCATGATTTTAATAAACTTTTATTAATGTGGAACAAGGAGTTTCTCTTTTCTATTATAATATTCTAAAGTTTTTTTGTGTGAAAGCATTTATGGAAATAGAGGAACAATAAGTGACATTTTTATCTATCTTTTAGTTTATCTATATAAATATATATATTATAAATATACTTCAAATATATATATATATATATATATATATATATATATATATATATATATATATAGATATAGATATATTGAAAATTATATTATTAAATATATATAATAAATATTAACCATAAGAATGGTGATAGATAAATAAGTATTATTAATTGTAACTAAATGCTATTATTATGTTATATGTTTGTTATGCTATTATAGGTTGAAATATAATTATTAATATAATATTATATAATAACATAATAATTAATATCTAATATAATAATTATAAATATACAATAATATGGTTGTTATAACATATAGTTATTAATAATAACATATAGTTAGCTTTTAATATCAACCACATTGGTAAATGTGGTTGTGCTAGTATATAAGTTTGGAGTGATTTGTATTATAATTGGAATTTTTATAAAAAAAAAGATATAATGAAAATTGTTAAAAATAATCTTTATATTTTGTAATATTAATTTTGGAAGTTGTAAAAAATGAATTTTAACATAAAAAGTATTAGTAGAATTATTTATTTTAGTTTTTTTATTTAATGACCACTCAAATTAGTAATTACATTAAATTGGGGTAGTGTCATTACTTAATGTGGACATAGGTAAGTGGGGGTATGAAACAATGACCTCATAATATTAACATAACATGCCTTGCCAAGTAATCTACACTGAGTTGAATTCTTCTAGGAATTTTATAACTACTATATTTCTTCATTCTTGCATTATGCTCCCTAAATAACTTCCATATGAATAAACAAATTTACCCATTAGTTTTATGATTTAAAGTTAGAAGGGTGAAAATACATTCATACTTGTTAATTATTATTTATAATTATTACAACAATAAACTCTATTCTAAGTGCTTTATTATAATCACAATATCACATGTTTATACAAAAATTTGAGCATCGAGATATATTCACTACCTTAACGGGAAAATATAATTAGTTGAGTGAATATCTCAATCACACCTAAAACTAAGAGTTAATTAACAACTTCCTAGCCAATAAATCCTATGATGAGGAACATCTAGTATTAAGCACAAGATAAGTATGATTTAAATTATCTAACACCCTCTCTTAATCAATACTTGTCTTGATATTTTTTCTATTTGAATAATCATCAAATTCTCTAATAATTTTGAAATATTCTAGAATAAACTCCATCAAGCTATATCTTGATATTTATAAAAGTGTAGATTCTTGAATTTCATTCAAGTTTCACTCCTGAACTCCCAAAATATAAATTTCCCGAAGTCAATTATTGGACCGCACCATGTTGCATAACATATCTATTAAACCAGTCTCATGTCTTCAATAAGTTATTAGGGGTCATTCCCTAGATCCATAACTCTTGAGCTAATTCTACAACCATCCATGTTGAATTTTACTTCCACTTAATATTTTGAATATATAGTTTCTTCTAACCACTAAATAAAGTTTTATTTATTTATTATGTAATAACTAAGCTACTAGTCATTCTATTGATATATACTCCATCTATCAAAACACATTAGTTTCATCTATTTTACTCACTAATAATCTTGGAAAGAAATCTAGATATTAGTTTCATCTATTTTACTCACTAATAATCTTGGAAGGAAATCTAGATATTAAACATATTTGAGTTCATATTCAGTTCATATTAAAGCATAACATTCACTTGATTTTGGAGATTCATCTTAATTTTACAAACAAAAAATAAATATAACAACATTTTTCTACTAAAAAAAATAATATAAATACACCACCAAATCTCATGAAAATAAAACCATTCATTGTTCTTTAGCATGCTGAAATTTTCTCAATGCACATGCGTCTACATGTATCTTTTTCCATAATATATGAGTGTCACGTGTTCTTTACATGGATCGACATTGTGGGTGATGTACTTCTCGCTATCCTTGATGACCACCAATCCATGGCATTGATATGACCATTCACTAAGAAAAAAAGGCATAAACAGATATGTGTAACACAATTCCACATATAATGACTAATTTCATGTAGAATTCCCCCATTATAATTAAATTTTGTTGAATAGGGAATTCATTTCCCTTCCAGCATTGGACTTCTATTGTGCCTTAAATGAGTGTGAAATAATATTTTTCATATATGATACATAGACTCTGGTTTGAATGCATTGCTCATGATATCTAACATGACAACTCCTGATGGTAATATTTATCCATGGATATGACAAGGGCATGCGAAGAAAGCATGAGTATACATGTATAGGGAGCCATATTTTTCTAGAACTATATTATTTCCACATTAAGGGTACTATCAAATCAAATAGAATCAACCATTATGATGTCTAACTATAAATTCTAACTAAATGCCAACTCTGCACCAAGCACATCCATAACTGTGATCTCTTCTAATGCTAGTTCTTTACAAAAGCTTTCCCATATAGGAACACAAAAATAAATTCACAAAAAACACCGAATACTAACCTATCGTCTTACCTACTACAATCATAGATATTTATAGAGGACCGGAGCTCACATATATCAAATTTTCCTAGGACCTCTCATGAGGGACTTAAGCCTAGAGCTGCTATCTCTAACACAAATAGAAAATTATTGCACATAATAAGCTATATTCTATGTAATCTAATATAATCAAAATATCACATATATATACAACAATTTAGGTATTAGGATATATTGAAAAAATTAGCTAGATAATTCAATTAGTTGAGAGAATATCTCAACCACAACTAAAACTAAAAGTTAGTCAACAACATGTTAACAAATACATTCTATGATGAATAATATATCATATTAAGCACAAGACAAGTAGGATTTAATATCTCCAATACTATTAAGAGAAGGTATGCCAAAGAATTTGAGGGAAAGGAAGTTCCAGAATATGTGATGGGGTAGGTGTTTAAAGCAATCAATGGTGATGTAAATATTAAGGAAGGAAACAATGAAAAAGGGAAAAATAGGTGTAATAGAAGATAAGGAAGTAATAAAAATGATAAAAACATAAAAGTACCCATGAATCATATAGAATCCCCTTCATTCAATGATGTTTGATCAAGGGAGGTAAGAAAACATAAGATAATGGACGGTGTATGAAAAGGGAGTGCATAACCTTATTGGTGTATATTAACATAGAAAAGAAATTAAAAATTTAGATTTGATCATTAAAAATAAAATTTGATCTAGGAGATTCCTAGATAAGGTGATTGAAAACTCCATATATGAAGTTTCATTAGCTAGGGTTAAGGGCTACATTTAGTACATGAAATATCATGCACTCATAAGGAAGTTTGGGAGGATTTCACTCTAATGAATTAATATGAATTAATATAGTGGATAAATTCAAGATGGAAACTCAAAGGGTTGGTAGATTTGAAACTATGATATAAAGATTTTCTTGTTGCCATTTTCACAAATATTGGATACATACTTTTAAGAGGGCCTAATTTTCTTCAACTTTGAAAAATGTGTATATCTAACATTTTAGATGAATATGTTCTTCCTCCAAAAAACTATCTCATCATATATAAGGCGTACATTCAAATGTTACTTGTGATTCTATTACCTTTTCATGAACTCACGTGGATTTAAATTAAATTAGAAATATTTTTATTTTAAGCTTAATTTTATTGTTTTACTCTCTTTTTATGAGATTTTATAACTTGTTATAAAAAATGTATCATGCAATAACCATTTCAAGAACGCACATGGCTCCTTATGAGGTATGTTAATCATGCAATAACAATTTTTATAGGGACAAATTTTTTTAGAGTGAATTATATTTGGTTTTTTTTTTTTTTTTTTTTAATATGAATTTGACTAATCTATTAATATAATAAATTTTTTACAAAGAGGAGTCGGCCTTAGCGGAACTTGCCCAAAATAGCGGCATTCTTACATTGCAAAACTATTGGAAGATTGTTTACCAGACATCCCAGACAAACTAGACCATTAACCCATGCTAGACAATCTAGAACATGCCGCCCACGTAGGGGAAATCAGCCTTGGACCATTAACACAGTATCATGACCAAAAAACTGAAACCATAGATGAGATACCATGAAGAGCACCAAGTAACATGACTCTGCCGAAAGACTATGAAGAGAAAAACTGCTAATTCTAACCAGATGATGTATCATGAGAAGAGGATGGGGGTTTTTCAACAATATGACAGCCATAAGCATACAAATCATCTACCTCAGCCTGCTTGTTTTCAATGTCGTTGGAACTGCCTCTCTTGAAGTCGCCTAAGTCCTCGTGTTCACTGCAACTGGGAGCCTTCCTCTTCAAACCTGCATTAGGAGGAGTGCTTTTCTTGTCGACGGTGCTCATCTTCTTCCCAAGACTAGTTTGCTCAGCATCCGAACCGGGTGGTTCCTCCTTGAGCTCGATGGTGATGGTGGCAATGACTGTAGGCATTTTCAGAGAGCAGGGGAAACAAAGTTGGGTAGTTTGGGAATGCACAGGGAAGATGGTCTGACAGGCAGGGATGTGGGCAGAGCCCATCTCAAATTGAGATTTCCCATGGCACCCACGCCCACGACCACTTCTAGTTTCAGGATAGCGACCAATGAAATTATCAGAGGAGGGGGAGGAGGAGTCAGTAATGGATGTGGAGGGCTGGTGAGGGGATTGTCCATGATTGCTGCCTCTCCTGCAGCGCATACACTGGCGAAGGTGCGGCATTATCCTCCGAGCAGAGTGGAACTTTCGAACAGCAGAATGACTGGAGACAGATTGGCCAAGAGCGGTATAAGTATGAGAGAGTAGGGGAGTCTAAAGGGTGTGCAGAGGGAATTCTCTCATAGTAGGGGAATTCACATTGAGCAAATTGAGCCTCAGAGTGTAGAGAGGGCTCTATGAAATGTGAAGACCGGGCGCAATTTCAATACAACAGACAATGTAACAACTCCTCCCCGCATTGGTTCAAGAGCTAGGCTCTACAACAACAGGGGAGCAGTGTGAGTACAAGGGAGGCAGAGCGGGAATGAAGTTTCTAGAGAACGCCATAGCTGTTATGGGAGCGGGCTGGTCTTGGCGACTGTGTTGCATTAATGCAGTGTAACAAAGGATGGTGGCAGATTTAAATGCAACCTCACGTGAGTTTGGGTGGTGGTGTAATGAACCCACGTGCCAACCCAAAACCATATCAACTTACACCTGTGGTTGATCACCCGCATCCGAGGGATGGAGTTCCTAGTGCACCATGAGAGTGCAGTCTTGTATAAGTTGAGCATCATCAGAACTATTCAAAGGACCCGCGAAGAAAGGAAGATGCTGGTCAGCTCCCTTGTTAGCTAGTTGGTCTGCTACCTTATTAGTAGTTCGCCTGATATGCTTGAAGGTGATGGCTCTGGGAACTTTAAGCTAGCTTTCAATTTGATCTTGTCTACTCAGAAGTCTCCAACTCAAAGCCACTTTGGCTACTGTGGTGCCTGATTGAATTCGAATTTCAACCTCTATAAGAATCTCTGAATCCCCTTCGACCTACAGTGGGAAGAAATTTTCTTTTGCTGCAATGAAAAGCCCCTACCACAAGCCTTCCAGCTCTGCAGTATTGTTTGAATCTCTTCCCAGAGAGCCAAAGTAGATGTAAGGAGTAGTGCCTTCAGTAGTTCTAAAAATACCTCCATATCCAGCTATACCTAGGTTACCCTTGGTTGCTCCATCAAAATTCATTTTGTAGGTGTGATCCATAGGGGGAGACCATGAGAGAGGAGAATCAGGGTGGATTGAGGATTTCGGTTTGGGCAGAGCTGTATGATTTAGATTAAGGTTCCATCTTTCCAGAATTAGTCATTCAGGAGGGGAGGAAGGAATGTGTGAGTCCTGCGAGTGATGGAGAACTAAGGTTTCTTGCAAATTGCGTTTAATATTGGACCACGGAATGTCAATAGGAGTGCACTCATTTTGGAAGATCCTCTTGTTGCGTTCCTTCCATACTGTCCAATAGATGAAGCCTGGAAGTAGGACCCAGATAGAGTTGAGCATATGGCTTTGGAAAGGCTCTGAAGGCCAAATCATGATGGTGTTGATATTGTCTCCAATGCATCTTCTTGTTCTTCTGTTGCAAATGGCCGAGTGCTCCCATAATTGATCTGCCAAAGGGCAGGTATCCAAGAGGTGCGAGATGGTCTCAGATTAAGCATTACAGTTGGGGCATCATGATGGGCCAATGAAGCCCCTTTTCTCAAGATTTTCCCAGGTGAGGAGTATTTTTTTACTAAGAAGCCATAGGAACGTGGAAATATTTGGCCATATTTCGAGTTGCCATACTTGATCCCATAGGCAATCCTCCTGAATCTGCGCAGGGCAAAAGAGCAGCTGATATGCTTCTTTTGTGGTGAAATTACCTCTAGGTGTGTATCCACATCTTAACTAATCCGCTTGATCAGATACTTTGATTCTCCTAAGACTGAGCTCCTGTTTGATGTCTTCATATGTCTCCTCCTGCCAATTCTCTTGCCAAGCTTCTGTTGACCTCCATTTTGGGAAGCCATGTATAGGTTGCTGTTGCCAGAACTGATTGACCTGATTGTGGGTAGAATGCTGAAGAGTTGTTTGCCATTTTGGCTTATGGAACAGTGTGGCTAGTTTAGGTAATTATTTCCAGGAGTCCTCCCAAAGTCTGGTTGTGGCTCCCGAGTGAATCTCCCAAAAACTATGAGCTTGGATGAAAGTGCTGTGTTGTTTAGCAGCATTCCATATTAGCGATCCTGTGGTGTCCATGTTGATTCGAATAAGATCTTCCTAAGGTCCGCCTGGTACATATTTAGCCTACCATAAATGTGCCCAAGGTGTATGTGGCTTAGAGATCCAGTTCCACCAAATGCGAGCACCCATGGTGATATTGCTATGCTGTGGATCTTTCAATCCTAGCCCTCCTGCTGATTTGGGGAGGCAGACATCGACCCACTTAACAAGCGCCCATTTTTTGTTGAGGCCCGTAGATCCCCAAAGAAAATTTCTTTGTAAATTATGGATTTGTTTTAAGACCCATTTAGGTGCAGCCAAGATTGAAAAAAGGTACAATGGCATTGCTTGAAGAAAAGATTTGATCAGGGTGAGTCTACTTGCAATGTTGAGCGATCTGTACATCCACAAGAAGAGTCTAGCTTCCAGCTTATCGAGGATAGTTCTCCAAGAGGTGTGTTTGATTTCCGAATCGATGAGAGGTTCCCCAAGATACTTGGAGGGAAGCACCGCTATCGAGAAACCAAGGATCCTTGCAATATTGCGTTGAGTAATAATGGGAGTGTTGAAGAAGAAGATTAGGGATTTATTTGCATTGATGGTGGTACCAGAGGCCTCTCAGAAGGTGTCAAGCAAGGTTTTAAAGGCAAGAGCTTCTTGGATTGAAGGATGGCCAAATAACATGTTGTCATAAACAAACTGTTGGTGAGTGGTGGGGGGTATATTGTGTAGAGAGATGCCTTTGATGGAATTGGCAGAGATAGCTTGATGAATGAGGTGGCTGAGGCCTTCTGCCATGAGGACAAATAAAAAAGGGGACAAGGGATCACCTTGACGGATACTGCACAAGGAGCGAAATGGCTGAGAGGGTGAGCCATTAAGAAGGATGGAAAAGATGGGTGTAGAAATGAGGTTCATAATCCATCTAGTCCAAGTGGCACTGAATCCAAAGGCTAAGAGCATTTTATGAATGTAGTTCCAACTCAGTTTATCAAATTCTTTAGAGAGATCTAACTTGAGGAGCATACCTGCTTTCTTGAGGTGCTTTAGAGAGTGGATCATTTCATGCAAAAGGATAATTCCATCCAGGATCTAGTGCCCTTCCACATAACCTATTTGTTCCGGAGAAACAAGTAGAGGGAGAAGAGGTTTGAGCCTGTTCGCAATGACTTTGGATATGATTTTGTAGATGACGTTGCAGAGAGTGATGGGCTTGTACTTTTCCGGCATGCTAGAATTCTCCTCCCTATGAATAAGGGCCAGGAAGGTCGTGTTGAGAGATGAGAGAATCCAGTGCATAGTGCGTGCTAAAGCCTAGACCTCGGTTGTCTACGCTCCCGGAATGAGTGACGAGAATTGGCACGTGAAACGGTTTTGTTTGGCGCTTTTCCATCTTTGAACTGGGCCATAGTATGTTCTATGGGCCATAGCCTGTTCTACTTCATGGAGAGTGACGAGATTGAGAAGCATGACATTGTGGTCATCAATTATAATTTTTGGAATGTGCTGCGTGATGGATTGTATGGCTTGGTGCCTGTTGCCCTCAGATTCTCGAAAAATATTTTGAAAATACTCTCTGAGTTTGTTTTCAATGTCTTCATGAACCTCTAAACGATCTCCTTGACTGTTGTTGAGGAAAGCTATGTTGTTGTGCATTTGTCTTTGTATAGTGGATCTGTGGAAAATTTTTGTACTTTTCTCCCTATCTTGTAACCACCTGACTCTGGATTTCTGACGCCAAAGAGTCTCCTCCTGTTTCCTGGGCTCTTCTATTTTGGAGAGGAGGACATTTTCCTGATTTCCATACTCGTCCATTTTGCCTTTAGAGATGATGTGCTGTTGGAGTGTACTCATTTGTTTCTCTAACTCTTTCTGTTGGGTGAAGATTTTTCCAAAATGAGTGCGGTTCCATGTCTTAAGAGTATTCTTGAGATGCTTTAACATTTGTTGGAATTGATACATATTGGAGCCTACTGGAGGTGTATAAGAGTTCCAAGCATTGATGACGACTTCTTTGAAATCCTGGTGATTGAACCAAAAAGATTCAAATCGGAACGGTTTGTTGCATCGAGAGCTAGGTCGAGACCATTGCATTAGGATTGGCCAGCGATCTGACCTTGCGAGAGGCATGATGGAGGTATGAAAGTCCCCGCCTAGATGAATGGCATTGTCTGACACTAGGAAGTGATCAATATGAGATGCAATGTGTTGAGTTCCCCTTCGCTTGTTTGTCCAAGTGTGTATTCCATTAGAGGTCAGAAGATCCATGAGCAGATTTCTTTGTATGAATTCTTTGAAGATAATAATATCAGCTCCAACCAGGTTCTTCCTCCAGTTTTTTCCTCCAGGGCGGTGATCATGTTGAAGTCTCCACCACAGATCCAAAGGGGAAAGCATCTTGAGGAGTTTAGTTTTTTTAGAGTATCTAGCAGTTCCATTTTTTTCTGTATTTCTTGTGGGAAATAGACATTGGTGAGGTGACCATGAGTATTGGAGCCCACTAAATGGAATGTATTTTGAATGAAGTGATGCGAGGCATGGAAGTCATAAATTGAGAGAACCTAAGGATTCCAGATGATTGCGAGTCCTCCTGAAGCTCCTGAGGCGTCTACCGATACAGAGCAGCAGCCCGCTCAGGTTTTGGCCAAAATGTTTTCTAGAGCATTACTGTTGCATTTAGTTTCCTGCAGATAAACTATTGATGGTTTGACTTGCTGAACCATATTTTTGAGCATTCTGTGTTTGTGGGGCTATTGAGCCCTCTCATGTTCCAAGATATGAGTTTCATGAGGAACAGTGGGGTAGTGCATTGTAGAACTTGGTCATCTTGGGAAACTAGCCAGATTCCACAAGCATTTCTCCAACAATGATAGTCCTCTGTAAGTATTTCTTACACCCCTGTTTCTTTGTTTCTTTCATTATTTTCTTTCCATCCCATAGGCTACCTGCTTGAATGCCTAGAGAGTTGCTTTGTTGTGCTATGAAAATAACAACTTCCAGACTATCAATTTGACGTGTGGGTATTTTTCTGTATTCTCTTTGATGACAGGCTGTTTCTAGGGCCAGAATATCCAGATCCCCCAGATCTATACTTTCTGGCTCTCATCCATGTGAGTCGGCGCGTCTGTTCTACTTTACCAGTATCTTGATGAGAGATGAGAGCCAGGGTACCATCAATCTCCATTTGAGAATCCTTGAGGACTATGGCTTTGTCTATGTCGGCATTGGAGGAAGAAGCAAGAGAGTTTGTTTTGAATGAATCACAAGTCGAGGTGTTTACCTTAGAGGTGGTAGTTTTGGGGAGAGGATCTGAAACAGAGGGATGAGCTTGATGGCCTTCCTAGGTGTCGTGAGTGGCTAATACTTCGAAGTTGTTGCTTGTTTTTGGTTTGTTGGGAGTAGTGGAGGTGACAGGGGTTTTCTTGGAATGTTTCTTTCTGCAGGTTACTTTGGTAAAGCCTTCTGCATCTTTTCCATTCTCAGGGGAGGGGGATTTGGATTTTTGGTTCAAAGGGAAATCACGGTATAAATGTCCGTGCTCATGAAATTTTCTACAATGGAAAGGAACATGCTCATAGTCGATGGTTTGAATCCATTCAATATCGTCATTAAAAAGACTTACCGAATCCGTGAGAGCCTTGGCTAGGTGCATGTAAACACAGATCCTTGAATAGGATGTGTATCGTCTGAGTTTGGTTTCCTCTGTGACCTCTATAAACTCTCCCAATCCATTGCCTATGTCTCTTAGGGTTTCTTCATCCTAGTATTATAGTGGTAATGAGTACATATGGATCCAAACTGGTTCCCAGTTGAAGTCCTCCTTGTCTGGATTGAATCTTTCTATCCAATCTCGTAGATACAGACCTGCAGAGTTAAAGAAGTATGGAAATCCATCGAAGATGTGATTTCTGTCCTCTAGGCAGTTGAAGATAGTTGTAAAGAATCTTTTGGGACCAAGCTGCAGAGTCACTTGTCCCTTGGGCTTCCATTTGGAGATTATCCAGCCTTGCAACGCTTTTTCTGTCGGCCATAGTCCAATAAACTTGCCGATGAGAGTGTGATCCTTGATGTATTGAATGTGACCGTTTATACAATGAATGGGGAGGTTGATTTTAACTTGCTTTGCTACTTTCGAAATGCATGTGGTTGAGGAAGCTTTTGGCAGAGTCGCAGAGGCTTCCTTGTCTATGCTGATGACCTTTGGGGCCTCATTACCTGTGACTGAATCACCAGTATTTTCTTTTGTAGGAACTTGTTCATAGTTGGCTAGAGGATTTTGTCCTGAACTAGCCGTTTTATCTACAATGGTCGTATTATCAGTGGAGGAAGTATTGAGAGGAGGGGGGGAGATTCCCGCCCCTCCTGAGGGGGGGTTCATTGAGAAAGTGTCAGAAGCAATGCCAGGGGTTTCTGCAATCTCCGTAGTAGAAACACAGGTTGCGTTGTGAGGAGTTCGATCAACAATGCCGTAGGGTGTTCGTAAACCCTAGAACCAGCATTGCTCCCCTTGAATTCCCTTTTATATCCCTGTCACAACTACAATAAAAATATAATCATTTCCCAACCTCTTATTTGAACTGGTAAATATTTGAAGTTCAAGAGCTCACATGGCTCCTTATGAGATAAGTTAATCATGCAATAAATTTTTTTATACAGATGAATTTTATAGAGTGAATTATATTTGGTTTTTTAATTCCCTTTTATATCCCTGTCACAACTACAATAAAATTATAATCATTTCCAAACATCTTATTAGTCCCGACTGTTAGGCTTGGGACTATAGCAATTGAAATAGTCCACTTAGCATTAGTGTGCACTAGAAAAAATTAAGTCCTTTCCATAAATACCTAATTTTTTAGTTATTTTATTCAGACAACCTAATAGAAATGTTTGTTGTCTTATTGGGCTCTTCCCGAGACAGTAAATCGATAACTATGGATATTATCTCATATTTTTTAATTTAGATCTTCATGGATACTAAATGCTTGCAAAGTGAAAGGTACACGGAGGGTCATTCGCCCTCGTTAATCTTCTATTGAAGCTTCGAACCTGAATAAAATCATATGAGCCACTCTAGGAGGAGGTTATTCAGTGATGTCGTATGCGTAGCGTGTGTTATGGATATATAAATAATGCTCGCACGATATGAACCCAAAAATTAGGATTCATGATAAGGAATACCCATTAATCCATCCATATTTTAAAGATCAGGGTTCTGGATGGCTTATCGGATGAGAAGCTCGTTAGTCCCCCCTGAAAAGCTCAATAGTGCAGATCCTACCTACCTATAGTGTTTATAAGCTCCTAACTTCCACAATGGAGAACTATAAAGGCGTAGCATAAAACAAGATTGATCTGCTATTGGCTCATAATTGGTATAGGTTCATAGAAGGATCCAATCATTCATAGCGAGATTGGATCTAATTTACGAACCATGTCGTATTGTCACCCTGCCTGTTTGACAACCACAAACATGATGCTTAATGAGAGTGGATCCATCCACAACATAGTTCAATACTGGACAAGCTTTCTCCAGGGAGAAACCTATTGAGGATATTCGTGAATTAATACATTAGCTTAATGAAGAAGCCAATGCCACTGCAGATCCCATAGTGCAAATGGCCATGTTACAAAGAAGCTTAGGAGGCATATGAGAAGCTTACGGAGCTTCATGATGCAACACTGGTGGATAAGGCAAGGTCGCCCTAAGATAATTCAGACTTTTGTGCATGCCTTTCAAATTCAAATTTTGATAGAGCATCATTCTTCTTAACTGCATTTTCATTCAATCTCAAAACCTCAGCTAGTTGTTTCGCAATCCTTTTCTTTTCTTGCCAAGATTCTTGATTTTGATGGAGTGCAAAATTCGTTTCCCTAGATATTTCATACAATTGTTTGGCAATGTTCTCTTTTTCTCTGCAATTTCTTCCAGTTGACAAATAAATTCATCTCTTTGCCTCTTAAATTCATCACTTTTCTTGAGTTTTCTGCTTAAAATCAGCTTCAATTGATTTATCCTTCTCTCCAAACCTGCTTTTTCTGTTTGACCAACCTTTATTTCTTTCCTTTCACCTTGAAGCTCCAAGATATCCTCTTTAAGTCGTGTTTGTTTTCTCTTAATTGCATTTTCTTTCAAGTTTAAAGCTTCATATAATTATTCTACAATATTTGTTTCTACCCTTTGCCTCTTAAATTCATCACTTTTCTTGAGTTTTCTGTTTAAAATCACCTTCAATTGATTTATCTTTCTCTCCAAACCTACTTTTTCTATTTGACGAACCTTTATTTCTTGCCTTTCACCTTGAAGCTCCAAGATATCCTCTTTAAGTCATGTTTGTTTTCTCTTAATTGCATTTTCTTTCAAGTTTAAGGATTCATCTAATTATTCTGCAATATTTGTTTCTACCCTCCTTGTCTCCAATGTTTGATGGGTGTCTTCCTGTTCCCTTGCAATTTCATCACTTCCATTGATTTCTTTATCAAACATATTCATATACTTAAATGAAATATCTAAGAATGCCTTTCCCATTTCAACTGTCGTCCTCACTTGTCTTTCAGGTTCAAGTTCCAAAATTAATTAGAAGGTATGCTACTGAAATTGGATCTAAAACCTCAAGCAGAAAGCTCAGGTACCGAAAGCACGTGCGAGAAACTGGGAAGCAGAAGTGGTTACTTAACGATCAGATAAAAACAGTCAGTTCTTAGATATTGACTTAGGCCTAAAAGCTGTTGTGGGAAGCGACAGAACCATGAAAAAACGACGATTCTTCGTGGAAATGTTTTACATAAATACCCTTGTCTGGCAAACAGATCACAATTACGAGTACTTGGGATCATATTAATGAAATGAACGAAATAAATTTTGGTTCAATGGCTGTATAGTGAGGTGCCAAGTTCGAGGATGAGAATAGGGTTGAGGTCTATTTTTGATGTTTCAAGGTTTTAGGGCTGGTTAGAGTGCCTTTATATATGGCATTTCCATTTCACCTACTATCCTTTCTTGCATTTCAAATTCATATTCTACCATATCTGTCTTAATTTTCTTTGCATAGGCTATCCAAACTAGAGGTTGAGAATGCAGTGACGACCTCTTCCAAATTTAGTCGAAATTATTCTATGGTGAACTTGGCCACCTCGAATTGAACTTGTGCCATCATACAAATAAGAAATAGGGAATTAGAGACTTCAGCAAGCAACTTTTGAGACTATTATGGTAGTCATGGTAAGCCACAAAAATTGGATTGTATTTAACAAGATCCACTATTGCTGGTTCTGTTCTGAATACGGGCTGCGGGTCAGTACACTCAAGGCAAGGACTTCTGCCTGCGCAGCCCACCTTTTTGAAATACGTTTATATTAAAGAAAAAATTTATAAAATTAAGTTTTGAATATTTAGTTTTTAAATATATATTAATTAGAAAATGATTTTAGTTAATATTTGAAACTAGGGAATGATCTAGTTTTGAGTTTTGAATATTTAATTTTTAAATATATATAAATTACAAAAGGAATTTAGATAAGATTAGAAACTAGGGAGGGATATATTTTTGAGTTCTGAAAAGCACAAAGATTTTGGAGACAGTAGACAAACTTGTTGTTGTAGTTCTGTTTAGTGAATTGTAGTTTTAAAATTGTTTATATTGACCAAAATTATTGAAAATTACTTAAATTTTAAAATGAATGGGAAGAAAAGGAGTAGAAGTTACTTTTGTTAGAGGAATATATATATGTGTGTGTGTGTGTGTGTGTGTTTAACATGTATAATTTCATCCTAAGGTGGGTTTGAAGAGCATGTTATATTTTCCACCTGTCATTCTCTTCATGCAAGGTGGCATAATAAATGGTGATGAGGGTCAAACAACCCAAATATTATCTTGTCATTTTAAATGTAGGAAGGTTGATATTTTTGGTATCGAGAAACAATATTTCATTTATGGACTTTTTCTTATTGTAGCAATGGAGAAGTTTGTGGGAGCTTGGAGAGGGGTTATGGAGTAGAGGAGTATACTTGGTGAGACAAGAATTAATGGTGGGAGGGATTATGAGAGGAATGTTTTCATTTAGTGTGCATTTTGGCTGTTGTAATTTTCCTATTTTTTACCCAAATTACCCTACCCTAGCCTTTGTTCTATGACCTGGATAAGGCCTATCTACATGCATTTTTGTTTCTCCTAATGAATTTTTGGGAAAATTGATATGCTTATTTATTTTAATGAAAATGTGAAATGGGCCTATATTTTTCCATGTAACTCATCAACTATATTAAATTATGGTTTTGCAATGAATGATCACTAATTCTACGTCAAAGGTGGTTGTGGTGCACGATCCTGATATTCTTGCACTTAATTCAGTTCTTGCACCAAATATGGATGGTCATTGATTCAAGAAGATTAAAATTGGAGTCCATCTTAGCTGTAAGAGGAAAATGCATGCACCTACTTCAAAAGACTTGTTCTTTTTTTCTTGCAGATGGTATGGAGGGTTTGAGGGCTCCTAAATATGGGGATCAGTTACCAATAGCTGCATCATTTTGTTATTACTTTGACATGACCGAGAGGCGGTGTAATATGTGAAATTGAAGTTTTATCACAATGTAGGGTAGCGATACTATCTGAAACCTTTGAATTTTGTACTTTTAGAATTTGTGTCTCAACAATCCGTCTCGAAGCTGGATCTATTGCTACATACCATGTACTGAGCAGAGAATTTTATCGTTTTAATAAAAGGGGTGAATGTTAGGTTCATGTATCTATTTTGTCTATTTCCTGTAATGTTAATATTTCTCTCATAGACTAAGCGTTTTCCCTAAAAAGGGAAATGATTTGGTTGGCTAGGGCCCAACTAACCCAACTCATTCTCCCATTAATACTACATTGTGTGTTAAGTAAAAGGAGTGATTGGTGTGGAGGTTGCTTATGAATGAAGTGTGTGTGTGATTGAAAAAACTCTTGTGTATTTATTTTATTTTGCAACATTGTTCTCAGATCTGAGGTTTTGTGTGTTGAAGTTTTTTTATTTCCTTTACATTGAAAGAATTTTGTTATGTCCATTTTAAAGCACATCAAAGATTGTGGCCTCATAAGTTTTCTTTAAATCGTCTTTCAATTAGGGATAAGGGTTTGCATGATTTTATCTATTTTTACCTTGCTTAATGATGATAATAGATATATTTTAAAATTTATCTATTTATAATAAGCAGGGGAGAACCCCTCATTATGATAAATGCATATTGTAATTGTATAAGGAAACTTATATTTTTGTGGAAATGGCTAGATCTATATAGTGTTCTTGATATTTTTGATAATTTGTTTATTTAAAGTCTCGAAGTACAGGAACTAAACATCAATATCGTTCAGATCAAAGATCACACTTGAACCTTTTTGTCGGAAACAATTTCCTTTGCAAACAAAAACATTTATTTTGGATACAATGTTAAATAGTTCATAAGGGGATATAAGAAAAATATATATGTAAGGTGATTTCTTTATTCAAGTGTGAGAGTTTAATATTCACATTGCGGTTTGATAAAATTTCCATTGGATTTCAAAATTTATACTTTTAAGAACCATGTGATGGTTTGGGAATTTTTATATTGAATTGATTTAAAAGGGCCCCCATCATATATTAATGAGTGAGTCTACTATGGTAGATGGAAAAAAAATTGGACGTGGATGATCCATCTATTTTTATATATATCAAGTTGATAACATATATTAGTAGCTTGTAGTTTACATGAGAGGAGGGTAAGGATGGCTATACTGGAAACTCCAGGCCGAGCTGATATGAAGTGAATGGAGACAAGTTATACCTGATAAAATTTGCTAAAATATGCTCGTATTGCTAGAAGAGCCAAAGGCTCAACGGTCTAGGTCCTATTCCAATTACTTGAAATGTGTTTGAATAATATTCTTTTTCGATTGGGTATAGCTCCCACCATTCAAGGAGCTAGACAATTAGTGAATCATGGACATATCCAGGTTAATTACCATATGGTATATATACCAATTTACCATTGCAAACCTCAAGATGTGATTACTATAAGAGATCAACTAATATTGAGAGCTAATAATATGGATCCATTCCAGTTTATGGCTCTTTTTCTTCCTATAAGAGGAAGATCTAAGGAATTACAGAATTTGGATTCAAATGTGGAAGGAAATAAGTGACGAAATATCTATCAATGGTATTATGGAATGTATAGTTTAGTGATACAGGTGGGTTTAATTCATTACATTATCAACTTAAATATTTAAAGGATATTTGACATGGATCTCTGATCCATCCAAAGCTCTATATATTACTAAAGGGCGAAATACAACTATCAGACTCAACATAGTGAGTTGCACAATAACTTGTAGATCCATTTGGTTTTCTTTCACCCTCCATCGACTGGATGTATCAATAAAATATTGTCGGCATCAATCAATTTTCTTCTATTTTGTCTTCTTTGGATTCCTACACATTTGTGTGGGTTCGATCAGGAACCTATGGCCTTGAGAAAATAATATCTTTAAAATAAATCATAAAATATATAGAGAACCCTTCAATATCTAGATAATAAAATTTGATACTAGAGAGGAATAAATGGACTAATCAATGTAATGTATTTATTCAAATTGATTGGGGAGGGAATGAAGAGATGATAATAGAGGTTCAATTTTTGATAACTTTTTTTCTTTCTTTTACAACAAGTATTATAGCTCTCAAATTAGGTCAAGCACTGTATGAATGATTTTTCTTCATTTCTTGGCTTGGCCAGCGGCCAGGCCAAGCAAGTCAGAGAAAAGAGAGGAAAATAAATAACTATTTTGAATGAAATGATCAATACGATTGACTAGATTGTTCTTTATCCAACTGAATAATTACAATATTCATTATATTTCCGATACAATTAGTACATACTATGGTATACACCTTTATTGCACGATTCATTTTGTTACACATGAACTCTTCCATCTTAGAGAGATGGCTAAGAGGACCAAAGTGACAGATTGCTAATCTGAAGTATAGATCATTCGTACCAAGGGTTCGAATCCCTCTCTCTCAGTTCGTACACTATTGATCCTGAAAAAGAATAACCTGGAATATTTCTACAGAATGAAAAAGACTCATTAACCTAGAGACTTTCTATTTTGACCCTTTGAAGAAGGATAAAAATAGCCAAAAAGGTCAAAACATAAGTTATACATTTTTTCATTGCATAACACAAAATGATAAAGTTCTCATTTTGACTAAACTTTTTAACTATGCTCAGTATTTTATTTTTCCACCATAAAGTATTCTTGTTCCATATATAGTAATATCTTTTCTCTTGAGTAGAAAAAATATATTTTTAATAAAAATTTATATATCACCTGGTCCATAAATTGCAAAGGTATTGTTCATGGACGAATGGAAGGATGAGAAGATATCGTTTCCTCTTTTTTATCAATATAAATGGGACAAATCCCTACATTTTGTATTGGTACATACAAACGATAAAATATCTTTGTCTCTACCTGCAATTATGTATGAAAAAATTGTTTCAAACCTAAGTAAATATATGTTCACTTTCGAGATGATCCAGGGCTAGCTCGATAACATGATCTCTTCCAATCCAATGTGAGAAAGTTACATAGTGTCTACTTTTTCCGATAAAGGGGTGTTTGCATGAGTTTTCCTTGATATCGCATTCATACTGTCACATTCAATGATCCTGGCCGGGTAATTTTTGTACATATAATGCATAATGCTCTAGTTGTTGGTTGGGCCAATTTAATGACTCTGTACGAATTAGAAGTGTTTGATCCATCCGATCATGTTCTTGATCCAATGTGGAGACAATGTATATTCGTTATACCTTTTTTGACTCATTTAGGAATAAAGGATTCATGGAGTGGATGGAACATCACTGGAGAAACTATAATTAATCCTGGTATTTGGAGCTATGAAGGTGTGGCCGTGGCACATATAATTTTTTTTGGCTTGATTTTTTGGCAGCTATTTGGAATTGGTTATATTGGGATCTGGAAATATTATATGATAACATATGATAACACTTTGTTTAGATTTTCCAAAAGTATTTTGAATTCATTTATTCCTATCAGGAGTAGCTTGTTTTGGATTTGGAACATTTCATGTAATGGGTTTTTATGGTCCTGGGATATGGGTGTTTTATCCTTATGGACTAACTGGAAAAATACAACCAATGGATCCAACATGGGGAGCTGAAGTTTTTGGTCCTTTTATTCCAGGGGAAATATATTTTCATCATATAGTAGCGAGTATTTTGGGTATATTAGTAGTTATATTCCATGTCAGTGTTCATCATCCCCAACGTTTATGTGCAGGATTACACATGGGGAATATTGAAATGGTCATATCCAACAGTACTACTGTTGTGTTTTTTGGAGCTTTCATTATTGCTGAGACCATGTGGTATGGCTCTGAAACTACTCTAGTCAAATTATTTGGTCCCTCTCATTACCAGTGGGATCAGGGATACTTCCAACAAGAAATATATCGACAGGTTCGTGCCCGTCTAGTGAAAAATTTGAGCCTAACAGAATCTTGGTCCAAAATTCCTGAGAAACTTGATTTTTATGATTGCATTGGTAATAATCTAGCTAAGGGGAGTGGGCGGGGGGGGTTTACTCAAAGCAGGTGCGATGGAAAATGGAGACAGAATAGTTTTTGGTTGGTTAGGACACCCTATCTTCAAAGATAAGGAGGTAAATTAGCTTTTTGTATGTTGTATGCCTACCTTTTTTGAAACATTTCCAGTAGTTCTAGTGGACATAGGAGGCATTGTGAAAGCCAATGTTCCTTTTAGGAGGGAAGAATCAAAGCATAGTGTTGAAAAATTAGGTGTAATTTTTGAGTTCTATAGTGGTGGACTTGACAGGGTGTGCTTGACAGGGTGTGTTCTGGTGATCCTTCTATAGTGAAAAGATATGCTAGATGTGCTCAGTTAGGTGAAATTTTTTAATTATATCGTGCTACTGTAAAATCCGATGGTGTTTTTCGTAGTAATCCAAGGGGTTGGTTTACTTTCAGACATAATACATTTTCTCTCCTTTTCTTTTCTAGACACATTTGGGATGGTGCTATGACGTTTTTCAGAGATGTTTTTGCTGGTATTGAACTGGATCTCGATTCTAGAGTAGAATTTGGAGCACTCCAAAAACTGGGAGAACCAACTACTAAAAGACAAGTGGTATGTTTTTGATCCTATATCTTCTCTAATAAATATCAGTACGAAATCTATCTCCATAATTGTAAATTATGATCAAATATATGGAAGCATTGGTTTATACATTCTTGTTGGTATCGACCCTATGGATAATATTTTTCACTATTTTCTTCCAAGAACCACCCAAAGTTCCGACTAAAGGGGGAGAATAATTTTAATTCTCCAAATATTCATTCTTTCTCTCCCATCAAAGAAATAATGACCTCCCCCTATAGGGAAGTTCATTCTTTCAATTAGTCCTCGTGATCCTCAAAAGGATCCCTAAGTTGTTTAGATGGTTTCCCAAAGGCGGTGCATAGGGCATAACCAATAAAGCTTACAAGTAAACAAGATATGGAAATGGTGACTAAGGTTGCAGTTTCCATTATTAGGTGATCCAAATATCATGGTATGTTTACCATATAATAACAAAGTTAACAGATCTTAATCAATACAATAGTTTTTATGGCTACAAAGAACATTGATGATACTTCCAAAACCACGTGAAGAGAAACCCGTGTAGTAACGTCATTAAGACCTCTTAATTTAGAATATGGTAAAGTAGCTCCTGGATGGGGAACTACTCCTCTTATGGGTTTCACAATGGCTGTATTTGCATTATTCCTATCTATTATATGGGATAACTATAATTCTTTCATTTTGTTGGACGGGATTCTGGTTAGTTGGGACTATAGGAACTCCAAAAGTAGCCTAGTGAGCTCTTGAATAATAATAAAAAATAACTAAGGGATTAAAACCCATACCAAATAGTGGCTTTTAGTTTTTAGCTTATCTTGTTCCACTAGTTTGATCGTGTAATTACTTTTCTCTAGGGATTTTTGGAATATGGGTATGCAACTTGTTGAAATAGATCCATATTTATAGTACATAAGACTGATATATTATATTCATCAAGATGGTCCTACCTCATTGGATATTTCATTTCTCGAATATTGAATCTATAGAGAATGAGGTCTATAAAAAATGTGTTCCAGGAAGATCTAAACTATGGTTTGTACACTACAAGAAAAAATGACATTGGTGAGGGGTGAAAAATGTCACCATAAGCTCATTGGTGAGGATCAAAAGAGCATTCGTCTCCAAAAATGAAACGTAACCAAAGGTGGTGTCACTGAAAGTATAGGTGTTGTAGTGACATTCAAGGTCCATCTCCAATAATGATTTATAATGAAGGATAGTAATCGTCACCATTTCATATGAGCAATGGTGACATACAATAGCCTCAGTCACCAAAAAATTGAATGTCACCAAAGGTGGTGTCCCCGAAAGTATGTGTTGTGATGACATTCAAGGTCTTTCACGAATATTGATTAATGATGGATAGTGACCATCACCATTTCATACGAAAAACAACGATTTATTGTGATGGACCTTTTATGACCGTAACTATTAGTGCATATATATGGAAACATTCGCTGACTGTCACCATTTCATATTTGGTGAGGATCAAAAAATGGTGACGATCACTATCTGTCATTATAAAGCATTATTGGTGACATTGAAAGCTATATTACATTGAAAGCTTCAGTGTTTTGGTTTACAATTAAATGTTTGTGCCCAAGGAGAGTGGAGCAAGACGAGATCAATAATAATATGCTAACATAGATAATGATGAAAATGGTATCTAATTGTGCTCTCCTCATGGTGTTTAATAGGGAGAAAATTATATGTCTTAGCCAGCCCACCACAATTATTAACTTGGAGGGTAGATTTATCAAAAACACAACGACACAATGACCCATGACTGGGCATATAGATGCACCCTCTAACCATTGGATTGTCATGGGGAATGATGCCCAAAGAGTTACAGAGGCAAGATTCTATTTTGGATATTAGTATTATGTTAGATTAAAGAAGGTTATATATGAACAAACTCTAAACAAACTTAGAAGCTACAAAGGGGAAGTAAATATGGATGCCATGTAAAGAAGAAAATTCTAGGCGAAATACAATTACCATCATGCCTATACAATGAAAATTGTGGGTTCCACGTACTAGTCAAGAGACTATTTTTCATCCTTGGCAGTTGCCTTGGCCTTGTGCTCGGTATTGGCTTCCTGCAGAAAATGTACGACTCTCTTCATTGTTGGCTAGTTGATGGGAAAGGTTATTATGAAAAGGAGTTCTACTTTCAAAACCATGGTCATTTCCTCCTTGAAGTAGTCCACAAATTCAAGATACAACACTTCAATAAATCCATTATTTTCTCTATTTTATTGCACACCCACTTCACAAGATCTTCATCCTCTCCAATTTCTCGATCTATTGGTTGTATTTCCATCAACACCTCCAAGATCACCACTCCAAAACTACAGAATTCACTTTTTTTGGTCGTTGCTCAGTAGAAGTTACATCTTCCTGAAATACTTGCATTGGGGACTTTTTGTGTAGTGATTCCTTCAAGTTCACTAAAAAAAATAACACTAGCAAACTCCACCATGTTGATAATGGTAATCTAGGAATGGAAGGAACACAATTAATGTCAACCACAAATGTTGAATTGCTGAAATGTACAGGATATAACTAATGAATCTCCTAACATCTATTGACTTAGATGAAGTAGGTTTACATCACTTAGGAAATTATATAATAAAATAATATGAGCAATAAAATTTGGAGTGATATCTATAGTGAAATTGGGTATGAACCTGTGTTAAGGTTGGCCACACTATATTGAAATTTTAAGTCCATAATGTGCATAGATTGGCGCATGTAGACTATAACAAAAACCTTTCCACATCCCAACTAATCATTATCTCATGGAAATACTAGAACAAATGGCAAAGGTCTAATTTCTAAAATAGACTTGCATGGTTGAGCTTTCCAGTGCTAACAAGTATATTGTTTATTCTAATTTATAGGAGTGCACTTTACCAGTATTCATTCATAACAATCACTCATCCTTAGATTACTTGTCAGTAGAATGTACTTGATTTTTATGACCTTTGAATATTAAAAAATGTTTCTTATTATCCCACCCCAATCTATACAAAGTGCATAATTTCAAATGCTAGTCCTTGACTAAACCAAAAGAAACTAGAGGTTGGGATTCAAATACATTCACTTATGTGGAAACATTATAACTACCAAAGGTCCATGGAATATTATTTCCAAATAGGCTCTGGAGGCAGGTGATATACCAAAAGCATATTGAATACCTTAACATGGAATAATGAGAAAGGAAGGAAAACAACACTATCCAAAATGGGTCTATATTATAGAAATCATTGCCACTAACTTTCACTTTGGTAGGTGTAGGGTTAGTATGGGGAGTTGGAAAAGGGGACCAGATCATAATAGGGGCTAATCCACAGGTTTAATATGGAGAAGCCTACATATTACCATTGGATTTGTTTGCTACTTTGCAACGTCAAGGAATTCATACCCTGGGTTAGGGAGTCGATGCAATATCTACCTCAATTTCGTAGAAAATATGGAAGAAAGGAAAGGAGTTTAGTTTGAAAAATATGGAAATACACCACTAGAAGGTATTTTTGGATCAACATAATAAGATTAATATTAGAATAAGCAAGGAGGATGTTTTGTTATACTCAATGAACCCTTCCCTGGGGGAATATACTCCTATGTTAGTTTACAAAGGAAAGTTTGTAGATACAACCTAGGAAGAGGAGGCCTAGAGGTGAAATATTCCATGGATGTGTTATGCTCCTCTAAATTCAAAGGTTTATATGTGATTAGTTCTTTGGAACAAAGTAAAAAATGGGAAAATACTTCAAAAATGCATCAATAATGGTCCAGGGTGGTGTATACTATGTAAGAAGGAAAGTGAACTAGTTGATCATTTATTTAAAAATTCTAAATATGCAGGTCAGGTATGGGAAGAGATGAAGTAACTGAAAATTTGTAGGGAAGGGTTACAAGTGCAGACTATGGAGAAGGCTTTGAAGAATTGGACCTAGAATAAATAACTTAAATGTTTTAGATATTTTCCTATTGTGGTTTCTTAGAGCATATCGTTAGCTTGAAATGTTGATATATTTCAGGAGAGATACATTCCTCCATTTCAATGTGCATATATTATCAGGTCAGCATTTGGAAGCATAAAAAGACATGAAAAGATAAAGAAACCCAGGATGCGGAAGAAATGATGAATTGATAAATTGGGGTGACTTGTATGGTGCTAGCCAAGAGGAACATACTCTTTGTACTACAGGAGGTACCTTATTTCTAAATGATTCTCTTCTCCTTAATTTCAATGCAAGCTTGGGTGCAATAATAATAACTATGTTGAGTTGATGGATCTAATGATCTTAATGAAACTAGCAGCATACATGGAGGGGACAAAACTATTGATTTTTGGTGACTATAATGTGCTTACACACTAGATGAAGGTCTGCTACAAAATTGGGAATATCAATTTGCACCTTATGCTAGCTCGGATGAAAAAAATGGAGACATTCTTCTCCAACATATCCTATAATTACGCTTGTAGAGAACCTAACACAAGAGCAGATGATTTATCGAAATGACTACTTCTTGGAGTGGAGGTCGAAGAAGGAATCAAATAGTTAGAAAGCTTGAAGATACTAGTTGGAGTTTGAAGTTGTCTACTAAGTGTTGAGTAGTAGAACGCTCAAATTATGGTTTAATAATTTTTAGAATTGTTGAAATTCAAATAGTTTTTTTATGAAAGACTTATGCATATGGTCTATAATGTATTTTTGAGAACAGGAGAAATCATGTATATTGCTTTTGTTTTGAATTTTTTTTTTTTGTTGTTGTGAGACTAAATTAAGGGAAGTATGAATATAATTGTCAAAGAGTTCTAGTATGCCTATGGGTTTTATGATGATTTTTATAATAATGTGAAAAAAAACATAATAAGCAAGGACACTGTGTGGGTGAAAGAGTGTGAAAATGAGAACATAGATAGATATACATACCAAGGTATTGTTAGGCGTGTCATAGTACCATCCATTAAAAAATGTTGGGAATATACCCTCGGCCAATCTTCTTAAACCTAAAATATCTATCTAAAAAATACAGAAACACATCGTAAGAGAGAAATGAATTGTCATTTTAGAATTCATCATTTCGTTAGAAAAAAATGCATATTGATTTCAATAAGTACTACACGTCTAGGGGTCCCATTAATGTTACATGTTTGTGTGTAAATTTGCGCTACAAAAAATTAGATGTACCTTTTAAAAAATGGGTTTTCACTCAATTAGAATGAAGCAACAGGTAGATAATCAGTTGGTTCGCTTACTCAAATGCTTATCCAACACCATAAGCAGCAGAGCAAAGTGCAGTGAGTTTTTCTATGTAGAGTCGGTACATTAGTGATACCGAGACCAAGCATCATGAATAACATGGCTAGTTGATCCATTCACCTCCGTCAATGAGTTGAAGATTCTCAGTCTTGAGATAGAGACTCATATCCAACAGTTCCATTTCCAGATTGAGACGAGATGCACCAGTAGCAGTTAGTTTCCCAATGCCTATGAATCCATGACCAACAACCCCATCTGTTAGATACCCACCAATAGTAGTAGATCTAGTTGATTCTTCAGTTGCTTCTGTTGTTGATGAAATTGTATGAGAAACCTATATTATTGATTCTATTAGTGGCTTAATAGATTGAGCTTATTTAGTGATTTAATAGAAGGAGCAACACCTCTTAATATCCCTCCCACCAGCGGGGATTGGAGAAGCAGTAATCGATTACATAGTTGAATTAGTCGGCTGAGTACTAACAACCCCACCAGTAGCACCCCACTATTATTGGTTTTTATAGATCAAAACCCAGACCCAAGGCCAACTATGGTCATGGGAAAAGTGTAGCTAGAGCAGTGGATCCATTCGAAGGACCAGCAGGTATAGCAACACCAGTTGTGGGAAAGTCATAGAAATAGGTTTTGAAATATCTAGGTCTTCATACGACCAACATAACCTATTGATTTAGATGTTGAAATAGACATAATGTTGACCAAGGTAGTTGATTTAGTTTTTTCAGCCAATGATGATGCTTTTATCTAATTCACTAGCTGCTCTCCAACTATTGTTTCTTAATCCCAAAAAAATTAAAACCACCCCTTAATTGGCTCCTCCTATGTTCCAAACTTTTCCTCTGCGCCACCCAATCTACCTCTTTGGATTGGAGTAGCGACAGATAGATCCAATTTTTTCATGCAAGAACACAAGGGAGAACATTGTTCGTTAAGGTTCCACCATCTACTGACTCACTCAATACAAGTCAGAAATTGAAGTGTGAGGTCTAATTCCTCGATGTGGAGCTCGTGTAATTAATGGGTACTTGGTATAAGGTGAGTATTTGCATGCACTAATCGCTCCCGGGGTGGGTGAATATAGTTTTTTGCACCGTTTTCTGAGAAGAAAGAATGAGCATTTTTCCAACCGACTATAATTGGACCGGGGGGGGGGGGGGGGTGGGGGGTTTAAGGTTTACGTAGTGGTACTCCAATGAGAATGGAACCAAGTAATTCATGAAGAGCTCTAATATGATAAGGTTTTTCCCTCTGGGGAGTTAGGTAATGCCCTAAAAAGTAGTATTGTAGCATCCTATCCTTTTGAGACACTCACTACAAAGTGCCACCTACCGCCCAAAGAAATATTTGATCATGAAAAAAAATGAGATATTAATTAAAACATGAATAGTGTGTATCAACATCTATATATTTTGAGATTGAAAAAAATCTTGTAAATTAAATGATAAAAATACTTCTAACTCATCCTCCACTTTACAATTTTCCGAGATTTGAAACCAATACCCTTCAAAATCCTTCTTTTTTTCAAAGGGAGCTAATAAGAGTGATTAATTTTCCTCCATATGTATAAATTAACATTAGAGACTGTAGTGAAAATTGAAATAAATATATACTAAATGCAGAGCACTCAGTAGCAGCGATAAACATAGAGATTTCAGTTTAACATAACTAGCAATGAGAACATACTAAAATTACCAAATCCATAAACTAATTCATCGTACATCTTAATGGACTGTAATTGAAATGTATTATATCTAAGCTAAGAGAACGCAAACATGGACTGACATAGAAGACTTGGAAAGGTTAGTGGGTTTTCCCAATCTTTCTTGTCTACATATATCCAAGAACACCCTTCAAAATCAAACTTTGAAATATTTGATCGTGAAAAAACAACCAGATATTAATTAAAACATGGATAGTGTGTATCGGCATTTGTATATTTTTAGATTGAATTTTTTTTTTATAAAATGAATGATAAAAAATATGATTAACTCATCCTCTTTTTATTCTCTACTATCAAACATTAAACTCTCGACCTAGCTCCGAGGTGGGATACCTATTTAAGGGGTTACATGGGAAACTTCAGTACATCCTTATATATCTCTTCCTACCTTGGCATCACTATCGTCCCAAAATGATCCCACAGAATCAAACATGTGTCTGTTCTCTCTCTTGACAAAATTAAGTTGTTACGTCTTTCTTCTCTATTTTGAGCAGTTTAGAGAATAGACACACATTAAATTTTTCCAAGAGATGCTGATATGCTCATAGTTGTGGGACCATTTTAGGAAATTATACATGGTCAACTTCTGTCAATAATAGGAGAATAAAGCATATGTGAAAGTATTCATGGCGTTGCAAAACTATGCAGCTGGTTCACTCGAATGCCAACGTTTGAAATCCTTCATAAGAAAAATCATTTAATAATTCCCTCAACATTTAATTTTCCACTCTGACTTCTTGTACATCTGACAGAAAAATCGAGTGCATTCGGAAAAAACCAACTAAAGGTAGGCAACCAGTATTTTCTTATCGCGAAAATTTTTTCGACTCCACATTATCGCTTCCATCGCTTGCTTCTTTCATATCACCACCATCCCAAAATGGTCCCATAGCTATGAGCATATCAACATCTCTTGGAAAAATTGAATGTGCGTCTGTTCTATCTGAACCGCTCGAAATAGAGACGTAATGTCTTAATTTTGTTACGAGAAAGAGAAGTTGCATGTTTGATTCTGTGAAGAGAGACTAATGTGGTCATAGTAATGGGATCATTTTGGGATGGTGGTGATGCCAAGGTAACAAGAGATATATTAAACTCTCAGCCCAACTTCTTTCTCATCATCTGCCTCAAATACGTTACTATCGAATCTACTTATGCACTTGGGCCAGCTTATCCCTCAGTCATATTTTAGGGTTGAACCACTTGAGAGGAAAGGGTTCCAAACAGTATTGTTAGGGAAGTGGTTTCATTCATTACTTACATCCTCCCTTCCATGCACAGGTCAGAGAAAGCACATACCTCTTGTAGGTAAGGCAACATTCTTATTTCAGTTACTAGCTATTGGAGGGTGGGGGTATAGAAAACAGTGAACAAATCTTCACCGATCTAATGTATTTCAATGTGACCCAAAAAAGAAGATAAGTAAACAAAGCCCTCACTGCATAAACCACAAAATTCAACAAGAAGAGAAGTATACTAGGGAGTCGAGTATTTAAAATTCCAGCATTTACTATTAAAGCACAATAATTCATGTATCGCATGGCTTTCATTGGCATGTATCGAATCTAATGATCACGATAATTAACAATATCACTTTTTTTTCAGCCACAACATTCAGAATTAATATTCTGTAGAAAAATTCAAAAATTAGAACCATGCATGGTGCACTGTCAGAATATGATGTGATATCAAACACATTGTACAACATCCATTTTCAGGAAAATAATAATAATAATAATAATAATAATAATAATTTGAAAAAAATAGCATCTACTATCTACAAATATCTTTATATTCTATGGAAAAGTATGTTTTTCCATTTTAAAACCAACCAATTTTTAGCAAATACCAATCAAAATAACCATACTTTGCATGCATAGTCCCACTTCATTAAAATTATATATAGTGAAATACCAAAATCAACAGAAAAACATTGTGTTCTTGACCCATCATGAAGTTTGGGAAAATTAAAGATAAATATATGAGAAAAGGAACATTGTATATATTGTGTGGATCAAATACAGATTATTCAAATCATATTACACTAAGGTAGGGTAATACGAGTGATTCAAATGGTATTAGGAGGAGATGAAGGATGCTTTTATAATGACATGAAGGATGTTATTATAAGGAAAGAAAAGTCTAATAAGAGAGGATATATAATGATATAGGTATATATGTAAATAATTTTTACAATAATAATATGTAAGTAAGATTGGTTTGTTGAGTAGATTGGGCTGTTTACATATTTTCTGAACAACAATTTCTCACTGTAGAAATTGTTGAGTCTTATAAGTACCATAAATATGTGTAATGTAATTGACTGATGTTGATGTGTAATAAAAATAGAAAAATTAATTGTGTTTTTGATGTAATTGACTAATGTTGATGTGTAATAGAAAAATTAATTGTGTTGATATCAGAGCTAATAGCTATGGGTTTGCTTCTCACACTAGAGCCCAGGAAATTGTGAGAGGAGTGAATTGTTTGTGGTTGCGTAGGTTGTGAGAGGAGTTAATTGTCTGTGGTCTACAATTTTGTCCAAAATGGTTTAAATTGTCAGTTCGACTGCTGGGAAATGGGGGGAAATGTGTGAATAACAACTCAAGTTTATTCCACCCTTGCAATAGGCAAATTTTCCCATCCATATGACACTTCCACTGTCACATCCAACAAATTTATTGCATGGGAAATGGTTTTCTTCAATCATTGGCTATCTTTATCTTTAATTTTACTCAACTCCACCCAGAAGCCCATAATGGCTGCATAGATAGAAACCAAACTTTCCTGGATGCACAATCACTGTGTCCACCACAGTGCCAGGAGGAACATTGCCATACCTTGACCGTTGTTCTTGATATCCAAGGAAAATTATGGTGTGATGTCTCTTCTGAGCTACTGTGAAGGAAACAAGAGGATTGTAGTTTCTAAAGAGGGCCACTGCTTCTCTGAGGGCATGTAATTCTTAGTTGAGAACCATATTGAATTGAATCTCACTGACACCATCTTTGAAGAAGAGTATCCTATCAGGAAGCTTTTTGTTTCCATTGAAATAATCGTCTAGTAATTCATTAGACATCTCCTCGAGTTGTTGGATGTGTTACACCATAGTTACCAAATTTGAAATTGAATTTGAATTCGATACAGTACGTAAAAATTTTAATGAAAAAATTTGAATTCGGAAAAAATCCGATAGTATACATCTTAATTTGAATATATATACTTTATTTTTTTACACATTCTGTTCATTTTTTTCCTAATTCATTTTAAAATTTAAATAATTTCTAATAAATCTATATCATATAACAACCTTATAAATACAATTCACCCCAAAATAAATACAAATCCAAACTTACTCTTCCCTCCAAAATTTAAAACTAAAAAATCTAACATTCCTTTTTAGTATTCAAAACTTAGTTATCTGTTTAAAATCCTTATTTAATAAATAAATATATTTAGAAAATAACTATTCTAAATCTATTTATTTATGTATAAGTTGTCAAATATATATATCTATATCTATATATCTATATATATATATATATATATATATATATATATATATATATATATATATATATATATATATATATATATATATATATATATATATATATATATATATATATATATATATATAGAATGAGTATTTCACCTATTCATTTTTTCCTGCTTTCTTGGCTTTTAGGCCCTCCAAACCCTGCCTTTTCAACCCTACAAAACGGGAATGAAATTTAAAAAAAAATTCCAATTTCTCAATTGTTTCTATTTTCTTTTTTGTTTTTAAATACACACAATTTTCAATATATTGAGACTTATTATGTAATCCTAGCCATCCCTTTGAAATTCAATTTTTGTTTTTTTTATAATTTCTAAAATGTTTGTATTTTCCTTAATTTTTTTTAAATACACACACATTTCAATATGTTGAGACTTACTCTTAATCTTGAGAGATCTCTTTGAAATTCAAAAAAAGAAAATTTTTCCAATTTCTCCATTGTTTCTATTTTCAATAGAAAATTTTACAATTTCTCCATTGTTTCTATTTTCAATAATGCTTGTTTCTATTTACAATAGTGTTGAGCAAAGTTATCTCCTCATAATGCCAAAGCATATCTGGTCTCCTCACTTGATGTCCTTCTAACTCATTAAAAAGACATGAAATATTATATTTGGTCTCCTCACTTGCTAGCCTTCTAACTCCTTAAAAAAACATGAAGTATTCCCTTACGTTAAAATTGTTTTATTTACAGACAGGCTCAAACGAAGAAACTGACTCAAACTAAGAAGAAACTAGCTTAAATGAAGAAAATGGCATACGAACCGAATTTCAATGAACAATTCGATGCTCGAATCGAACAGAGGAATTTCCGAATTTTTCGCATCGATTCAGATGAATTTGGGAATTGTGTGTTACACCCTGTGACTCTAGTAGTTGACTCTCGTATTATAGCAATTGCACTAGGGCCAGTTGATGCTTCCAACCACTATAGCAATGAAATAACTAGTTCTATCCCCCAATCTAGGATGATTGACATCCACACCAATGTACACGACATGGTCATTGCCAAATATCATTAACTGGTGAGACAGGCTATGAAGAAGAGCAACATTACTTCCACCCACTTTGGCATTCATCTTCAATGTCGAATTTTCCAAATATTTAGATGCCTGCGATTGGGTTGCCCGATCAGCGCATTTATTTACATGCTCAAACCATAGGGGATTCACTGAGGGAGAAATACCATACCACGTGGGTTCATATTGGGGGATATTTATTGAGGAAAAAATGGCATAATATATTGTGGGATATATAGGGGGTAAAGGATTTTTATATTGGTAGGTATATAAGATAAAGATAAAAGTTAATGAAAAAATATAAAGGGGTGTAAAAAATGTTAATGAAAAATGGATACCTACAATATATAGTTCAAGTAGGGGTTTTTTAAATTGGGAAGGTGTATTGGGTTCATATTGGTAGGGGGTTAAATAATTTGATTTTTATGGCTATTTTCCAATATTTAGTCAAATTAAGGGTATTATTTAATATGTCATGAATGCACGTGATAGATTAGAGGTTCATTGAGTGAAACCCCTTGGCTCAAATGAATAACACTGTGTCACCAATCAGACATATGTTTCCGCAATAAGCCTTAGAGTTGTATACCCTTATGTTTTTCCTCCATAGTGATGATTAAAATCTGCAATTGCCCTTTGGCTCTTCCCTACACATCCAATAAAGTTTATTGAAGTCCGTTCATATCATTGAACAAGGACATGGGCTTATAATCCAAAATGAGGGGAGATGGATTCATGGCCACTCCAACGTCTCCACATCTTCTCACCAAGGAAGACGTGAGCATCTGAATCATGTTGGTTAGACAAGGTGAAGGCCTGTCCCAGCTGAAGTTTAGGAGACACCATTTTTCAATCCACCTGCCATAAAAAACATGGTTAGTCATAAGGTTCCATTGTCGATTTTCTAGGGGTGGAGTTACTTGCTTATTTCAACCTTATATTTCTATCCACTCTCCAACTTTCTTTCTACTTTAATGTATCCGAATGAAATAGAGCTCGAAGGAATCTAGACACTGCTAAATCCGTCGGCAGAATCCTATGCAGAAGCCATTGATGTCGAGCAGTTGGATTCAGCTGCAAGAGGAGGCACTTGTGTAGGGATGGAAGGTACCCTAGAAGGCTCCTAAGTACTCATATTAAGATCCCTAATTTGGGAAGCCATAATAGCTGCAGCAATATTAGAACCTACCTTTGCCTCTTCCCTAGCTCTGGCCTTGACCTTGACCTTGGTCTCTCTACCTATACTTCTTCTGCCAAAGTTTTCTCTCCGATCCATAGCCAAAGAAACGAAAAAAACTACCCCGATCTGAAATTAAATGAAATTAGTATCAATTCTTCACATAATGCTGTAATCTGACCTACTCTGCACTCTTCCACACTAATATAGAGGGAAAAATCTGCGTTTAATTTATAATAAATGCAATGAACTTAAAACTGAAGCTGAGGGAATATTAAATATTTCAACTTCTACTGCAAGAAACCTCAAAAGCCGAGCGCAAAGAAGAGTGGAGTAGTGGTGCTTCCTCTGAATTCATAATATCAGTTATGGTTACCACTTTACATTTTACCGAGATTTGAAACGAACACCCTTGAATTTTATTTTATTTTTCAGATGGAGATAACATGATTCATTAATTTGCCTCAATATGTATAGATTATCATTACATATTGCAATGCAGATTGAAATAAATATATACGAAATGTAGAGCACTCAGTAGCAACGATAAATATCAAGATTTCAGTTTAACATAAATAGCTACCAGAACCTACTAAAATTACCAGATCCATAAACTATTCATCGTACCTCTTAATGGAATGTAATTGGCAAGTACTACGACGAAGAAAATGTAGCCATGGACTTACATAGAAGACTTGGAAAGGTTATTTCCTTTGCCCAATATCTCTTGTCTAGTTATATCCAAGAACACCCTTCAACCTTCAAAATTCTTGAAAAATCCGGTCCTCCTAGGCAAAGCCAGTCCTCCTCCAATCTGTCCCAAAATAACTGAAAGATCAGATCCTCTGAGGCAAATCCGGTCCTTCTAACCTGTCCCAAAAGAGCTAAACTTCAAAATACCTAAACATAGGGTTTTTTTAAACTCCTCCCAGAGAGTTAAATATTTTTCAAGTGCCCCCAAAATCTAGTTGGGAAAACACTAATTTTTTTTATTTGAGTTGGGTTTAGTTAACTTGGTGGGAATTTTTTTTTTTAAAGAATATTTAAATTTTCAATAATTATTATTTTTATATTAAAAAAAAATCTATTTTAAAAATAAAAATAAAAATATTTAATCAATTAAAAATAATTTTAGTTTTCTTTTTTCAAATTAAAATTATTTTTAATATTTATCAAGAAAATCAAAGTGACTTTTGGATGGAGTATATTGCCAATATTATTTAATGTTCATGTGTTTGAAGGACATTGCCAATTTTGTTTAGTGTTCAAGTAATATAATGAAGAATTATTAACCTCTTAGAAGCACAAGAGGCCATGATTATGTGACATCAATGATGAGCAATGTTATTAGAATACGCCAAAAGAGATCAAATAATATGCAAACAAATCAGAAAGTTAGGCTTCCTTACTTAGTGACGCTCCAATAAAATATAAGAAATGTATTCACATCTCCACACATATAACAAAATAAGATGAGAAAATTGAGGGAAAATATGAATCTAACTAGGATATAAAAGATGTCTTTAGTATTTGGTAGAAGGATATCAATCTCACACCTCACAGATATAATTGAAGCATTCTTTTGAGGTGACAATTTAAGGAGAGGATCAAAAAAAGTGTGAAGAAATTATGATTCTCAACACTTAAATAAGCATGTGAGAGCAACATTTCATAGTAGGCTTGAATAAAATCTTTTCATTGCTTGCAGTTTTTGACAATAGAATGCAGCTCATTGCTATAGGTTGGGCGTCTACAAAAACCATCGACATAGAGTGCCTCGATACAATAGACCAGCAAATGTTTGTGTCGTGTGGGAAGTACATAAATGAAATGAATGATTGGATCATAGGGTCCATGTTGTGTATCCATTCGTTGAAAAAAACTACTTTCCTGATGGAATAGAAGTGAAAACTGATAGTTGCAAAGGTAGAAATAATGGCGTCAAAGGTAATATTGCTTCCATAAATAATAGAACCAGAAATAGGGTCATGAACGCGATCAATATCTATTGGAGGTGATATGATGAAATAAATAATGAATACAAAATTTTCATTTAATAAGATATGGATCATCAAGATGTTGAACCATCTAATGTAAAGATGGTTTTTAGTGCACCAATGATCTATTCACATAAAAGACCTTATAAATTTGAGCTTTGGGATACCCCCAGGATTCAATAAGTAATCCAAAATGAGAGGATTTGTTGCTAAGTTGATTGGTTCCATATCAACAACCATTGTGTTTAGCTCAAACATTTTAATAACTCTATAGTGATATCCTTTCATGTCCTTAAATTGTAGCACCCCGAGACATCTATTTTCTATCATGTATGAGAATTCTAGTAAAGCCATATATATCATAAATTAGGGCATATAGTATACTATCCTAATAATATCTACTAAAAAATTTTATGAGAACATGCCAAAAATGACACAGTAGGTACGAAATTATCATCATGAAAGAGAAAAATAATAGAAAAATATATTGGCAATGCAAGAAAGTGTTTGTAAGACTTCAAACAAAACTAATGCAGGGATGTTAACATAGCAAGATTCTAAGAATTCCCAAACCATTTTCTCATTAGATTGGCTAGCCTTACATTAATGAAAACAACCCATGAATCTCTTGCTATTTCCTTTTCATATAATTTTTTCGTATTTTTAGAAGGGTCGTACACCAAAACACCTATTGAAGGACTCGGGAATAAAAGCCACAAGAAATTTCAAAACATGCTACATGAATCCATAAATTTTTGGGGATTCTTTGAGGATTCTAGAAAATGAACCTAAGTAAAGCAATGCATAAGCTTAGTGGATTTATACTATTCCTAGATAATTATTTTCACTTTCACCCTTGATTATTTTATTCTTACTACATTTCTATTAATTAATTCATTGTTTGTATTGCTCTATATTGTTTTTTCAGGTTTGAGAGGAATAATTTAACCTCTTTTATGGTAGCTTTTATGGAAACACGAAGGTAAAATATATGTGTTTAAAGTGAAATTCTCTCCTGTCCTCTTAAAATTTCTCTACTCTCAATCAATTTCATGTTACATTTATTATTTATATATATTTTTAAAACTCATAAACACCACATTATTGCCATGGGCATGGCCCTTTATTTTTTCAAATATTAAGCCCCTTATCTATGTTTTATAACCATTTTCAAGTATTAAGGGTTCATGGAAACTATATTCATATTGAGTTGCGTGGCATTAATGGCTCCAACACTTGCATGCATTTTGTGGGTGCCTCCCATCATGGGGTGGGAGTGCAGCTCCCACTAGCTCATTTTCTCTCATTCATTTCATCCTCAACAATGGAAACCACCCTATAATATTGAATAAACAAGACCGAAATCCACATATTAAGGAATCTAGAATGCACGTGGACAAGACTCTAAAATGAACATAATTGTAAGATAAGATTCATGGTTCTTTCCAAGGATTGTGTGAAGCTCTATTGAGCATGGATGCTCTTTGGGATAGTTTAATTCCCCAATAAGTGGCTTCCATCCACAAGCCCTTCCCATGAGGTTTGAACATGAGACCAATTGGGGACTAAACTCCACTCAAACCAATTGGTATACACCTCATGGGTATGATAATATTTTACAAGAAAGGGTTGTCATACAAAAAATTGGTGTTTGTTTTGGCAACAACAATAAAAATAGATTATTATTTTATTACAATCATAAAATTTGTAAAACAAGTTTGCAAATATAGAAATACAAAAATTATCTAATAACTAATAGATAAACTAGAAAGATAGGTGAAAAGAAACTAATCACTACCTCATAAAAAAATTAAACAAATTGTAATGTTTTATTAAAAAAATTCAATCCTTTGTTTATATTTTGATAGTGAAAAATGTCAGAACTCATAAAAGTACAACACTCAAAGCTCCATCAAATTAAACAATTAAAAAAAATGCAATAACTATAGCAGAGGAAGCAACAATATTGTACATATATAACAACAAACATATGATGATGATCCTTTCTCTACAAATACAACCAACAATAAAGGATGTTCCATAGTGGTTGTCGCCATATTTATAGTACAAATATAATTCAATTACAAATAAATATATAGATATGATATTTTTTTTAGATGGATGCTAATGTAGGGACTCTTTTAACCACAATTTTAATTACGAGGTAATTTTTTCATGCCAAACCCATTTAATGCTATTAATTGTCTCTAAATTATAAATATCATGTGTCCACCAAATGTTTGTCACAGTGATTATCACATATATTTCAAGGTTTTTAAAACAAAAACTACTATATATTTCATGCCTCCCAGGAATATCAATGGCAGTTTCCAGGATCAAGGATATTGCACTTATGGAAGACACTTCTTCCACGATAGTTCATTCCCTCTTTTAAGTACGATAGGTACTAGATGCATATTGCTAGTTTGTGCAAAATATTCATGAAAACCTTGATTAGCATGCAAATAAAGAAAAACTTGCTTCCTCAAACAAACATATATTCATTTTCCACGACTGTTGACAAAGAAATCATTTTGGAAGTCTTCTACTTTATCGTTGTTAGGGAATTCTTGATTCCCTCGCCGTGAAGGGCATTTATTGGAATGAAGCTGGAAAAATATGCCCCGATTCTGTGTCTCCATGCACACCGTAGTGAATCACATATGTTTTGGACACAAAAAAATCATTGTACATTTTAGTAATGTGTAATTATTGTCAATGCCAACCCAAAAGCCTATTACTATAAATTAATTTTATCAAGGGGTGGAGGTTAAGCACTCATGGTTGCATGAATCTTGAGCCATTAACTCTATCATGTGCTTTCATTTCCATATTTCCTCTAATTTTATCCATCATTCCCAAAAGGAAATTTCAAATGAAATTTCATCATATCTTTTCTCTCGTGATATTTATATAAAAGAAAAAATAAGAGTCGGGATTGAATAACACACACCAGGAAAAAATACTGAAGCTATATTATTATCTTTGGATGCTTCCCAGAAGTGTCATTGTTTTAACTATATTTCAGAGATTCGGAGCTTTGCAATGGCCAGGTGAATGAATTGCCCAGTGTCATAGAATGACCAAGATTAGGAGGATAGGTGAAGAAGGAATTAGAAAGTTCTTACCATTCAAATTACAATGCCTCTAGAAATACCGAGAAATGTCTATGATGTGTGGATCTTACTCCTCATTACAACAATCTTCTTCATCACCATCAAGTTTTTTATACTTACCCATTACTTAAATATATATCCTGCAAATTTTCAACAAATTTTGAATTTACAGATCCAATGATCTGAGAAAATGTTTATTTTAGATTGAATTCTAGCCATACTGTCATTAAAGGTGTGACTTAGGGCAATTTTCTGATTCACAAACTAAGGTTTCTTTTGCATGACTTCATAAAATAACGTTGAAGCCTATTTCTCAACTGCCAATCTAGCCTAGATGAACTATATGGCCTATTTTTCAATTTGGATTGATTGAACTTCCATCAACTAGCAATCCAACCTAGATGAAGGTAAATGCACTAAAATAAATTTTACAAGACTTCTCCAAATTCCCCCTATTACATTGCAAATAATAGACTTTATGGAAAAATGCATCTACAAGATATTACTAGCTTTGAGAAACCAAATTCTATTAATAAACTAAAAATAGAAAAAATCTCTATTTTGTCACATGGAATTTAGAATTGCATGAGTCAAATTCCCCTAAATCTGGGTTTGATTCTTAGGTGTATAACCTCTTCAAAACCTTGAAATGGCATACAATTTTTCCCTAAAAATATGCCAACTTCGCTTTAAACAAGGAAAGCACTGGAACCTATGAGGTGCTGCATGGTGGCCTCCGGTTGGGCCATGTGACAACTTCCCATTGGGCCACCAAAATACACTGCAACAAATAAAATTCAGCCAACTCACACTTCAGTATCAAAATTTCAAATTTTCATTCCAGAGTGACATAATTAAAAATTACTAACATAAATGACTAATTCATATACTTGTTGTACTTATTATTTGGTCATATTTTTATTCTTGGACTATAGTAGTCATTTGCATTATTCAATATTAATTTTGTCACTTATCTAGTCATATATTTTAGTCCTACACTAAATTAGTCATTTTAGTTAGTCGCTTTTAGTTTGGTCACTTATTATCTAGTCATATATTTTATCCCTAAACTAAATTAGTCATTTAAGTTAGTCATTTTTAGTTCGGTCACTTTAAATTGCTCAAATTTAGTAGTAATTCACTTGAAATAATTGTGGTGACTAACTTTTTTTGTCACCTAGTCACTAATTTCATCATTTTCTACTAGTGGTATAGTATTTTATGTTGACACAACTGCATTTTTTTAGCAAAAAAATTATTTGTATTAAGGGTTAGCCCCTTGTTCATAAGGGTTGAAGAGGTTGTGTCATTATGAGTGATCAATTAATTACTAACTCTTTATGTGTGAGAGCACTACAAGCTCCATGTCAAATTGAAGTGTAGATATTGTGAGCAATTCTTATTAAGGTTTTGTGAATTATCCAGTTGTTCTACATTTGGTATACATGTTAATAAGGGCATTACCCACAAACACACACCCTCAAGACCAATACCTAGTTCTCTAAAAATCAAAAGGTACCAATATTATTAGTTAGAGGTGAAGGATTCTCCTAAGAAGTTATTTTGTTGGTTTGATGTGTTTTTTTTTCCTTGGATACTAAGTGGTTAAGGGCTTCAAGAGTTAAGAATTAAGGGGCAAGGGCTTGAGGAGGAAGGGATTTAGGGGTTAAGGGCTTAATAATTAAGGGATTTAGGTGTTATGGGTTAAGGGGTTAGGTTTTAAAGTGTTTAGGGGTTATTGATTAAGGTTTAAGGGTAACGAGTTAAGAGAATAAGGGGTTAGTGCTTAGGGGGTTCATGGATTCTAGGTTAGGATTTCATTGCTTAAGGTTTAATGCATCAAGGGTTTGATGTATTATGAGTTATGAGTGTAGGGGTTAAGAGATTATGGCTTTGGGGTTAAGGGATACAGAATTTAGTGGTTATGGGTTAATGACTTATTGGTTGTGATAATGGGGCCTCTGATACCCTTATCATCACTATCAAGGATTCCCCTGTAAGTTTCTCTTGTTCCCTTCCCTCTAGGCCCCCTAGCCCCTATGACATTTGGTCCTAATCCCCCTTCTCATTCTCTAATGCATGGATTATAGATCTTAGTAAACCATGCTTGGACATCCCACTTATACCTAGCCATACTACATGTGTGTTCCCTATTCCTATTCAATACACTGCAAAATAATCCTCCCATGTCATTTTTGGTCATATAATTGAACTTATCCTAACATTATGGGTGAAATTGGTGTTTATGTTGTAAAGAGAACAAAGAAAAAAATTACTTGTTTTTTCTGTTGAGAAGATGTAGAAATTGATTGTCATGATTGGAATGTGCGTGCATCAATATACATTAGCTTGTTCTTCAAGCTTATACATGAATAATCATTTGGTTATAATCCATCCTATTGATGGAGTCTGGTATCACAAAGGTATCGATGGGAAGTTTGAGAGATTCTTTTGAAGCTTGTGTGTTGTGGTATTTAGCTCCATGAGAATGTGTCTGAAAGATAGCTAGTCCAAAGAGTTGGGGGAATCTATGATATCCTGTAGGATGGAATGTAGTTAGGTGTTTTCTATCATGAATTATTGACCCAATTGATCATAATTTTTGAATCCCCCATGATCTATATGGATTTGAATTTTTTGATGGATGCAATTTTGAAAAGGGTACAAAGAGAAATGGAATCAACTCAGTTGTTGGAGCCTTAACTTTAGGTATATCTTACTTTCTCGCTATAAGACTAGGAGAGGAAGAGTACCACACCCACTTTGCAGCTAGGTGGTATAACTTGTGCAACACCATCAAAGAAGTCACAGGGGAATCCACGAGGGAGTGGAGGAATTACCAGAATCACTTATTTTTTTGGTTTAGGATGAATCTTGTCTTCCAAACACTACTTTTTATCAATTCAATTGTGATATTTGTTAGAATTTCTCATGAAAAATATGTGTTGTTGTTCCAATCCCACCAGATATTGCTGATTAGAATGCATGGGAAACCTTTATAATAATATTCCATGATGTTGAGTAACTAAGTTTTGAAATTTTCTTCCAAGCTTAGATAGGACCACGAGGCTATCATGTTCAATTTTGCAAGGGTGGTGGTGATGACTTGCACTATGTTGGGACAAGAGATAAATAAGTGTGAAGAAATATCATCATAGGACTTGCCTAAAGCATATATGTTGGGGTCATTCGTAAACTATCATGGATATTTCTCGTGAAAAAAATGTGTAGTTGTTCCAATCCCACTAGATATTGCTGATTAGAATGCATGGGAAACATTTTAATAATCTTCCATGATGTTGTATAACTAAGTTTTGAAATTTTCTTCCAAGCTTAGATAGGACCACGAGCCTATCATGTTCAATTTTGTAAGGGATGTGGTGATGACCTACATTGTGTTGGGACAGGAGATAAATAAGTGTGGAGAAATATCATCATATGACTTGCATAAAGGATAGATGTTGGGGTGATTCGTAAACTATCATGGATATTTATCATGAAAAAATGTGCTGCTATTCCAATCTCACTAGATATTGCTGACTATAATGCATGGGAAACCTTTTTAATAATCCTACATGATTTTTTGTAACGAAGTTTTGAAATTTTGTTCCAAGCTTAGATAGGACCACAAGCCTATCATGTTCAATTTTGGAAGGGCGGCGGTTGTTCCATATTATGGGTGTCAGCCTCGCTATGAATATTTGCTCCATCACAGCATGCAGCTCCACATCAAATATCTCCTCGAGGCACGTGTCCTCCTCATTGAAATTTTCTCCCTTCTCTCTTATGTTGGGCTCCTATACACTTTCCTAAGTTCCTTAATGGTCCCCCCCATTCTTTGGGATCCCATCTGACTTTCTCTTACCTTTGTCATATGTGGTGCCTTTTCCTTGTCCCATCGATTACTCTCTTGCTTTTCAAATTCTTTCATCGCCCTTTCCTGCCACTTCTCCACAATACTCACTCTTCGATGTGCTTGTCACTCTCTCAGTCTACTGGAGATTCCAGCATCCATATCCCTATTCCCCCTTCTTACTTACTCGTAGCATCTTTCCCTTAGTTCCTTCCCCCAGTACTGGAGTTTTAAGTCTCCATCTCAGGGCTTTGGAATGACATCAAGCCCTCATCCACCATTAGAGCTTTAATCCACAACAGGATTTCCATCAACAGTTCTCCCCACAATCCAGATCTAAATGTCTTCAGCTTTTGTAAAATATTGGTAACACTCGGTTGCAAATTACACAACGTACCCCTCCAAGGTAGAGTGTACCAAGAAAACTATTTCTCAGGTTAGATTGGTATCCAATTGATGGATCGCTACTAGATCTATGTGCGTCCAACTGTGACAGAATCTAAGCGTCCTCCTGGGAGTGACTTGATTTGAAGTCTCCGCAACCAATTATAAATCTCTTTGGGAAACTTTCCCCAGAAAATTCCATACAGGTCACTCACAGATTTAGAAAATAGGACTCGATTTAGAAAGTTCTTCTTGTTGCGATATGAACTGATCTAAGTGATTATACCACCAAATTCTTAGTTCATTCTTAGAGATCCACGATACCATGATCTAACTTGTAAATTAGTTTCAGGTCCTGACAACGGAAAAATTTATTGGCAAAAAAGGAGGTCTCTAGGCAAGACCCAGGTTTAGGCTTGAGGCCAATAAGATTTCCGTTGTAGTCTAGAACAATGTCGGCATTTTAACCCTACTCCAGGGAGTAGGGTGTCTCACCCTAGGTGTGTCGTGACAGTAGTAATATTAGAAGCTAGATTAGGTAGAAGAAAAATGTAAACATGGATAACAGCTACGGGAACTTGGAAGCAACACACATATCTCAACTCTACGAAGGAACTACCATTCATCAACACATGTTCAAAATGTTGAATTAAAATTTAATTTAAGCATAAATTCATCGTAATAAAATAACCATCAGTCAACCCTTGACATTACACATAGAAACAACCCGATTTCATTATCAATAATAGAACAACATACATGTGCTCCGTAGAGTCTATTACAGTTTTAGTCCAGTACACAGACTTCTCACAGAGCTCTCCTAAGGCCTTGACTTTTCCATTGGCCTCTTGCCAAACTAACTAACTAGCTAACTCCTCCTCTGCTGACTGACTGCCTATTTGTTTCTCCTCAAGTGCAATTGTCATCCCTTCCTTTTTCCCCGGTCTGCTACTTTCTGCTTCCTCTTTATTAATGGGAGTTCTATTGATTGTTCTTCTCTCCCATATCTGCCATCTTCACTGTTCTCTGTCAATGTTGTACCACCTATCTTCTGACTTTCCGTAACAATCAATAGTTTCAGTGGCAAGGTTTCTTGACATGGAATCTGAGGCAGATAGAGGTCTTAAACAAAGGCAATTGACTCATAAAACATAGGAAAACATAGCCATTTCATTACTAAATGAAGTCAGAGCATGGAGTTATGAATTCTGAGTAATAGAAATGAAATATACTGCAAGTGGTAAAACATAAGATGTAGATAATTAAGACATTAAAAAATCGATGAGAATCTCAGGTCTGTCAAGAGGAAAGTCACTTTGTATTACTGATATAAGTCAAAATACATAAAGCAGCAGTTTGGTGCAAAAAATCTCCAACCCCTCACTACTACGATGTTTTGTCTTTAAATAGACCTTATTTACAACAAGGATGATCTGCCTGATGGCTAGATTGATCGAATTATCCTTTGACACATCACATAATTGAAAAACATGACTTGTAACAAGAAACTGACAGCTACACCTTAAAGAAGACATTTCCTAATAGGAGTCTAACTCCTATTTATTACATAACTCTACCTTATCTTGTGAAACAGTTACATAAAAGTTACAAAATAAGCATCACATGTTCAAAATATACATGATAGGTTCATTTCCACTTTATATATTTTAGACTCTCCTAGACATGTGGAACAAAACCCTATTTTTCAGGAATGCATAACCCTTATCTTCAACGAGAGCTTTGGCTGATGACCTGTCTCCCAAAAAATTCCTTCGATTCATAAATATATGATGTTAAGGTCCCTTGACATGTTGGAGGAGTCCAGCTATCCAAAACTTCCATTAAGATGCTCCAAAACCTTCAAAAATATCTCGCTATGAAAATAGGATTGTTTCGTGGCGAGCTTCGGTAGCATCTACAAAGTAGCTTCTACACCCAAATACTCTGCTCCTTTGTTGTTCCATGGTGTCAATCAAGTCATGACACATCACCAATATCAATATCCCTCCTTGAAAACTACAAAAAATGACTTTAGAGGCAAAAAGGATGTTACAGGTTTTTTCGTAGTGTTTTCCTGGGTTTAAGCCTAGGAAATGCTACATAACTGCGTAAAAGTGCATAAATTCCAGATTTCAAAATTATCTCTAGAACGTAACCTCTAGCTGCAAAAACTTGATATTTTGCATGTAATGAACCCTCTAAAACAAATTAAATCCCAACTTATGTCCCTTGTGGTGTTTCCTTCACATTTATGATCAATTGAGTAATGGGCTCCTCAACCACAATCATATTTAAGGATTTCTTTTCCAGCTCTTCATGAATCAGTTCTAGTTGTTCTTGAGGGTCTTTGGCTTGGTCCTTCAATGTCTTGTTCTTATATTGTAAGTGCAGGTTTACTTTTTTTATGTGCTTTACCTCTTTTCTTAGTGGTTGAGTCCACTTTATCATTTTTTTTTTTTGTCCAAGGTCTTTGAGACACTTGTCACTTGATCCTCCCAAATCTTCCTCATATGTTCAAACTGCACTCTTTTAGCTCTATTTTTCTTTGCTTGTTTCCTCAAGACTGATATATCTTCACTTGCATGTTTCAATTGCTCCCTAAGGACTTCAACCTCTGAATTTTCAATGATTTTCTCTTTTCCCTTCTTTTGTTTGATGACTAATTCTTCTTTTGTAGGTGAGGAGAGGTCTATCATACTCGGTGGTGGCTGAGTAGTTTCACTGACCTTTTGAGATTATTTTTTTCTTTCCAAGACTTTTTTGGCATGTCTTGTCATTAGTTTTGTAGCTTGAAAGATAAATCTAGCACCATCACCTGCAAATTCTATCTTCTTAGCTGTTTTTCCTTTCTTAAGCTTCCTTCCTCCCTTATCTATGTCTTTAGCTAGGACTATAGGAGTTTCTTCAATATCAATGGCATGCAAGATGTCCTCTAAGTTACCTGTAGCCATTTTTTGGCTCCTTGTAACCTTCTTGCTTCCATGCTTGCTAACTGTTGGATTTTGTTTTGTAGGTGTAACTTTGGGTGTGTCAACCTTCTCCAAAGGCTCTGTCTCCATGCTAACTGGTTCTAACTTCTCTGCCACTGAAGGTGATGGAATATCTCTAGGTTTGGGAGTTTATTTAGGAGTGACATTATCTACTTCAAAAACACTTATGAATAGAAAATATGGCCAATCTTTGCCTAATATTTTTAACTCCTCTAAGACCAGCAACTTGATCAAACCATGATGGAAAATAGAGGTTTCATTTCCTTCTGTTTTAACTTGAACCTTATCTGACATTTTAGCTGCTTCTGCATAAGTTAAAAGGAAAATCAAGAGACCTCTTACCCACAAAATGCAGCAGAAGCCTAAGGTGGTAGGAATAAACCATCTGATACCTCCCTTCATAGGTGAAGTACTTCTGAATGATCAGCAGCAGCTTTGAGTAGTTTTCCTTCATGTAGCTCCTTGGGATAGCATTTGTGAGATCAATTTAACTATGTTCTGTCTTGATGAATTATTTACAGTCCTTCATAGTGAGCTTGATGCCTTTGAACCATTGCTCTCCTCCTCTAGGGATTCCTATTGCTGCTGCAATGGTTTTTGATGTTACTATGAGATTTAACATTCCCAGCTTTGAAGCTGATTAAGTAAAACTCTTAGCAAACTTCTTTGAAACCTGCAAATGACACGCTTGCAAAATTTGGCAGAATTGCAAACACCTTGTTCTTCTAAACACTTCCTAAGCAGGTGGGTCTTTATTTAACAATTTCATGCCCATTGGCTCATATATGAGGTAGTGACCACCTTTTTTGGTGTTCTTATTTGCAGCCATGGTGATTTTATACCTTCTCTGCCTCGCTTGATTAGTGACACCTACAAATTTTTAAAATGCTAGCAATCAGCTTGGCTTGGTGAAACAGCTCTCCAAAACTCAATAGAATACAAAAATGAAGTGGAGAATGACAAATACTCAATTGGGTAATGTTTTAAAGTTTTGATGAAAACTTGTGACTTAATCATGACTCATACATGCTAAAAACAATAATGATGACCTCAGACATGACCTTTGTATCTTGATTTAACCCTAATTGACTCGACTGACATCCACCCTAACTCTTCTAATCTTGGACTAACACCTTGCACTAGATTTTACAAGACAGACAAAAAAACCGTTTTTCGTAGCACGGCTAGTTCATTTTCTGACAATTTCGCTACGAAACTATTAAGCAGTTTCGTAGCAAAAACTGCCTTTTTATAGTGTAAAATGCTATGAAAAGAGGAAAAACTGGCTAAAGTGAACTTTTTGAATTCAAAGGCTTCGGAAATTAAATATTTCAGCAAATGATGATTGATGGGACATGATATGACTTGAATGGAGGTGGGTTTTAACCTTAGGATAGGTTAAAGATGAAAAAAATTGAAATTTTCCTATATCAACTTGTGATAAATGAACTCTATGACCATGTCAAATAGTGTTTCACTTTTACTAAGTGATAAAAAAGTGTTTTAGGAGAAGCTAATAATAGGATTTACAGGAGGCAAGCCTTCAGTTTTTATACGAGGCTCAACATAGTAGTTTTAGACAAAGGGAGATCACTTTGTGCTAGGCACAACATTTTTTTTCCTTTATCTATTTTTTTTATATGAGATGTGACACACTTTGGCTACATGCTCATGTTTTAAATTATTCTAGATAATTCTGTATTGTACATTGTTGTGTATAAGTTTTGGGGCACTTGACTTGTGTCAACTTATATCTCTTGTGCATTGTGCATCTTGTGGTTCTTGAAAACTCTCATTTAATGTTCTACTATTTATATGAATTGAACATACATGTGAAATATTTCCTATGTAAGCTATGCTTCTTAGTTGTTTTATGGCCATGGCTAGATCATGTGATCCTTGTCTTGGTAACTAGTCAAGTAGGACAAGTTGAGCTTGGACATGAGTGGCATAAGATGAGTTATAGGTAGTTCTTAGGTGAACAAGGCATAATCTACTTGTAGTAGGTGAAATTGGTCAAGTTGTTGTAGTTGAAGCAAGCCAATATTTTCACATGAACTACAGTAGCCAAGGAATTGGTTGGGTTGCCAAGTCGTGAAAAAATGTAAAGGCTAGCTTTGAGGACATGAGTGCCAAGGCGTGCTAGGGAATGCTAAGATGTGTGAGATAGTGCGAAGGCATGTCAAACATGCTAATATGTTGCAAGTGATAGGGCATGCCAAGATGTGCAAGGGTGTGTCGGTGCGTGCCAGGGACCATCAAAGAAAAAAAAATGGAGAAATAAGTCATAAATTTACCATAAGAGGGTTAATAAGTCATCAATTTACCTTTTCCAAGAGGGGCATGCTAGGCACACCAACACTAGGTGCCAATAGGTGCCAAGTGAAAAGTTTTATTACATTTTAAGTGCCAAGTCTTACTTTGTTGCTTCTCATCTACTTTCCAATAGTTGATATCAAACAAATTTAATATTAAACCATGCCAAATTATACCAAGGCATGTCAACGTATTCCATACATGCTAAGAATTTCCAAGTGCCAACACGTGCCAAGTGCCAATATGTGTCATAGAGTGTTATGCATGATATGAAGTGGAGGGGCATGTTGAAGAGTGCTAAGGTGTGCTAGAGAGTGATTATACATGTTTAGTAGTGTTAACGAGTACTAGGAAAAAACGTTAAGGGAGCACTAGGTCAAAATTCATGGAAGTTAATGAATATGAAGAATGTGTGCCAGGGACTAGTGTTAATGAGTGCTAGTTGTCATGCCAAGGAGGGAGTGACAAGGTATGATAAGGATTGGTAAGGAATGATAGGGAATATCAAGGCATGTCAAGAAGTCTCAACGTGTGCTTAGGAGTTCTAGGGTGTGCTAATTATATGTGCCAAATAGTGCGAATATATGCCAATACATGCCAAGTGCTAAGGATGTGTAGGGTGCCATGGTATGTCAGTATGTGTCAAGAAGTTTCAAGGAAACAAAAGGAAGAACCAATAAGAGGGTTATAAGTTTGGACTTTATCTCTTTCAACCACACTAATAATAGGTCCCAATACATGCCAAGTGGCATTGTGTGCCAAGTGCTAATGTATGTCAATTCATTCAACCAAGGTGTTCCAGGGAATTCTAGGGACTACATGCATGCCAACACATGATAGGAGAGTACTATGTTGTGCTAGCGCATGCCACCATGTGCTTGGGCATCAGTGTCATGACAAGATGTTCTAGGTACAAATATGTTCCAAGACATGTGTGGTGCTAAGAAATGTTAGTGTGTGCCAAAGCATTAATTTAAGTTGTGCCAGGATTTTTGAGGAGTGTTAGGTCTTTATCATTAATATAATTGACAGATCTTGATTATGTATTAAATAATATATTTCCTACACTCACTAGTGGGACTTTATCTAAAGGGAATTTTCTAGATAGTAAACTAAATAAATATTAATCATGTGTTGACTCATAGGAAAGCTCTATTCAACTAGTCATTACTTGAGGGAAATGATACACACTAATTACTTCATAAAAAATTGACTGACTCTAACCACTATGGCATTAGAAATATTATAAAAAATACCCCACAATAATGGTATTAAATCCTTATCTTTTGACAAAAAATATATTAACAAGCGCATAACGTCATCAAAAACTCATTGGGATTATCAATGGTGATGAACATTTTTTTACTGTCACCAAAAGTAACAAAAATAACATTGGTGAGGGTCATTGAAAGTTCGTCACTAGAAGTGTCACCAAAGAGATAATTAGTGATGGGCCTTTAACGACCCTCACCAAAAGTGTCATTGAAAATGGCTTTGGTGACGGACCTTAAGGTGACGGACCTTAAAGCACCATCACTATATAGACTTACAAAATGATGCTTTTTGCTGACCATCACCATATGTGACATTGGTGACAGATCTTAAAGGTCAGTCACAAGCATGACCCTCACCAATGTTATTTTTTCTTGTAGTGGTACCTATCATTTCCTCGTCGCCAAACTTCCAATCAATAATTTGAAAGATGTATTTTCGATAATAAATCGAAGGATCTATCCCCTCTCATAATTATGCTGATTATTTATTTTATTTGGTAAATCTTTGAAGTTCTATACATTTAGGATATCATTGACCTCACGCTTGTTATACTCTTTTTATAATTTTTCACAATTTAAAATAAAATTCCATTATTTTTTATAATCTATGGGTTGAATATAGTGGAATATACTTGACCTATTTTCAATATTGCCAATTTTATTGTATATATTGATTTTTATTCCATAAATTAATATTACTTTTATTATTTAAATTTATATAGAAATGAAATGAAATTATATATATATATATATATATATATATAAGTTTTAATTTATTAATTTACATCAATCAAAACATTATTATGTAGTTTACTTATTTATTGAAATTTATCATTATAACATATGGTCTCAACCTTCCCATTGGGAAACTAGGTATTTTTTACCATTTTTCAATAGATAAGAAATACCAAAACTATAAGGATTGTAATTTCAACAACATTACCAAAGAGTCTATGAGAAAATTATAAAAAAAAGGAACTAACAAAGGCCATCTGACCCCATTCAATCAAAATATTTTATTGGTGCAATATCTTGAGCACTAGATCTTAGAGGAGTGGATGAAATTGCAATACATGAAATGTGATGCTTCATTTGGGCTAGTTGTGTTAGCCTCTCTAAAATAACAATAATAAATCCAAAATAATTAAATAATTAATTAAATATTCCTAACTCTTGGGTTGTTGGGTTGTTCCTCAAAAGATGGAGTTTGTTTAGGAACTCCTATCTTGGTGGGTTTTTGGTGAGAAATTATCTCAACCAAAAGAGACTAAGATAGCACGGACTATCTTCTCTCATCTATTTAAATTGTAAATTAAAATTCTTTTAATAAGTGAGATTACATGAGGAAGCCATGAGGCTTCTGCCTTTTCAGCCAGTATGCCAGTGTTTTGTCTACTTTGGTTTTCTGCAATGTGTTTATGAGTTGATTTAATTTGTATCATGTGGTATCAGAGCCTGTGATCAGAGGCCTGTGTGTTGTCGATTAACCGAAGGCCAATCCTTGAAGGGTGGGTTTTTTGGTGAGTAATTAACTCAACCAAAAGAGACTAAGATAGCACGGACTATCTTCTCTCATCTATTTAAATTGTAAATTAAAATTATTTTAATAAGAGAGATTACATGAGGAAGCCATGAGGCTTCTGCCTTTTCCGCCAGTCTGCCAGTGTTTTGTCTAGTTTGGTTTTCTGCAATGTGTTTATGAGTTGATTTAATTTGTATCATGTGGTATCGGATTTGTATCAAGTTGGGTGTCCATCCTCTCCATATGGAATCACATTTTCTGTTTCTCACGTTTCACATCATATTGATATGTATGCGTCTCCATCAGTAATTTTCCCATCAATTTTTTAATTTTCCAACACAAGAATAATGCCACGAGATACTACTTCTTGTAGCCCCTAGTGTGACCGTGATTCACAATAAATTTCCTAAATTCGTCCAAAAGTTATGACTCATAAATTGCATGTCAGTCTTTGGCTTCCATTGCTTCTAAATTTTGTATCTCATTATATATATCTTCATGAATGGTTAAATGGAAGGAGTTTGTAGGCTCATGAGCATGATGGTGGTATTGATTTGAACCTATAGGGCCTCGACCTTCTCCCTTGTCCCTCTGGCACCTCATACACTACATTTCCATGATGGCTAGCTAGAGAGGGTGTTTCTCAATGAAAGTACAAACAATGCTGTGAATTGAAGAACAACAAATAAAGCACTACAAAGCTCTTGATTAAAGATATGAGTTGGGAGATTTATAATTAATACCACAATAATAATCAACCCACTCTAAAATAACCTTGCAACAAAATAAAAGAAAAACCATAATAAAAGAACACTTGAATTTCCATTTCATAGTGAATTTCAGACCCCATGGCCATATAATTTTCTCGATGACCGCCCGTGAATTCTCATGGAAAAAACCACAGATAAAGAAATAATTTGCTACAAAATTCTAGAATGAAATATCAGTTGAATCAATGAAAGGACCTCTACCACTCCCAAAAAATGGCACTCTAACATTGTATTTATCATTGTTGCAATCGAAGGCCCAAGCTATGAGCCATCTCATTCTTTCAACAGTAGACTTAGCATACCATCATACAGGCCAAATGTTGAATCAAGGCACATTCAAAAATCCATAAAGCCTTGCAGGGACAGTGCCACCAAAAAAGCAATAACTCCCTATAATACTAAAAGAAAATACCCAAGTAAAAATTTGATTGATATACTCATCCCGAGAAATATGAATTTGACTATCAGACCTAGTTAAAGTCCCAATTATAGAGTTGGATGTCCTGGAAAAGATAAGACCAACGACACAATATATCCTCACAACAAGACTCTATATAGACACCAAGGGGGTGGTTTAAATATAATGAAACCCCCTCTTAGTACTAAAATCCAAACCAATTGAACCTTAGGTACCACCTTTTCATTTTTTATTCCAAGCAATAAGTAAATTTATATTGACAAAACTATCGATAAAACCTCTCTTAGTAGGTTTTGTTCTAATTCGTGACACAATTGTATAGCTAAAAAGATAATAGGAGTTAGAATTATTATGAAAGTATGAGATGTGGCTTCTAATTATAGGTAGTTCTATTTCACCGATAAGTTGAAGAAAATAAGAACAACTACAATCCCCTAATAATAAGATCATGCTGGAAAACCTAGTTTTTCCCCTAGAGTGATTCCCCTATTCTGCCAGGTATACATTTATGCTATTCCATGATGTTATTTCTCCATAATAGACTCTCCACCTATCCTACCTCTTTTAGGTTCCAAGGAAAACCCAACATTCTACTAGTAGAGGCAGGGGACTGAGGAACTCCCAAACTAACAGTCCACAAAAAATTTCCCACATTCCTCGATGTTAGAATTTAGCCTCTTCAGGAAGTTTCCAAATCAATTTATTTCACATGAAATTACATTCATGTGGGTGTCCATGCCACTCCCATGCTTAGACTAATTGTATTTTTTAGGATGGAAGACATGAATGCCTATACCACCCCCATGCTCAGCATAATTGTAGCTATTAGGATGGAAAGCACGGATGCCTATACCACCACCATTGTAGTGTCTCGCTCTCATCGGGGATATGAATAATATTTTCCAGTTTTCAAACTCTTAAATAATAATAATAATAATAATAATAATAATGATAATAATAATGTATTTTTGTTGTTTTATAAATTAGCAAAGCCATATAAATTAAATGGTTGATAAATGTTGATAGGCATCAATTCATGATAGGTATAAAAACACTCCATTAAATATTTCACATTACCGAGACTAAAAAATCATAAAAAAATAACTAATTTGTGACTTTATTTTAATTTATTATCATTAATTATAAAAGTAATCAATATATGAGTTAAATATATATACATTCAAAAGAATATTTAACCAAAATTTTAACTATGAAGATTCACTCATGGAAACGATTAACCTTTGATAATATCATGGTTTATAAATATCACATGTCCAAAAATCTAGCCTCATATTATTTGACACCTGTTCAGATGTCATTTTTATTATTTTATACATGCTCATATGATATTTTTATAATTAACTAATTTAATTAAAACAGACAAAAAAAAACATCGATATTTTTGAGATAAATCTCAACCCTTAATATATTATTACTATTAAAAAATTTGAAAAAAAGTAAAATCATGAAAATTAAATCTCTAACACCCACTTAATAATCATAAAAGTTAAATAAAAAATTTAAAAGAATTATTCCAAAAAAAATATTAATATAAAAAATACATGTATCATTAATAAAAACTAAATTAATTAGAGAATTCATATTAGAAATGAAAACTAAATTAATTAGACAATCATTTCCTTATTTAAATACATGTCATATAAATATTGCTTTATGAATAATGTTGGTAGATATTATGTCTTATAGGGAAATAGCAATAACTATAACTATAAATATGATGGTTGAAATTTGTATATAAGATTATAATTAAAATAGATAATTTGTGTTTTGAGATTTATGGAATTGTTAGTCTGAGGTAATGGATTTTCTGATTCATCCGCTTCATGATGTTTCAAAGATCCAAGTTTCAAACACACAACTATAACAACCATAAAATAGATCATATTTATAATAAATTATGTATAATATTATAATAAAGAATGTATATGTTAATATTATTTTACTTAATTCAAAAATTAAATAATTTTTTTTTTAATGTATATTAGAAATGAAAACTAAATTAATTAGATCAGAATTTCCTTATTTATCTGACTTGAGTTCCAAAGATCCATATGATATAAATATTAGTTTATGAATATCATATAAATAGTGTTTTATAAATAATGTTGGTATATATTATGTATGATCTGAAAATAATAATAACTATGAATATTATAACTGAATTTTGTATATAAGATTATAATTAAAATAAATAATATTTAAGGTAAGTGAGGTTATAGGTGAATATAGTTTTATTTAATTTTAAATTTATATAACTAAATAAATACATATTTTATTTAGTTTTTTAATAAATTTATATGTTAAATCAAAAAAATGATCTCTCATTAATATATAAGTAAACCTTCACATTATATTTTAATATATAATTAACTAGCAATTGCACCAGATGTTGCAAAGGAAACGCCGTAAGGCAGTAGTGTAGGAAATATTAGCATTAAATTGTTACTATTCCATGATGACATTGAAAGTTTCAGCAAATGTTGCCAATGGGTGTAAGTAGAATTTGGCATCTTAGTTAAAGAGGGGGTTCTTAGGAATTGCATCATTGACATGACAAGAGTATCCATAGTATCAAGTTATCTCTTTTTGGTTATTTAGTGTATTTTTCAAAGAATGCACTGTTAGAAATCATTGACTAGAAGTCCTTGATTTTATCTTTTGGTTAAACATCGATATGCATTTTCACTGGAAACACTTTTGTTTGAAGTATTTTCTACTTGAATGGTTGGAATTTATCCACGGTTCCACACCCTATTTATATATGCCAACTTTATTTGAGATTCAAGATTTCTTCACAGCCGCCACCACTTTCCAAGATGAATTTTCCACAGGGGCCTGAAAGGATGCACAGGAGGTGTCCTATTGTGACCAAATTTTTGGCCTTACCAGTGTGTGCGACCTTGGCCTTTTCTCCGAGAGGACCTTCCGCCTTACCAATAGGAGCGACCTGGGTCTTTTCTGTCATAAGCATGTCTTGGTTTACTCTACAGATCTAGGTGCCCAAAATGGGTTGAAGAAGACGATGCCATGTCATACAACAGTCACATATGAACCGTTTCTAGATCAGTTAGTTAGTTATAATCATCTAGCGGCAGAAAATTTTCTAATCGTCTGACATATAAACCGATAGCCTACAAATTGACACGATAACAATTTGGATGCTGTTTTCAAATAAATACACCATATGGCGTAAATAAATATATTTGAAAATAATTAAATGTTAATATAATAAGTGTAATTAATTTTTATTAAACTTAAATATGGCTTAAATCTCCACATTATATTTTAATTGATAAATAATTAAATATTTTTTAAAATAATTAAATATTAATATAATAAGTGTAATTAATTTTTATTAAACTTAAATATGGCTTACAAATATTAAAGGATTATTTGCATTATTTATAATTTGTATTCCAAAATTAATGTAATTGCGCCGAGAGGCGCATCTATAGCCCAGTATGACCCCAATGTCAGGTGGGTCACGTCCTCAATGTCGGCTGAAATTTTAAATTAAATTAAAAATAAAAAATAAGTGTCGGCTTAAGTTTTAAATTTAAAAAAAAATAAAAATAAAAATCGCATTGTGCTAGAACATATATCAATTTCTAATACAATTATGTATTATTTATATAATTTGAATGGACAGTAAATTATATACATGAATTTGAATGGATCATAAATTTACCTTTAACAAAAAAAATTACCACATTGAATTTCCAAATTAAGTAAAATTTTAAACATCTTTACTCTTTACTAAAGTCAATACCATTTTCTAAATCAAAAGAAAAGAGTTAATTCAACACAAACAATCAAAATTCAAAATCTTTTAATATTTCTTTTAATTAAATATTTGTAAAATGAATTTATACTTCCTCCAGAGTTATGGTAAATAAATAAAAAATATATATAAACTAGATGTATGGTAAATAAATAAAAATTATTTTTATATTTATTCCATAAACCTTTTTATATTTAAAAAAACTTTAAAAAGAGGTTTTATTTAGATGAAGCTTATGGGACGAATACCATGGGACAAATTAATATTGATACCATGGGCCAAATACCATGGGTAAATAAATAAATATAAAAGAGGCATAAAGAGGTAACATAAATAAATAACAATATATCAAATAGGATTATAAATAAAAATCTAATTATATAACAAGCCTATGGGCCAAATACCATAGTAAAGAAAAGGGGTATGGTAAACAAATACAAATATAAATAAACTAGGGGTATGGTAAGTAAATAAAACCTCTTTTCATATTTACTCCATAATCTGCTTTATATTTAGGAATATTTATGTTCATTAGTTTAAATAACTAAGAAGAAATAGAGAGAGAGAGTGATAAGGGAGAGATGGAGAGAGAGTGTGTATGTTTAGGGGTGAGATAAAGAGACAAAGTAAGATGTATGGAAAGAAGGGGGGAGAGAAGAAGTGAGAAGGAGAGGGGGAGGGATATATTAATGTAGTTGGAGAGAGAGAGGGGTGGAAAGAGAGAGAGAAAGAAAGGGATGGGGGGAGAGAGAGGATTAGAGAGAGAGAGAGATATGGGAGAAGAGAGAGGATTGGAGGGAAAAGAGAGAGAGAGAGGTGGGAGAGAAAGGGAGAGAGAGGAGGAGAGTGATGAGGGAAGAGAGAGTATTGGAGAGAGAGAGAGAGAGAGAGAGAGAGAGAGAGAGAGAGAGAGAGATCAAGGAAGAGAGAGGGATTTAGGGGAGAGAGAGAGAGAGGAAGGACGAGAGGGATTGATAAGAGAGATGGAGTTGGAGGGGGAGAGATGTAGGAAATAAGAAATATAAAGAGTGAGAAGTGGAGAGAGAGAAGGAGTGACAAGGGAGAGACAGAGAGAGAGCATGTATGTTTGGGGCTGAGATAAAGAGACAAATAAGGAGAGATGGAGATAAGGGGGGAGAAGGAGATATAAGGAGAGAGGGAGGGATATAGTGACATAGTTGGTGGGTGAAGAGAGAGAGAGAGGGAGAGAGAGATGGGAGAGAAAGGGAAAGAGAGGAAGGAACAGAGAGGATGTGAGAGAGTGGAGAGAGGGAGGGAAAGAGAGATGGACTTGGAGGGGGAGGGGGAGAGAGGTAAGAAGAAAGAAATAGAGAGAGAAAGGTGAAGAGAGAGGGAGTGAGTGAGTGATAAGGAATATGGAGAGAGAGTGAGAGAGGGGGAAGATAAAGATATAGATGGAAGGTGAAGAAAGGGAAGAAGAGAGAGATGGGGAGAGGAGGGGATTGACAAAGAGATTGATATATATGGATTGCGAGAGTGTGTGTGTTTAGGGGGGTGAGATAGAGAGAGATGGAGGGAGAGTGTGTATGTTTAGGGGTGAGATAAAGAGACAAAGTAAGATGTATGGAAATAAGGGGGGAGAGAAGAAGTGAGAAGGAGAGAGGGGGGGGGGATATAGTAATGTAGTTGGAGAGAGAGAGGGGTGGAAAGAGAGAGAGAAAGAAAGAGATGGGGGAAGAGAGAGGATTAGAGAGAGAGAGAGATATGGGAGAAGAGAGAGGATTGGAGGGAAAAGAGAGAGAGAGAGAGGTGGGAGAGAAAGGGAGAGAGAGGAAGGATGAGAGAGAGGAGGAGAGTGATGGGGGAAGAGAGAGTATTGGAGAGAGAGAGAGAGAGAGAGAGAGAGAGAGACGAAAGAGAGAGGGATTAGGGGAGAGAGAGAGAGAGGACGGAGAGAGAGGAGGAGAGAGGGATCGAGTGAGAGATGTGAGTTGAGGGGGAGAGATGTAGGAAATAAGAACATAAAGAGTGAGAAGTGGAGAGAGAGAAGGAGTGACAAGGGAGAGACAGAGAGAGACAGAAGCTTGGGGCTGGATAAAGAGACAACAAGGAGAGATGGGAGATAAGGGGAGAAGGGAGATATATGAGAGAGGGAGGGATATAGTAACTTAGTTGGTGGGTGAAGAGAGAGAGAGAGGGAGAGAGAGATGGGAGAGAAAGGGAAAGAGAGGATGTGAGAGAGTGGAGAGAGTGAGGGAAAGAGAGATGGACTTGGAGGGGAAGGAGGAGAGAGGTAAGAAGAAAGAAATAGAGAGAGAAAGGTGGAGAGAAAGAGACTGAGTGAGTAATAAGGAAGATGGAGAGAGAGGGAGAGAGGGGGGATATAGAGATATAGATGGAAGGTGAAGAGAGGGAAGAAGAGAGAGATGGGGAGAGGAGGGGATTGACAAAGAGATTGATATATATGGATTGTGAGAGTGTGTGTGTTTAGGGGGTGAGATAGAGAGACAGAAAAGAAGAGATGGAGGGGGATATAGATATGGATGGAGGGTGGAGAGAGGGAAGAATATTTTTCACACTAGATGGATTGATATAAGTGGAGATGGTGTTTTATAATCCTATTTGATTATTTGCACTATATGCATCGATTTTAGTGTAGAAAATTATTTCTAATGATATTTGATTACTTGCACTAGATGCATTGATTTCAGTGTAGGTGGTGATTTCTAATACAATTTGATTGCTTGCACTGAATTTGTTGATTTCAATTTAGATGTTTATTTATAATTATATTTGATTACTTGCACTAGATGAATTGGTTTCAATGTAGATGATTTCTAATCCTATTTGATTGTTTGCACTAAATGCATTGATTTCAGTGTAGATGGCGATTTCTAATCCTATTTGATTTATTTGAGTAAATGCATTGATTTTAGTGTAGATGTTGGTTTCTAGAGAGAGAGAGAGAGAGTGATAAGGAATATGGAGAGAGAGGGAGAGAGGACAAAATGAGGAAAGAGAGATATTAATGGGGGAGAGGGAGAGAAGGGGAAGATAGAGATATATATGGAAGGTGAAGAGAGGGAAGAAGAGAGAGATCGGGAGAGGGGGTGATTGAAAAAGAGATTGAAATATATGGAGTACGAGAGCACGTGTGTTTAGGGGGGGTGAGATAGAGAGACAAAAAAGAATAGATGGAGGGGGATATAGATATGGATGGAGGGTGGAGAGAGGGAGGAATATTTCTCGCACTAGATGGATTGGTATAAGTGGAGATGGTGATTTCTAATCCTATTTGATTATTTGCACTAGATGCATCGATTTTAGTGTAGATATTTATTTCTAATGATATTTGATTACTTGCACTAGATGGATTGATTTTAGTGTAGGTGGTGATTTCTAATACAATTTGATTGCTTGCATTGAATGTGTTGATTTCAATTTAGATGTCGATTTATAATTATATTTGATTACTTGCACTAGATGACTTAATTTCAATGTAGATGATTTCTAATCCTATTTGATTGTTTGCACTAAATGCATTGATTTCAGTGTAGATGGCGATTTCTAATCCTATTTGGGTTCTTTGAGTAAATGCATTGATTTCAGTGTAGATGTTGGTTCCTAGAGAGAGAGAGAGAGAGAGAGTGATAAGGAAGATGGAGAGAGAGAGAGATGACAAAAGGAGGAAAGAGAGATATTAGCGGAGGAGAGGGAGAGAAGGGGAAGAGAGGGAAGAAGAGAGAGATGGGGAGAGAGGGTGATCGACAAAGAGAATGATATATATGGATTGCGAGAGCGTGTGTGTTTAGGGGGGTGAGATAGAGACAAAAAAAAAAGAGATGGATGGGGATATAGATATGGATGGAGGGTGGAGAGAGGGAAGAATATTTTTTGCACCAGATGGATTGATTTAAGTGGAGATGGTGATTTATAATCCTATTTGATTATTTTCACTAGATGCATCGATTTTAGTGTAGCTATTTATTTCTAATGATATATGATTACTTGCACTAGATGCATTGATTTCAGTGTAGGTGTTGATTCCTAATACTATTTGATTGCTTGCACTAGATGTGTTGATTTCAGTTTAGACGTCGATTTATAATTATATTTGATTTCTTGCACTAGATGCATTGATTTCAATGTAGATTATTCCTAATACTATTTGATTGTTTGCGCTAAATGCATTGATTTCAGTGTAGATGGCGATTTCTAATCCTATTTGATTGCTTTGGGTAAATGCATTGATTTTAGTGTAGATGTTGGTTTCTAATCTTATTTGATTGATTGTATTAGGTGCATTGATTTCAATGTAGAAGTTATTTTCTAATCTTATTTGATTGCTTGCATTAAACGCATTGATTTCAATGTATATGTTGATTTATGATTTGATGTAATTGGATATATGACGGTACATTAATACTAAAGTGATTGGATTAACAATATGCATTGATTTTAGTGTAAGAACAAAAAGTTATTAACAATTTAGATTGATTTTTGTGTTATAGTAATTTAAGCTATTAATATTGGAGAGCAAGAGAGACAAGGTATCATGTTTACTACAATAGATCGAGCTAAAGATTTAAATGGTTTACGATTTAAATTTTCTTTTTCATATAATCAATATGAAAAGATAACAAAACTAACAAGGGAGGAAATAAGAATAGTCGAAGAAAATAGTTTGAGATTGATTGTAACATGAGTACGTTCTTATTATTCACATTTTCTATCTTTAAACACTATTATTGTCACTTTGCATTTAAAAAACTATTTCATCATTTTTCATCATTATAGTTATTAACAATGATTATCATCTCAACGAACCGAGGTAACTAAGAAAATTTAAAATTAAAATGACCAAGTCAATCTCAAAAATATTTAGCATATTTAAAATGATTATATTAATATTTGATATATTTACATATTACTGATAAAATTAATCATATCTTTGATAGATTTTCCTTGGCAGCACACGACTGAAACCAGCCTAGATCTATCTTACATCTCAAAAATATACAAAATTTTTAATAATCTGAAAAATGTGACGCTGATGCCTCCGACTGGAACCAGCTTAGATCCATCTAACTCTGGATCTATCATGCGCCGAGAGGGATCAAATCTCTCGAGGTGCAAACCTTTCCTCAAGTTTTGCACTCAAAAAATAGGTTTGCACCTCAAGAGATTTGATCCCTCTCGGCGCATGATAGATCCAGAGTTAGATGGATCTAGGCTGGTTTACTAAGTTAAAAGGATAAAAGTAAGAAAAATATGATGGAAAAATATTTTAAAATAAATATAAAATTTAGATATATTGTATATATAAAATTTCATTTTAAATTTAAAAACAATAATATTTTAAATATTATCTTTATCGATAATATAAATTTTTTTTTTTTAAATAACAATTTATATTTTAAATATTATCTTAATTAATAATATGATTTTTTTAAATTGATGTAATTAAAATTAAAATATCTATATAAGAAAAAATAACAATTTATATTATTTAAATAAAAAACATAATAAATGAAATAGATACATAATATTAGGCATAACTGAAAATGAGGAGGAGGTGAATAAATAATAACATGATAAACTAAACGGATACATAATATTAGGCATAACTGTAAATGAGGAGAGGGTGAATTTATGTAAAATAATAAACATTTTGATATTATCACCTCACTCATTTCTAACATAAAATTTAATCATTGCCAAGTCAGTTTTTCAACAATGGAAAAGGAAATAATTGCAATTCTATGAACTAGATATATACTCAATTATAAACTATTATGAACTAGATATATACTCAATTATAAACTACTATAGATATATACTCAATTATAAACTATTATAATGGATAACTTGATATTTATTTTTAATTAAAAATATAAATTATTTTATGTGATTTTATTATAAATTTTAAATTAACAAATTATTATATTTAAGTTCAACAACTAGAAAGATTTAGAAAGATTTCGTGCAACTTTGGAAATATATGTTAGAGTCAAGCAGCGGAAAAACAAATAAACACACACAACAATCAAACATGAAGACAACAGATTTAACGTGGTTCACTCAACCAATCTGGGCTATGTCCACCAAACAGAGGCATCGACAGTCTTATTTCTAAACATGAGATTTACAATAGCAGAGTTTCTCATCTACACTTCTCCTCTTCTCACCTCACACTCCTCATACTCAAAAACCTCTACGGGCTTACATTTTATAGCTGGGAGTAGAAACTTAATCATAAATTCAATCACAACAAAATAGGATGCAATAACTCCACATCAAGAATAGATGCAGTCAATTTAGCAACAAATCCTATTGTTGTCATATTCATGAAATTTTTTCCAAATTATTATTACAAATCTCAACAATCTCCACCTCGAAAACAATTAGCCTGATACCCTGTTCCATTATTATTTTTATCTTTTCTGCAAGCCAAGAGAAGCCAGACACCATTGTAGCTTCTCTAATAAAACTAGTTTCATGAACATGTCTACACAGTTTTACTTTGTATGCACTTTTTGAAGACAGACTCCCCGTTTAGTGATAACCTGTCTTAAAAAATGGTACTTTATAGGTATATGCTTTGATTTACTATGATAGGCTGGATTTTTAGCCAAGTGAATTGCACTTTGACTATCACAAAATAACTTTATGTTGTCCTGCAACCTACCAAACTCACCAAACAAACCTTTGAACCAAACAACTTATTTGAAAGCATGTGAAGAAGCTATGTATTCTGCTTCTGTAGTCGATAAAGCAACAATGTTTTGTAGCTTTGACATCCAGCTTATAGCTCCACCTGCAAGATTAAAGACATATCCTAAAGTTGACCTTCTCTTATCCAAATCACCTAAAAAATCGGAATCAACATATCCGCAAACAAATTCACTACTTTTGTTATAAGTGATACAATAATCACTTGTGCCTCTCAGAAACCGAAGCACCCATTTCACTGCTGACCAGTGTTCTTTTCCTAGATTTTCCATATACCTGCTAACAACTCCAACTGCATGTGAAATATCTAGTCATGTACAAACCATCGCATACATCAAACAACCTACTATATTGGCATATGGAATTCGAGACATATATTCCTTTTCTTCATTTGTGTTAGGACATAAAATTGAAGAAATCTTAAAATGGGAAGCTAAAGGGACTGAAACAGGCTTCACATTGTTCTTACCAAACCTCAAGAGTATTTTCTCAATATACTTATGTTGTGATAACCATAGCTTACCATTGCTCCTGTCTCTGAAAATCTCCATGCCCAAAATTTGTCTTGCTGCTCCTAGATATTTCATATCAAATGTCCTAGCCATCCGAGCCTTTAACCTATTGATCTCTATTATGCTTTTGCTTGCTAAAAGCATGTCGTCAACATATAACACTAAGATAATGAAAATTCCATTACTCAATTTCTTAAAGTAAACACAATGATCATATTCACTTCTTATATAATTTTGACTCATCATGAAAGAATCAAATTTCTTGTACCATTGTCGAGGCGACTGCTTCAGACCATACAATGATTTCTTGAGCATGCAGGCAAATTTCTTGTTGCGATTTTGAACAAACCCTTCTGGTTGCTCCATGTAAATCTCTTCATCTAAATCTCCATGTAAAAATGAAGTTTTAACATCTAGTTACTGTAATTCTAAATCAAGTAAAGAAAATAATGCTAACACAATCCGAATTGAAACAATTTTTACAACTGGTGAAAATATCTCATGAAAGTCAATTCCTGCTTTTTGAGAAAAACCTTTCGCAACGAGCCTTTCTTTGTACCTCTCTTCTTTATCATCAACACCCCTTTTCAATTTGTAAACCCATTTACATCCCACAATTTTCCTATCTTTAGGAATTTCTACCAGATCCCATGTGGCATTCTTGTGTAATGCCTTCATCTCATTCTTCATAGCTTCTTTCCACTTATAACTGTTAGAACCTTCTACAACTTCCTGATAGCACAAAGGTTCATCATCATTAGCGGTTAAAGCAACTGAAGTAACATAATCATCATACCTTTTAAGAGGACGTCTGATTCTCGTGGACCTCCTTAAACATGTTTCTGGTTCTTCCACAATTTGTTGATTATTATCTATAGGAACTTCTTCATGCTCTGCATCTGAAACATGTTCATTATCTGCATCTGAAAATTTCATCTGGAATATCATTAGTATTTGAACTGGTTTCAAACTGAATATGTTGAAACTTAGGTACATTATCATGTTTCAATTTATCATCTACATCTGGATTATTGAGTGAAGATTCATTGAATTTAACATCTCTGTTAATGATGATATTGTGAGTAGTAGGATCCCACAACCTGTATCCCTTAGTCCCATCACCATATCCAACAAAGATATATCTTTTTGATTTATGATCTAATTTAGAATGCTAATGTTTCATAATTAGAGCATATGCATCACAACCAAAAACTTTCAGTTTAGAATAATCACAAGGATGACCTTTCCATACCTCTTGAGGAATTTTGCATCCTATTACAGTTGATGGTGATCGATTTATCAAATAACAAGCCATAGATACTGCTTCTATCCATATTTCCTTCTGCAAATTGGCGTTACTAAGCATACTTATTGCTCTTTCTAAAAGAGTCTTGTTCATGCATTCAAAAACTCCATTTTGCTGAGGAGTATATATAGTAGTTTTATGTCTTTCGATCCCAACTTCCTTGCAATAATTATCAAATTCCTTTGAAGTAAACTCACCACCATTGTCAGTTCTTAAACATTTAATGGTTTTTCCAGTGATGTTTTCCACTAATGCTCTAAACTGTTTGAAAACTGTGAATACATCGGAATTGTTCTTTAACATATAGAACCACACTTTTCTAGAGAAATCATCAATAAAAGATACAAAATATGAAGATCCTCCATATGAGGTTGTAGGAGATGGACCCCAAACATCAGAATGGATATAATCAAGGATTCCCTTACTAGTATTTTTTCCAGTTTTAAACTTTTGCTTGCTTTGTTTCCCATATAGACAATTTTTGCAGAAATCCAACTTAGAAGATTTTAAACTAGGAAGTAGCTTATGATTAGATAAAAATTTTAAGCCTCTTTTGCTCATATGGCCCAACCGTTGATGCCATATACGAATAGAATTACTGTCGTTTTCAGATATTGTAGAAGCATGATCTGACTCTGTTCTTCCTTCTAACTAAAAAATATTTCCAAACTTCTTTGCTTTCATTACTAGTAAAATTCCTTCATAAAACTTATTTTCTCTGATACCAATTGTTAGAGTCAAGCAACGGAAAAAATAAAAATAAACACACACAACAATAAAACATGAAGATAACAAATTTAACATGGTTCACCCAACCAATTTGGGCTACATCCACCAAACAGAGGCATCGGAAATCTTATTTCTAAACAGGAGATTTACAATAGTAGAGTTTCTCATCTGCACTTCTCTTCCTCTCACTTCACACTCCTCATACTAAGAAACCTCTACGGGCTTACATTTTATAGCTAGGAGTAGAAAATGAATCATAAATTCAATCACAACAAAATAGGATGCAATAACTCCACATCAGGATTAGATTTAGTCAATTTAGCAACAAATCCTATTGTTTTAATATTCATGACATTTTCTCCAAATTATTATTAGAAATATCAACAAAATAGTTAATTTTAAATTAACAATTTTTTTTAATAGTTAATCATTTGAAATGAAACAAATATTTATTTTAATAAGAAGTAGATATATATTAACCCATTGTAAATGAGTAAAAAGATGATTGTAAGTGGTAGTGAAGCAGGTTGTCCCATTAGAAAGGACAACATGAATGCGTCTTGACTTTATTTTTAACTGATTCGAAAATATTTTCAAAAAATATAACTTCTGACCAAAGTCATATATGATTGATTAATGATAGTGTGAGACCCTTAAGCAAGACAAATAGTCTAGATTCAATATTATCTTATTAAATTACATTTTGAAAATTATGAAATTAAACCAATTCAAAAGAACTTTAAAATCAAATATCATTTTGACATGGAAAAAAAACAATATAAAATTACAACAAAACTTATTAGTTGATATCTAAGTTATAAATTGAAGATAAATAGTTAAAGTTATAAATCATCAGGAAGAAGGTAAGACACATAACAATCATATTAGTGACCTTTCATGGATTTGTTTTTTTGCAATTGGCGTCGAAGCAGCCCTTCAATGTCTTCATAGCAAAATTCAATATCTCAATCGAGTACACATAGATACACTTGAACTAGTACACATAGGTGGCACTGTCACTGTTACAATTTATGTAGGAATAAACTCAGAATTTTATATAACCATTTAATTATGCTCTAGATAAGAATTATATGGAGAAAATTCAATTACACTCTTTAATTTAGTTTAAATAGGATTTATATGGTCCATGGGGTCTTGGATAGACGGTGACCAGGTGTTTTGTTAAGGCACTCATTGATGTGAAGTCATTAGTTCAATTCCCGCCCCAATCGGAGTGCTATGTTGGACATGTTGAAGATGTAGTCTTGCCAAGCTTACAAAAAGAAAAAAAAATAGGAATCATATAGAGGGAATTCAATAGGACTACATACTCTTTCATCTCCTACATACTATTCCTTAGTTACAATGAAATTGTCTTACAATGAAAGTGCTATTCTTTTTACACAATAATTTGTCCAATTATTTAAACAATTGCAATGACATTTTTTAAAGGAAATCAAAACATAGTATTATTTTATGGATATCACTGCAATGTCCAATAATATAACTATTTAAAAACTCCAAGAACACAAGTTTCTATAAATGAAATATAACTTACAAAAATCATTTGACATAAGAAGTGTAGGCCTGATGATTGGTGCACATGTGCTAAAAAAATCAAAGAAATAGAATTAGTTTTTGTAAAGGAGAAGGTAGTCCCTTTTGGGAGCATGAGCCACATATTATGAGAAGATTTCATCCCTTGATGTACAAAGGAGATTTCCTATTTTAAGGAGAGATAATAAATCACTTTGTGCATTAAAAAATTATGTAGAAGTGGCGAGGGGTCTAGTGAACTTTGTTACCAAGATGAGTTTGAAATTTTCTTATGTGATTGTATTTTTTCACTTTGTTTCCTTGAAGTATAACTTTAATATCAAATTTCATGATTAAAACTATGATATTGTAGATTATATAAACCATTTTGAGCAAGGTTAAGCTAAGAAATTTTATAAAAATGTAATTTTAGGATTAAAAAAAAGAACATTTAAACTGAATACTACTTAATTGACATTGGTTTTTTTATAATAAAGAATAAAACTTACTTTGAATAAATTTTTATCCTTGGTTCTCATTGTTGTATATGCTAATTTTTTTCATATTTTTATATGATGAATCAATTACTTTAGCCCAATATACTTTCATTAATAATTCATCCAAATATAAATAGTGTAAATAACCATGGACAATAACTGAAGATAAAAAAATGCATGCAGTGACAAAGAAGAAAACAACACAACCATAAGAGACAAAAAATTGGTCCAAGATGAGCGAAAAACCTCACTATGGGGGAAACCCTTTCAAAATTTCTTCTTCAATAGATCGTCATAAAGAGTTTACAACAGGGAGTATAATGAGCCCAATACATATATGCAGCTGAAATAAATGTATTAGCGTAGATCTACAACATCAGGAGCATGGATTTGATGGATCACCAAGTGATCCCAACTACCATGTTCTAGATCTGAATCCAGGATGTTGTTGAAGACTTTTCTGAAGAGACTGTGGCTAAGTGATCAGGTGCCTAGTGTTAAATCTAAAAAATTAAAGTGCTCAAAATCAAATGGAAACTAAACGACAACGAAGATTTCATCGCCAGGAATCTCGCGCAATTAGTTTTGTCGAAAATAGAGTCCATATGAGGGCGATAGAGCCTGTTGTTCATTTTCCTAAACAACTAAAATGATTGCAAAACATGATAGAATGATGACATGGCAACCCAATATGTAGAAAATAGATATTCTGTCATTTTCGCCCAATGACACTATGACAAGTGTCACTGCAGGATTCACCAGATAGTTTGGAAGGTGAAATTTTTTTATGTGTTATATCCTAAGCTCAATTTCGATTTTTAAGGTCGAATTTAATTTTTTTTTTATTAAGATTGGAATAGTCCAACCAAAGGAAAACACGTGGTGCAACCAGGGGCTGCCACGTGCCCTCTCTGGTTGACGAAGGTCGAAGTCTAAATTTCATTATATAATGGATGCATTTCCATATTACAAAGGATGGTTGATTAAATTCTATTACATATGTTATTATATGGTCTAAATGCATACAAGTTCAAAGTCGAAACACATACATATACCAAAGGTAGGAGTCAAAATATATTACACACAGGAAGGGCAGAGGTCGGGGCTTGACCCCACGACGTCCTCCAAGCAAGTGTACATGCTTATCATCATACCATGGCACCAAATCTTGATATATATAGTAGGGAACTTATACTTATTGTCATATGTATTTACCGGCGAGGGTATGGAGGGGGCCAACCCCCTCCCCATAAGACCTTTCTACCAGAACAAAGACAGAGCAGAGTTTAGTTAACCATGGATTATATTTAAAACTCATATTAATTAACAATAATCTCGATGTTTAGTGCTTATTCAACTTTTAAGTTGGGATTTATTAAAACTCACTTAATGCATTAAAACTACAGCTTATCTTAAGTTAATTCCAGTTTATCTCTTATTAATCCATCTTAAACTTAGCAAAGGATTTGGTAGAGTCTGCCAATTTCGGTGTATCTTCAAAATTAGCTGCATTAACTGTTGTTCTCTGCAGTTTTGGAGGAGATTTCTATGGAAAAATTGAATGATGAATAAATGGAGAAAATTTCGACAATTTTTAGCTAAGGAAGAGTCTATATTGGAATATTTGGACACTGTGAACACATTGAAGTAGGTTTCAGGAGTAGTAGATGAATGTAAACAACACTTTTTTCACATTTGAGATAATATAGAGGCCCAAGCCATGGAATTTGGACCAAGGAGATGTAGTCGAGGAGGGGTGAAATCCTTCATCAAAACATTGTGTTAATGGATCATTGTGATGGTTTGTTGTACATGTTATTGCTTCTATTCAACATTTTGTTTTAATGTTTTTATGCTCATGAATTTAATATGAAATTCAGTTATTTACCTATTTAACACTCACAAACACCTCAAGAAACCTATGCACATGAAGAAAGAGATCAACAAATTGTTTCTAGTTCTGAAGATTAAATTAGCACATAAAAAATAACATCCAAATTCATATCAAGGTGGTATTAGAGCCCAAGGTTGCAAAGGATATTTTCTTGATTTTCTTGAGTTTTGTGCAAGTATGATTTTAATGGTTTGAAATTTGTGATGCTTACAAGCTTCAATTTGCAGAGAGGAGAAGGGAAAATATTGGTTGCTAGTCATGAGGTTAGGACCAAAATAAGGAGAGCCATAAGGGCACCATCTCCACCCAAATTTTCACTCACAGCTACACTTGAAGAACCTCAAGTTTTATCTCCAAAAGCTAATATTGAGGAGATACAAGTTGCACCAGAAGCTGAGATTGAAGAGGTACTAGAAGATGAGCTTGAATTCATAGTCATCATGTTAGGTTTTGGAGATACTGAAGGTCTTTCAGAAGAGGAATAATACAAGAAGGATTTCTATGAACTACTTGAAAGGGTTAGGATCTTCTTCTAAGAGAGGGACACCAAGATGGTTGGAGAGAATTCTATGTCTCCACATGGAGAGGGAACCTCATAAGGAAAGAAGGATGAAAAGAAGGATTCAAAGGGAAGTGTAGGAAAGCCTCCTCCATATCCACCATCTTCATCATCATCCTCATCATCTCCATCAACATCATCTTCCACTTGCACACAAAAACCACCCATGCTCACTCAAATACCACAAGGAAAACCCCCCTTACACAAACTTGATCTCAAATTTAAGCTTCCAATGTATAATGGAAAGGTAAATGTAGAGACATTGGAAAATTGGATTCATCAATTGTAGGTGTATTGCAGGATTCATAACCTTCATGAAGATGACATAAATATTAAATTGTCTTCCTTGAGGATGGAAGGATCAAGACCTTTATGGTGGGAAGAAATGACTCAAAAAGAGATGAAAAACTACGGTAAGATCTCAATGTCTTGGTCAAGTTTTATTGCTGCCATTAAAAGGTAATTTAATCCTCTAGCTTACATGCAAAAGCCCATTATGGACTGGAAAAATTTTAGACAATTGAAAGGGAAAAGTGTGAAATATTATACTCATGAATTTAGGAGAAGAGCTCTTATTTTGGGTATTAATTTGTATTCTCAATCAAATTTGTTAAAGTACATTCGGGGTTTACACAGTTACATTAGGCACACTATTCTCATGTTCAATCCCACAAATTTAGATGAGGTTTGCGTTCAAGGCACACATTTAGAATCAAGAGGGAAATAGAATATAGATGAGAAAAGTGATAGTGAGGGTAAAGGAAAGGGCAAGTTTTATGGAAGAGGAAAGAGAAATAGCTCTGTCAAAAGAGAGAAAGAGAAAATCACATGTAAACATTGTTCGAAGAATTTCCATGATGAATACCATTGTTGGCATATTCATTAAAATTTGAAGCTGAACAAAATGAAAGCCAAAGAAAAGGGAAAAATTGTTGCTATCATTGAACATGAATTAGGTTTAGGTTCAGGAGATGAAACAAATATTACAACACTGCGTTTGAAAGGTAAGAACATAGCAAGCACTAGTTCTTCAAATTTCTCCAATGTAACTCAAGATGAACATACAAGAATTGAACTCTTTCGTATTAGAGTCGTTTCAAACATACCGAGATTGACACACTTTTTGATAGTGGGTCTCAAGCTAATTCGATTTTTTAAGACTTTGTTGAGAAGCTAAACCTTGAAATAGTTAAAAATACAATACCTTATCCTTTAGGGTGGATATGCAAGAATGAAAACTCCTAGGTAACAAGGAAGTGCATACTAAGATTCACCATCAATTCAAACTTTCTTGATGAAGTTGAAATTGATGTGGTGCCACTTGAGATATCAGGTATTGTTTTGGTAAGTCCATATCTTTATGATAGGAAAGAAATATTTCATCACCACGAGAATAAGTATCACTCGTTTAAATATGGAATTGATTACATAGTTAGAGTGCATAAGAAGAAGACAATTTTGTCTCTTATACATGCAGGAGAAATAAAGAGGATAGTGAATGCAAGTCAGAATTTGACATTGTTAATGATTAAACATAGATATGTTTTGAATGAAGCCTTTGAAAAAGGTGCATCGAATGAAAAAGTTGATTTAATTTAAGTTGCTTATGCTCGTAATGAGATTTTTCAGGACTCTAACTGGTTGCCTTCAAAAGGAGGTAAACAAGATGTGACCGATTTGCAATAGTCAACATCAGTGTTGAGCAATGTTGGAAACAAGATGTCAGTGCAAGAGAGTGAAAAGGCAAAGAGAAAGCGATAAAACAATTTGAAAAAGAAGACATAGGTGCTACAAGTGCTTGTTTTTGGTTTCCAAAGGGTACATGGCAATGGAGAAAATACTTGGTCAAGAGTCGACACAAGTACAAAGAAAGATCAGTTAATAATCACCATGATAATAGTGTACAAGGTGAGACATTTTTTAAGTTTCCTTTGATTGATGACCGAGGTGGGAACAAGTTTTTTTATGCAAGAAAAAATTGTTGCTCTGCAAATTCATGGAAATTGCAGCATGACAATGTCAACAATGACAAGAGAGGGTCACAAAAGTCAAATAAAAATCTTAGTTTTTGTGAAAAGATCCAATTGATGAAAATGGGAAAACTTCAGTGGATTGAGACTAGAAGGGTGAGGGGATTGTACCCTCATCCACATGATTAGTAATGAAAGATCTTTTGGGGTCCAAAATACTTCTAGTGTGGAGGAATGATTTGTTCCTCAGTGTTAAATATCAAGAACGAAAGTGATAGAAATTGAATGGAAACTTAACGACAATGAAGAGCTCGTCATGAGGAATCCAATGCAATTCATTTCGTTGAAAACAGAGTCCAGTTGAGGGAGATAGAGGCTGTTGTTTTTCTCCTAAACAGTTAAAAAAATTGTAGAATAGGATAGAAATGTGACATGGAAGCCCAGTTAGTAGAAAAGGGATATTTTTGGAATATTATGTCATTTTCGCCCAATGACACTATGACAAGTTTCACTGCAGGATCCACTAGATAGTTTGGAAGGTGAAATTTTTTTGTGTTATCTCCTAAGGTCAATTTCTATTTGTAAGGTTGAATTTGATTTTTTTTTATTAATATTGGAACAGTCCAGCCAGATGCAGACACATGGTGCAGCTAGGGGTTTCCATATGCCCCCTCTGGTGGACAAAGGTCAAATTTCGAATTTCATTATATAATGGCTGCATTTCCATATTACAAAGGTTGGTTGATTAAAGTTCATTACATATGTTATTATATGGTCGAAATGCATACAAGTCCAAAGTAAAAACACATACATATATCAGAGGTCGGAACCTTGGTTTTCGTGGCAAAATATTTTACACACACGAAGGGCGGAGGTTGGGTCTCGACCCCAAGTGAGCACATGGGCTTACCATCATACCACGCCATCAAGTATTAATATATATATTCATGAACTTATGCTTATTGTCATATGTATTTACCGGCGGGGGTATGGAGGGAGCCAACCCCCTCCCCATAAGACCTTTCCACCAGACCAAAGGCGGAGCGAAGTTTAGTTAAGCACAAATTATATTTAAAACCCAGATTAATTAACAATAATCCTGGTGTTTAGTGCTTATATGAATTTTAAGTTGGGATTTATTAAAACACGCTTAGCGCATTAAAACTGCAAATTATCTTAACTTAATTACAATTTATCTCTTATTAATACAACTTAAACTTAGCGGTGGATTTGGTGGATTCCACTAGTTTTGGCGGATCTCCAAAATTAGTTGTGTTAACTGGAGTTCTCTCCAGTTTTGGAGGAGATTTCTATGGAAAAATTGAATGAAGCATAACAAGAGCAAATTTCGATCATTTTTGGCTCAGGAAGAGTCCATCCTGGAAGATTTGGACATTTTGAACACATTGAAGCATGTTTTAGGAGCAGTATATGAATGTAAACATCAATTTTTTTCACATTTGAGCTAATACAGAGGCCTAAGCCATGGAAGATGGACCAAGGAGATGTAGCCCAGGAGGGGTGAACTCCTTCGTCAAAACACTGTGTTAATGGATCATTGTGATGGTTTGTTGTACATGTTATTGCTATTGTTCAACATTATGTTTTAGCTTTTTTATGCTCATGAATTTAATATGAAATTCAGTTATTTACATGTTTAACACTCACAAACACATAAATAACATATGCACATGAAGCAAGAGATCAACAAATTGTTTATAATTCTGAAGATGAAATTAGCACAACAAAACTAACATTCATATTCAGATCACTAAGTGACGGATGAATGAAGATGATGTGTAAGTAAATGACTCTGACCCAAATTAGATATTCCTAGAAAATATCTTAATCACGAAATTAACACTCTCATCCCATGGTTATAGCATCCCTGACTGCGACCTAAGAAATTTGTGACCATGGCTAAGGGCCATATCAGTCCGATCTGACTCAGAAACCCTAGTTGCGCTCTGAACAAGGTCTGCCCACGGTTATTCTAGATCAGCCATGGCCTTTATAAGGTTTTCCATGAGTTATGGGTCATCTCAACCACTACCTCAATGTTACCTCCCACGGCTCTAGCCCAGAATCCCCAGATCTAATGCGAGCCCCAACATTCAATCCTAATCCTTTGCGTGTCCTTCTCCTGATGTACCTATGCGAGGCAAGACATAAAAATAAAAACCAATACCAAGATGACATGAAGAATATCTCATGAGTGATTGTGTACAAATGATCTTGGGGTCACTTCTATTTATAACTTTGACAGGGACTGCTTGGGGCTTTGACCAAATCCACATGTGATTAGGCCGACCCATAAAATAATAAAATAATTTATAACTTAAATTTTTCTTAGCCAATTGGGGTGATCTATAGGTCGATTTTGGTCCTCTCAAAAACAGGAATATAATGAAATTATAATCCTAACCATCTGAGTTTTCCAAAGTGAAATTTCACTCTAGTTACAGAAAATAACACTCGCTCTCAACTAGAAAAATTATACTTGTAGATCTTTACATTAAGGTGTCATCACGACTCAAATCCATCTACTAAAAATTTCTTTAATATAGAAGAAGAAGAATTAGGGAGAAATAACTTTCACTTGTACCAAGCAATAGGATAAACCAAAACATAGGGGATCACATCTACGACCCTGGGATATCATCGAGGAGCTTAGTCTCAAAACAGAATCATGAAAGAGGAGAATATCTAAACCCAATATTGTTTCCTACTGATCTTCCCATCAATGAATCTCATCAGTAAAGTGGTATAACACATGCATCATAATCGAGTTCATTTTTACAACCCAAGTACACTCTCAACTCATTGTCCAATTGAGGAGTGGTATCCCTATCAAGCCTTGCTTGACGATATGATGCCAACGGGGGTATACTTCTCATAGACCAGATAGGGGAGAAACATCTCTCACCATATGAAGATAGGGGAGAAACATCTCAACCCTGGGTAACAGATAGGAAAATTTCATGTATTGTCCAAGGATCCCTCAACCTCAGGAGCCCTTTATCTTAATTCCACACCCTGAGAGATAAAGCGGGGTAGGAAGAGTTTTCTCAATTTCCTCGATCAGTGTTGCCCCTTATCTGGAGGGTTAGATCCATTAGTCAAAGATTTTCTCTGAAGATTGATAACTTTCCTTTATGTAGTGCCTTAGTGAGAATATCTTTTATCTGCTCGTCAATTGATATGTGGTGGAGTCTAACAGCTCCTCTTTGCACCATGTCCTAGATAAAGTAATATATAATATCGATATGATTGGACTTGTCATTAAATACAATATTCTCTTCCAAATGGATTATGCTCTGGTTATCATAGTATATCATTGTGGTATCTAATAATTGACCAAATATCTCACCAAATAACTTCCTTAACAACACAAATTCACAACTACTCGTTCTAGGAGCAATGTATTATGCTTCTGCGGTGCTCAAGGCTACCAAATTTTACTTCCTTCTCATCTAGGATATCATGGTAGAACCAAGACTGAAACAACATCCAGATGTAATCTTTTTGTCGGTGACATCACTTGCCCAATCAACATTAGTGTATCCATGAAGTTGGATATCTCTAACAAAATATCTCAAACCAAGTGTGGTCGATCCCTGTAAGTATCTCAATACATGTTTGGCCGAAATCCAATGTGCATGAAGGGGCTCAGTCATGAACTGAATAATGTGTTAACTGCACAACATATATCTATATTGGTGATCACGAGGAACATCAAAGCCCCAATCACATGTCTATACTCGGATGAATTTTCCATAACATGTACAATTTATTTTCCGCATAGCTTCTTGAAATTCATCTCCATCAAAGTTTTCTACTCGGTCATACGAAACCTTTCCAGTAACTTCACTATATACTTTCCCTGTGAGAGAAATTTCTCACTAGGTCTTTTCCACACCTCAAGACCCAAAAATTAGTGCTTGAGACTGAGCTATTTTATCTCAAATTATGAGGCTAGCTTCCTCTTGCATTCAATCATCAACGATTCACTTCTTGTTAAGAATAGATATTCAACCTATAGAACCAGAATCAGTGGAAAACCTTAAAATAGATGTTGGGATCATCATTGCTTCTTGTAAAACCCTGTTTCATTAGATAGCTATCAATGCGAGCATACCAACCTCAGGGAGCTTGCTTCAATCTGTACAATGCTTTCTTCAAACTGCAAACATGCATTATACAATATTTCACTTTAAATCACTATGGTTGTTCAAACTACACTTCTTCATGTAATACCATGGGGGAAAGTGGTCTTTACATATATGTGATGAAGGGTCCATCCTTGACTAGCAGCAAGGGAAACTATGGAACAAATAGTTGTATAAAAATCCACATGAGAAAATATGTCATCATAATCTTCTCCCACTCTCTGAGAGAAACCTTGAGCTACCAACCTTGATTTGTATTTCTCAATGCTACCATCGATGCCATGCTTGATCCTAAATAACCATTTCAAATCCACAACATACTTCCCATGCAATATCAACACAACATCCCATACATCATTTTTTGTAATAGATTCGTATTCCTTGGCCATGGCATCCTTCCAAACTTGTTCTTTAATAACTTTTTCAAATGAGGATGGTTCATATTGAATCATGGTGCTCATAGTAGCTACATATCCCTGACACCTGTAAGGTTCCTTCCTTTCTCTGAATTATCGATGAATGGGAATACTTCTTTCATTGTCCTGTAGAGTTTCACGAAGCCAAAAAGGTATTTTCCTTATAGGAGGATCAATGGGAGGTGGATCTAGAGGATGCATAGGCTACATGGGAGTATCAATATCACCTGACTCTAGCATATAATGACCATCTAGAATTTCCTTTTCATCATCATATTCCTTGGGAAGTAGAGGAAGGTCTCTTGCTTTACTAAGAGAAACATTTCCATCAAAGGTTACGTCCATGCAAATTTCAACCTTCCTTTGAATAGGAATGCATATTTTGTATGCCTTAGAGTTTTCATAGTAACCCATAAAAATTCCTTTTCTTCCTATAGATTCCAACTTGTTTCTTTTTTCTTTCAACACATGAAAGAATATTGGAAATCCAAATACGCAAAGATGACTAATGTCAGGTTGGTTTCTTGTAAATATTTCTACTAGAGGCTTGTTTCTCAATGCTTGATGAGGCACTTAGTTTTGAACTTACACAACAACATGTGTCACTTCAACTCATAGAAATTTGGTACCTTCTGATCATGAAGCATGGCATGAGAAACTTCCAATATCGACTGATTCTTCCTTTTAACTAAGCGATTTCGTTTAAGATTGTAAGGTACAATAGTTTCCTTCTTGATCCCTTCTTTCTTGCAGAATATACACTACAAGAAAAAATCACATTGGTGAGGGTCATGCTTGTGACGGACCTTTAAGGTCCGTCACCAATGTCACATACGGTGACGGTCATTAAAAAATCGTCACTGTAAGTGTATATAGTGATGGTCCTTTATGGTCCGTCACCAAAGACATTTTTAATGACACTTTTGGTGATGGTCGTTAAAGGCCCATCACTAATTCTCTCTTTGGTGACACTTATAGTGGCGAACTTTTAATGACCCTCACCGATGCTCTTTTTGTTACTTTTGGTGACGGTCAAAAAATGTCCGTCATCATTGTTCACTAAAAACTGTCACTATAAGTGTATATAGTGATGGTCCTTTATGGTCCGTCACTAAAGGTATTTCACTTTTGGTGAGGGTCATTAAAGGCCCATCACTAATTCTCTCTTCGGTGACACTTATAGTGACGAACTTTTAATGACCCTCACCAATGCTATTTTTGTTACTTTTGTGACAATAAAAAAATGTCCATCATCATTGATCATTCCAATGAGTTTTTGATGACACTATGTGCCTGTTAATATATTTTGTCAAAATATAACTATTTAATACCATTGTTGTTGAGCATTTTTTATAATATGTCCAAGGCCATAATGGTTAGGGTCAGTCAATTTTTTAAGAAGTAATAAGCATGTATCATTTCCTTCAAGTAATGACTAGTCGAATAGAGGTTTCCTATGAGTCAACACATGATTCATATCTATTAAGTTTATTATCTAGAAAATTCCATTTAGATAAAGTTCCACTATTGTGTGTAGGAAATATATTATTTAATACATAATCGGGCTCTAAAAATTCTATTAATGAGAAATACCTAACAATCCTCAACAATCTGGGCACACCTTAAATTACTACTTTGGCACACACTAACATTTCTTATTACCCCACATGTCTTGGAACATCTTTGTACCTAGAACATATTTTGAAGACATTGACGCCCAAGCACATGGTGGCATGCGCTAACACAACATGGAACTCTCCTAGCATGTGTTGGCATGCTGCATATAGTCCCTGGCATGCCCTAGAACACCTTGGTTGAATGCATTGACATACATTAGCACTTGGCACACAATTCCACTTGGCATGTATTGGGACCTATTATTAGTGTGCCTAGCATGACCCTTTTCAAAAAGATAAAGTCCTGACTTATTAACCCTCTTATTGGTTCTTCCTTTTGTTTCCTTGAAACATATTGATATACCCTGGCACCCTGCGCCACATCCTTAGCACCTAGCATGTATTGGCATATGTTGGCACTATTAATTGGCACATGATATAATTAGCACACCCTGTAACTCCCAAGCACACTTTAGGAATTCTTAACATGCCTTGATATTCCCTAGCATGCCTTACCAATGCTTAGCATACTTTGTCACTCCCTCCTTGGCATGACAACTAACACTGACCATTAACACTAGTCTCTGGCAGTACACGTTCCTCATATTCATTAGCTTCCATGAATTTTTACCTAGTGCTCCCTTAATGTTTTTTCCTAGTACTCCTTAACACTCATCAACATGCATTATCACTCTCTAGCACACCTTAGCACTCTTCAACATTTCCTTCCATTTCATAGCATGCATAACACTAGTCCCTGACACATATTGGCGCTTGGCACGTGTTGGCGCTTGGAAAGTCTTAGCATGTATGGAATACGTTGAGATGCCTTGGTATGATTTAGCATGGTTTAATATTAAATTTATTTGTGATGATCAATTGTTGGAAAGTAGATGAGAAGCAACAAAGGAATACTTGGCACTTAAAATGCACTAAGACTTTGCACTTGGAACCTATTAACACCTAGTGTTAGTGTGCCTAGCATGCCCCTCTTGGAAAAGGTAAATTGATGACTTATTAACCCTATTATGTGTTCATTTCCTTGTAGTTTAACTTTTTTCTCCCTTTTGTTGTCTTGAAAGTCCCTTACATGCATTTACACACCCTTGCACATCTTGGCATGCCTTATCACTTGGCACATCTTAGCATGTTTGACATGTATTCCCACTATCTGGCACATCAAGGGGGTGAAGAGAGATGTAGTCCTAAAGTAGGTCAAGTACGAGGGCCGAGTAAGGGTTGCTAAAGGGAGGTCATGATCATCCTCCAAGAGCAAGATCATCATGTGAGGGTTCAAAAGCATGTTGCATACCTTAATGGTCAGTTTGCGCTAGGAAGTAGGATGGAATATTTTTGGTTTTCTTCTGGTAGAGCAAGCTTAAGAGAGGTTTCTCATGAGAATCTGGGTATGTGATTTCAATGGTGTATTTGTGTGAAGACCACATCAAATTCTGAAATGTTGACATTTGCAACAAGAAATAGTGAGATTGGAAACCATAAAGGACAAAAAAAAATGCACCCACACTTGTGAGGAATTTTGATGCACCAGGAGTGAGGAATGTGGGGCGTCTAATTTATTTTTCCCTTAAATAAATTGGACAATAAATTTTAATTTCATCTCATAACAACTTGTGTCAGTTAATTAAGTCATGATGACCGAGCTAGCTCAAGAAATTCAAGTTGAGGTCTAATATGAGGCATCTAGAGGGATTCTAATATTTTTGGGGTCCAGTTGAAGTTGATGCATTAGTGGGGTGCAAGTGTAATTAACTCAATTAAATGAGTTAAAATCAGTTTAACTAGTTCTAACTGAGTGATGAGCTAGTGAGAGGTCCAGTGAATTAAATTAGATTTAATTCACAATGAGTGATAAATCAGATAACTGATAATTCATTATTAATAGTTGCATGCATGTCAGTTTCAAGGAATACCCAGTTGAGACAAAGGTTAAAAGGAACATAACTATCAGTTTTATTCATAGAAAGTTTCCCATGTGCAATTATAAACTCATTGGGATGCCATGATGGATTGCGCAATCAAGGAAGACTGATTTTCCTAATTAATAAGGAGTTAATTCCCTAGGAATTGCATGAGAAAGGCAGGCTGAAGTAAGGATGAGAATTGGCTAAGTACTAGACCGAGTTTTCCTAGATCAACGGGAGACAATTGAAAAAGTGCTGGAGAATCTCATGAGAGATTAAGCATTGTATTGTTTCATGATTCCTTGACTTAATATACAATAGAGATAGAGGGGTTTTGATTAGTTGCTTTCCCCAAATACATCATGTTGTTGTGCGATTGATAATTTATTTCTCTTACTTATATATGATTGTGCGATCATGTTTTGTTTCCGTAAATTGTAGGAAGGATTCAATATCTTGTTTTAGTAGATTACAAGATCAGATTGAATCTCGTTGGTTAGATTTTCTACATGGTATCAGAGAAGGAAGTTTTTGGGCGACGAGTTTGTAGAGAATATTTGAATATTTTGGTGTAAAATTTTCAAAAAAAAATAGAATATTTGGATTCCTTGTGAAAATCTACCAAATGGAAAAAAAAATCGGTCAAATCGGAGCTCGGATAAGGGAGATATCATCGATTTAAAATCAAATCTTTTTTAGAAACTTTTTGTAACTTCGAGACAATTACACTGTGCGCAAGTCAAGAACCTATATGCACTTGAGGTACCGGATGCATGCAAAGCTTTGAGGAGAAAGGCATAATTTAGAGACTTGGTGGTTTAGAGGGAGCATAAATTACCTCTCAACATGCATCCTCATGAGAAGCAGTCTCAGAAGGTTGTGGTGTAGTTGCCACAATTGGAGAGGCAGAGAGGAGACCGAGTGGAAGCGTCCACTCAAGCAGAGACCTCCATGAGGCGGAAATTTTGAGCTAGATGGGAAGAGGGAGCAACCATACCTCGAGGTGTAAGGTGGGGTTATGTGTAGACATAATCCCAAGATAAGAAATTTGGGCAAGGTCCATTGAGATGGTGTGTCTCATGGATCAAACTTGGCTACGAGGAGCCCACAATACAACAGTAGTAGGAAGGATTAGTTAGATAGTGTTAGTCTCCCGTAATTTGGCAGATTGGAAATCCAAATGACAAGGTAACATCAGACAAACTTTGGAGTCCTAGGACCTATCAGTCTTGGACTCAGAGAGGGCTCTCTCTATTATGTGCAAGGATGTGTGCTTGTTTACTTAGTTTGTTTTTAGATGTTAGGCTAGTTATGAAGTATGTTTTTGGTTTGTTTTGGTTGTTGAGGGAAAACTAACTGAAAGGATAAATAGATATGGATATGTCAAAACAATTGGGCTATGGGGTCAAATGAGGTCAAGATAGTCTTAATGACGGATAAGGTATGACTACAGGGCCGATTTGGTCGAGATGAATAGATTCTTTGGGCGTAAATGAAATGGGATGAACAATAAGTTTGTGAATAACGAAGAGGTTATAAACATGAATAGTTTATTAGCAAGAATTCATAAGTTAGGGCTAACCATGGTCCTCTATGAACGAAACAATAACTAATCAATGCGTAAAATAAACATTCAGGCGATGCATAGAAGTATAAGACCCTCTAACTTTGGGAAATCACCTTTAGACTTTGGGAAAACAAATAAGACGGAAAAACAACTCAATCTATGAAGAGGGAACTCCTAGACATCATATTTTGAGCTATTGGGAACTTTGAAAGCAAGAATGCAAAGCTTTAGGCAAAGGGCAAGATCGAAACAAGACCTCCTTGGTTCAACTAAGACAATCAACCATTTAAAGAGAGGTTTCAGAGACGGAGCTTTGACTAGCCATGAGTAAGCAGGGTGTACCGTGAATCATACTTAGCATGTATAACAACCATTAATGAAATAAATAAACAAGTTCTTAGTGATCAAAGAGTAGTTAAGAATTATTTGATATGACTAAGAAGGAAGAAAACATAGAAGCCGCAAATGAATCAGGAAACTTGAGGTGCCTCCATGGGCATGTCTCAAAATTATCTTTACTAAACTACAACAAGCAAGAAGCATGGAAACATATGTGAAATAGAGGAAACATAAACAAAATAAGAACACTATACCATTCACCAAGCCATGGAATCCTACATACAATCCTTCTCCACCATCGAAGTCAAGACAGAGATCATCAACATCACGACAAGTGTTTCTTCAAATCTCATAGTGCTATTTTATTTCTCTCTAACATCAAGTTCTGCCTGCTATTACAATGAATCCTCTTGCAATATATAAGCCAAAGAGGAGGAAAACCAACCAAGGCAACTAGCTAGCCATTGGCTCAAAAACAAATATCTTATCTTTATATCCAATAAAATATCTCAAAATGATAAAAAAGGGAATAAATTTGACTTTTTATGACTGAAAATGTCCCAAAATAGCTTAACGCACATTTGGAGAGGTCACTTCAGAAAAATGCCTTTTTTGGTCAAAATGCCATAAGGGCGCATCAGCAGAAAATTGCCTGTCTTTCAGAAGACTTTTGAAGGTCTTCCCGTTGTCGAAATGAGGCCCGTGATAGCTCGATGGCAAGCCCTAGATGTCTAGTTTCTGGAAAACCTGAATTTTCCCAAAATTATGCCTAGAAGTCTATCAAATACTGAACTGAGTAAAAAAACCCAAAAAATAGGCCTTGCTGATATGTGGGCAGAGTGTCAAAAAAGTGAATGTCTTTTGCGCCTTTGAGGGACCAAAAAGTCTTCAATTGATCTAAAAATTTCTGAGTAGATGACCCTAAATTTAATGCATCTAATGGTTCCACTCTCAATAGTTTAGGATGCTCCAAAAAAAAATGGTGGTGCCCATGGTTTTATGCAATTAGGCCCAAAAATGTCAAAAAACAAGAACATGTCCAAATTTGCTCAATTTTGGTGAGAAAGTCCCTCAAGGATTTTTAGAAACATGTCTAGAATCTCGAGCCAAAATTCCAAACCCAGAGGTGTCTTTTTCCTCTTTTTCCGCCGGGCACCCTCTTTGGGCGATTTTGAGTTTTTCTTGTGCATCCTTCAATTTCCTTTGGGCAAACGGATTTGGCTTTTTATAGCGCCCGTTTCTTCTAATACTCTTCACTGACTTACCAAGAAATTTTTTTAAAATTATCATTGGAAAAAATCTTCAACCAAGACACCTTTTACTCCTTGCAAATCAATGTGTTTCTTTGATGCTAGCAAACAAGTATTTGTCAAATGAGAACAAAATCACTTTTTATCACTATGTTTGAACAAAAGGTTTTAAGCAAAGATATGTTTGTGGTTTTTTTTCAAAAGGAATTTCCTTTTTTTTTGGCATGAAAATCCTTCCCCTTTAAACACTACCCCTTTGCTATCATTGTTTTTAAAAGGTAAACAAGAATTTTTTCAAACTGATACAACCTCTTCCCCAATCACTGTGTTGATCTTTGATTTAGCAAACAAGGTGTGCTCTTTTGAAAACACTGTTAGGACACCTTTTAAACTGATTTTAAGACCTCTACAAACAAACTCTATTTTTCCTTCTATCAATTGTGTGTAGTCTTAGCTATCTCATAGCACAAAAAGGACTTTCAAATTTGCACATTAACTCTCTTCTCTTTCACTGTTTCTCTGTGGTTTATTTGAGACAAAAGGGACTCATTTAAAACACTGTTTTAAATATTCTTTCAAACTAATTGAAAAACTTCTAATCAAACTGATGTTTTTCTTTTAGAGACTATGCATATCCCTAGCCATTTATAGAAAGAAAATCTCTTTCAAATTTACACAATAACCATTCTCTCTTTCACTGTTTTATGTCCTCTGTAATAATAGTAGAAGAATTTCTTCATCCTCTTTATAAAAGTCTCTTGATGCACTTGGGAGTGTCTTTCTGATAAAAACTTGACTTTGGCATCTTTTGAAAAACTGTGTTGCTGGTGGCTCGAGTGCCTAGGCGCTCGGCCGTTCAGGGGTGACCTGGTCCGTTCAAAAATAATCCTATAGGGATGAACCAAGAGAGGTGAAAATGATATGCAGAGTTTGATACATGGAGGGTGAGATATTGGTGTGAAGAAAACCACTTTTTAGATGTATAAGATGATGGATTTAGCAGCGACCCAAGCGGGCAGGACCACGTTCAGCAGTGGCCCGGGCGCTGGGTCGTTCAGAGGTGGCCCGGGCCATTCAGGAATGGGTAGTGCAGAGGCTAAGAATGGCACTTTCAATGACTGAAAATGAGAAATGATGAGGGAAAGATTAGAGGGTAGGTGGTAGAGACCTTTTCCACTTCTCGAGCAGTCAATGGATGGCAAAAGTTTTACGGGCGCCTCGTTCAAGAGTAACACTGGGCGTTCAGGAGAAACACTGGGCGCCGGGCCGTTCAGGACCAACACCGGGCGCCGGGCCATTCAGACATGGCCTGGGCCGTTCAAAGTTGGGCATTGCAGAGGCTTAAACCTATTTTTGAAATGGATGCTAACGAAAGATCATGAACAGATGAACCTAAGACGTGTGTAGGGATAGCTTACCAGTGTTTAAATTCTTGGATAAAGTGTTTGAGACCTTGGGTGCTGCGTTCAAAGGAAACATTGGGCCGTTCAGACTTAACACTGGGTGACGGGCGCCGGGCCATTCAGACATGGCCCGGGCCGTTCAAAATTTGGTGGTGCAACAGTGTTTAAATGTCAAAAAAATGGTGGATATGGAAAATTGAAGATGTTAAAAACATTTGGCATGTGGTAGATGTTAAAAAAATTGAAGATGTTAAAAACATTTGGCATATTGTAACACAGTTCAGAGGAACATAACTATCAGTTGTATTTATAGAAAATTTCCCATGTGCAATTATAAAGTCATTGGGATGCCATGATGGATTACACAATCAAGGAAGGCTAATTTTCCTAATTAATATGGAGATAATTCCATAGGAATTGCGTGTGCAAGGTAGACTGAAGGAAGGCTCCTTGCTCTTCACGGACTTTCACCGATGGGTGGAGTCCCGGTAGTTTAGGAAGTCACTTGTAGAGTATAGGTCAATGAATAGGTGGGAAGTGACCCTCGAAACCCTTTCCCTAAGATAAAATAAAGAGTGGGACTTGCTTTCCTTTTAAGCAAGGGAATTATCTTCTAGGGAGAGAAGAGGGGGAATGAAGGGTTGAGGGAGAAGAATAAGACTTATGACGGAAGTTCTCAATCCCTAAAATCCTTTGGGAACTTGGATTCCCAAATGGTCCTTGATGAAAGGCCTTTGACACCAAATGGGACCACATGGGGCCAAGTGGATCCAACCTATGTTTGGGGATGGAATTTAACAACCAATGATGTTCCTATCCTGGATAAGGTGATGGGAAAGGATCAGACAAGTGTTTTTACTTTGATAGGTCAAATTGATCCTACTAGGTTCTATCCTTTGGGAACACCTAGGCAAAACTTGATCCTAGAGCTAGGGCTTGAGGTATCCGGAGATTCCACTGTCGGAATTGGCCCATGTTCTGAGGAGAGTGAGGGCACCCAACAATGCAGCTGCCTCTAGGAGATAGAAGTTTTCCTCTAGCTAGATTCCTGGGAAATTGTTTCCCTAGGTGACCTAATGGGGCTAGACCTAGGGAATGTGAAAATTTCTCAATCTAAGAAACTCTATTGCAGTATCTTGATTTAATTCTCCTACTTGAATTAAGTTACAAGTTAATTTCTGAAATATTCAATAAATTAACAAAGTAAATAGTAAATAAAACTAGCAACCTACACATACAGATCAAATACTGAATAACATGCTCATAGACAAAGTGACACACAGATTTTCTAGACAAATATCCCTGGAAAAAACCCAATGTGGGAAAACCGGTACAGCTAGCTCTGGAGGGTTTTCATTATTATGCAAAATCCAAGTACAACAATCCTGTGCACCAAAACTGGTTCACTCAACAGAGAAATAAAAATGGTAGTAGTACGCTGCTCTGAATCCCTCTACGTCAGCCTATGTGCTGCTCAGTAAGGGTCTGTGTCACACCTGAAGGGCTTACACTGCCCTTGCACTGTCCTGACTGGGCCTGCGTCAGCCCTGCGTGGCTCCTGCTACCTTTGTGCTGCCCTTGCTAAACTCTGGCTGGACTGCGTGGCTCCTGCTACCCCTATTGCTCTGGCTGGCTGGAATGCTTAAGAAAAAAAAGCATAGGTAAGAAAGAAGGAACTGGCCAAAGGCAACGCATAACAGTCTGAAAAATTGAAGAAATGAAATGAAAATAGATCAATGTCCACAAATAAATGAAACATCTGAATGGGACTAGAGAGTAAAAGCTTTGACAACAACAATAAGTGCTTATAGAATCAGCTAAGAGAACATAGATTTGTATCAGGAACACTTCATGCAAATGAAAGGGGGCCTTTTTGTTTAACCACATACACTCAAGAGTATCAGATGTTTCCCTTCATATCTCCCTTGGTGCGTTCAAAGTGGGTTTACATTCGCGTCGAGTTGAAACAAATCATAATGACCTTCCTCTTCTTAATAACATCTTCTAGCGTTTCCATTTGTAGATGCCCCCATTTATTATGAGATTCAAGGGATGTTCTATTGACTTTATCAACATTTGGACGAGTCGTTATCTACATTCTTTAAATACATGTCTAGAACTATTTATGAGGGAGGTACTTGGATTTAGATCTTTATATAAGGCCTTATGTGCCCTTCCCCTTTAGAACTCTTCCAAGGGGGTCACCTCCTTCTATATTTCCCTGCCTACTTAGGGCCAAATTGACAAACCCATATTTAAACTTCTTCAACTACCAAATTAGTGAGTCATTGTACTTCTTCTTGACCTAGACCTCAACGAGACATCTTTCTTCAGATATACTTTAAGGTTTTCCCATCATATATCACAAGTTGGATGTCATAGGATATGTTACCCCATTTTCTATATGGGCTTTTAGAGGATATTTTAAAATTTGATTGTCATCTCAACCCCTACGATTCTTGTCACATTGATCATTTTTCATCTAAGGTATATGGATCTACATGTAATTCATGAATGTATCATTGGTTTGATGACACCTTGCCTTAGCCATCTAGGACACTATCTGTAGGAAAAATTTCCTTTAGCTCCCACATTTAGTTGGATATGTATGATCCATGTGTATATGATATTATGTCCAATGTGTACTATTTTTATTGTGTTCACTTAAACACTATGTTCTAACTATTGATTGATTGACTATAAGTTTTAATCTGAGTTATTCCATGGTGTTTCATAATTTTTCTCAGAGAAGTGTGTCATCTTGATGGTTTGGATATATTCTTGGTGATTTGAGTAGGTGCTATACATTGATCTTATTGTACCCCTTAATTCCTTTAATCAAAATTTATCCCATGTCTCTCTTAAAAACACATGTGAAGGGCTTCTAATTGGGTATTTTTAAGCTCTAAATGAACTTCCTCAAAAATAAGAAACTAACTATACCTACTTAAATTTATTGATAACATTATTCATAGATTTAAAGATAATTTTCACTACCTTAAAGGTTGATAGATATTTCCAAGCTCATGTTCATTTTCCTTCTTTATATGAACATTCTTACCTATATTAATGAGATATAATATAATTTTGATTAATTAGGATTCTTACTTATATTAGATAAGTATAATATAATTTTGATTAATACTCTAATTAGTTTAACATTATTTTTACTCACATAAAAATAAAACTTGATGAAAACTTAACCGACCATAGAAATTTATTTGACTACCTATTAAAATCTAATTTGGTGGCTACTATAAAATTTAAATCGACCTAATAAAATTTATTTTCCCGCCGATATTCTCCTTGCCAGGTCTGGGACAGAGTTTGGTGCTCCTTCTCTGCTCATAATTTTTATGATTTCACCACAGATTCCGTACCCTTTTTTGACATTCAATTCTTATATCCACTCCACTATATTTTTAACCCGAACTTATTATATCAGATCTAGGTTCACTCTTTTTTTATCTTTATTTGAAATCTTCTTCTCCTGATTTCGGGCTTTCGCTGCAATTCGAAGCAGAAAACATGTTCAAGAACTCCGAATTTGGTTATAGTAAACTATATTAATTTTTCAATGTCCTTCAGCCTTTACCTGCTCGCCTTCATCCAAGAGGCTCGATTGGTATTGCCACTATGGTGAAAATCCCGCCAGTCAAGTAGCAAAATAGACTGGTCTTCGTGGGATGGATGGCTGGGATCGCTGGCTTCACCAATGAATGAGGTAAGGATTGATGGATTGAGGAATGAATAGATAAAGACGATGTTCTAATGTAGTCTGATTAGTAAGTATTATTAAGTAGTCGAGCTTCACCTATTTTATTTGTGTTTTTGGTGGTTATAGCTTCTTTCAATGAGGTTGATACATGGCTTCAAGATGAATTTCAAAAAATGATTTCCGTGTCTGAAACTTTCCTCTCTTTTTTTTCAACATAACCAAATATTCACTGATGTGAATTTCCGAGAGTTTTGGTATAGAATTATTTAATTATAGTATTGAAACTGTAAATCAAAATTCCCCACAGGTTCAAGTAGATCAGATTGTGTATGTATATATAAATATATATGTGCGTTGAAGTCATTGTTCTTATTTCAGTGAGACTCATACTATCTCCACAAGTCAGAAAATACTCTTCTTACTGTAGGAGACTGAGAGCAAGGTCATGAGATTTTTTTTGTGAGATGATAAACCTTATTTCATTGATTTGAGATGGTATAAAACAAGACAAGGGTGATATCATTTGCTGTTGATTCCATTGAAATATTTTGAAATGTTAGGGTCAGATTTACCACATTATGTTCATGTAGACAAATCTTTGCACATCAGATGAGGAGTTCAATTCTTCAGGAGGGTAGAATGACTTCTTCAGGACATAATCTCAAATGAGTGTTGTCTGCTTCATGGCTCTATACATTCAGAGCCACAATGTTTCAAGCGTGCTTTCATATTGTTTACTAATCCAATGACTCACTGTGTCCTCTGTTGTAGTGCTTTTCTTTTGAATTAGAACGTTTCCAGATTAGGCTTCAATTAATAGCCTTAGGAAATCACCCTTACAAAGAACTTACAAAGACTGATATGAGGTCCTAGGAGGCTTATTCAATCACTATTTTCTGCTCAGATTAGGGCTCGATATTCCCATCATTCCAAAAAATAGAACTCGCTCAGAAATTTTCCCCAGGGCCCCACAATATAGGGCACAGATTTTCTTTCAATGTAGATGTCATGAATTATAGTTACATTATTGTTATGATTGTTCAAACACTATCCAAACATTGTATTTACAATCACTAAAAATTTTCCCAATCTTCATTATCAAAAGAACAGAAGATTAGCGCACATGAAGCTTTGACATAAGACAGCACAAACAATGTTCTGTCCCTAGCAAAAATACCCAAAGTTCTGAATATACCTTTGGGTCACAGTTATGTGTCTCTTTTCAGATGAATCTCGACAACGCAGGTAATACTCTTGACCCTGGTTAAGGTATCGAACTGCCTTATTTTTTGCGTTATCCTTTTGGGAATATACAACCTCAATGTTGGAAATACTGAGAGGGGCTTTGAATTCAGTGTCCTCAATAGATCTGCACAATCTCAACAAAGGTCTCTTACAGCTGCCTTCAATACACTTCCAAGAATCTGCTTCAAGTCCTCAAGTTTGCTTCAAGACTTCTTTAAGTTCTTATCAACGTTTTCTCAAAAGACTATAATCCAAAGGTTCCAAAGGCTTCTCCAAGTGACTATCCTTAAGTCTGAGTTCTCCAAATAATAGCCTTACAAACTACCCCAACAAATTCTCAAATATTGCCACCAGCTACCCACAAATAATGTTGCCCAAAAAATGGCATGTTGTCCAGAAGTGGTGCTATAGCAACATATATAAAATAAGTCTTGTTCTTTAAATGATAATTTAGGAAGTTGAGTCCAGAGTGATATCATGTCCAAATTCTTTAATTGTTCAATAAACCAAATTTTTCCTTACTCCATGTGTCTCTGATCTGTCATAGGTCTGAGGCAACACTTATTAAATGTGGTGAGGTCTATCCAACTATAGCCCGAGATAAAGTGATGATTTTTCACACACCGAGGTTAGTGTTCTGATTTTCTACCTTTTACACCACAGTTCAATAGGTCTGAGCTTAAACTCAACCTTTTACATGACTACACCTTTCCCAGCAGCTTCCAGATGATTGTAATATATTCCAATATTACACTTCAAGCTACCATAGGACAGCCACAGGTCCGAGCATCTTCAAGCCTCTCCACAAAATTTATTCTAGAATCTGAACCCACCGTATTACCACTATTTTTGTCCAAAACCAAGCCTTCAACCGAGCTTGAAATAGTCACACAAGTCCGAGCTAACCCAAGCTCCACAGTTAGTAATCTGAGCTTCTTCAACACTGATCCAAGCCTCCAAAATCATTTAACTGAAACTGTAATTTCTAAAATCTAAGTTTGTAGGGTAACAGTCCTGCATAATGATAATCGAGCTTCCACAGATGTGCTTATTTGAGCCTAGCACTCTGCTTCTCCATATATACTTGTCCACTAGTATGCATTTGTCCACTTTGCTTATCGAATAATATCCTTGGAATTTGGTGTGTATTTAGTAGAATCCTTGAAAGGTATTTAGCCTAAGAATTCTCGGGTTACTTAATCTCCAAGATTTTCTGAGATAGTCTCCGTTGTGGGGACATCCATCCATAGAACAACAGAGGAGTAGCTACTAAGGTGAAAGTGGTGATTGATCCCTATGTTTCCCTTGAGCTAGAGTACTTAGTGAAGCTTTGCACTAAGGTGTTACATTTTGTTGTAGCAAGCCCTGAAGAATCCTATTTTACCCTAAGTACTATCCTTGGAATGAGGGGAGTGCCTAGTGGGTTTCCCCAGGATATGTATTTCAAGGAAAAAAACAAGAGAATATAAGCTCCCTTTTATATATCCTTCCGCTTTTTGTTCTGCTGTTGTAATTCTTGTATATATAAGATGTATTTTTCTATTAAAAAAAAAGGTCTACACAAAAAAATCCATTAACAAAACCAAGCAGAGAGTAATTGGTCACTTGCTTACATATGGAACCCTGAGTGAGATAAACCCTCCTTAAAATCATTGATATTATTCATATGCAAATAAAAGATTCATAAAAGATTTTGTTTATACAAATAGACCAACACAATAAGAAGAGTAAAAGGAGACTATTTTGATATCATGGACTATAACATGGACTCCAAATGAATCTGAATCCCATACTGTAGCCAACATACTCACAAAGTGATAAATAGGAACTAAGCTATTTTAAAACAACAAAAGGGAGGATCACTAAACTTCAACTTGCTTGTATTTAAAATCCCTTGGATAAGAAGGCACCAATGCATTTGATGCCAACAGGATATGAGTGATATTCAAACTCTTTTTGAGGCTTCTCCAACAGAGCCAAGAAGTAGTCCATGAAAAACAAGTAAAAGGGTACTAGGGGCATCATAATCTCATAATCAACAATTTAACTAGCTACTCATCAAGTCCTCAGGATTAGCGATGTACTCATGCAATCCCTGAAGATCTCTACTCATGAAAAATGTGCCACTGAAGATGCCTGCCAAGAATAGTGCCCACAATACTATTGATCCATACTTCATTGTCACCTTATACACATATTTGCCCCAACTATACAAGCCTGAGATGATCTTCCAGGATTGCTTCTTTCAACGAGGATGATACATGGCTTCAAGATGAATTTCAAAAAATGATTTCCGTGTCTGAAACTTTCCTCTCTCTTTTTTCAACGTAACCAAATATTCATTGATGTGAATTTCCTATGGTTTTGGTATAGACTTATTTAATTACAGTATTGCAACTGTAAATCAAAATTCTCCACAGGCTCATGTAGATCAGATTGTGTATGTATATATAAATATATATGTGTGTTGAAGTCATTGTTCTTATTTCAGTGAGACTCATACTATCTCCACAAGTCAGCAAATACTCTTCTTACTGTAGGAGACTGAGAGAAAGGTCATGAGCTTTTTGTTGTGAGATGATAAACCTTATTTCATAGATCTGAGATGGAATAAAACGAGACAAGGGTGATATCCTTTACTGTTGATTCCATTGAAATATTTTGAAATGTTAGGGTCAGATTTTCCTCAGAATTTTCATGTAGACAAACCTTTGCACGTAAGATGAGGAGTTAAATTCTTCAGGAGGGTAGAATGACTTCTTCAGGACAGAATCTCAAATGAGTGTTGTCTTCTTCATGCATCTATACATTTAGAGCCACAATGTTTCAAGCATGCTTTCATATTTTTTACCAATCCAATGACTCACTGTTTCCTCTGTTGTAGTGATTTTCTTTTGAATTAGAAAGTTTCTAGATTAGGCTTCAATTATTAACCTTAGGAAATCACCCTCACCAAACACTTAAAAAGACTGATCTGAGGTCCTAGGAGGATTCTTCAATTACTGTTTTCTACCTAGATTAGGGCTCGATATTCTGATCATTCCAAAAACTAGAACTCACTCATAAATTTGCCCCAAAGCCCCACAATCTAGGGCACAGATTTTCTTTCGATGTAGATGTCATGAATTATAGTTACATTATTGTTATGATTGTTCAAACACTTTCGAAACATTGTATTTACAATGACTAAAATTTTACCCAATCTTCATTATCAAAAGAACAGAAGACTAGGGCACATGAAGTTTTGACATAAGACATCACAAACAATGTTCTATCCCTATCAAAAATACCCAGAGTTCTGAATATACCTTTGGGTCACAGTTATGTGTCTCTTTTCAGATGAATCTCAACAGCATAGGTAATACTCTTGACCCTAGTTAGGGTATTGAAACTGCCTTATTTTCTGCATTATCCTTTTGGGAATATACAGCCTCACTGTTGGAAATACTGAGAGGGGCTTTGAATTCACTATCCTCAATAGATCTGCAAAATCTCAACAAAGACCTCTTACAGCTTCCTTCAATACACTTCCAAGAATCTGCTTCAAGTCCTCAAGTTTGCTTCAAGACTTCTTTAAGTTCTTATCAACGTTTACTCAGAAGACTAGAATCCAAAGGTTCCAAATGCTTCTCCAAGTGACTATCCTTAAGTATGAGTTCTCCAAATAATAGCCTTCCAAACTACTCCAACAAATTCTCAAAGATTGCCACCAGCTACCCACAAATAATGTTGCCCAAAAAATGGCACGTTCTCCAGAAGTGGTGCTACAACAACATATATCAAAGAAGTCTTGTTCTTTAAATGTTGATTCTGGAAGTTGAGTCTAGAGTGATATCAGGTCCGAATTCTTTAATTTTTCAATAAACCGAATTTGTCCTTTCTCCATGTGTCTCTGATCTGTCACAGGTCTGAGGCAACAATTATTCAATGTGGTGAGGTCTATCCAACTGTAGCCCGAGATAATGTGATGATTGTTCACACACCGAGGTCAGTGTTCTAATCTTTTACCTTTTACAGCATAGTTCAATAGGTTCGAGCTTCAACTCAACCTTTTACAGAACTACACCTTTCCCAGCAGCTTCCAGATGACTGTAATATAGTCCAAGATTACACTTCAAGCTACCACAGGATAGCCACAAGTCCGAGCACCTTCGAGCCTCTCCACAGAATTTATTCTAGAATCTGAACCCACCGTATTACCACCGTTTTTTTCCAAAACCAAGCCTTCAACCGAGCTTGAAACAGTCACACAGGTCCGAGCTAACCCAAGCTCCACAGTTAGTAGTCTGAGCTTCTTCAACACTGGTCTGAGGCTCCAAATTCATTTAACTGAAACTATATTTTCAACAATCTGAGTTTGTAGGGTAATAGTCCTGTGTAATGATAATCGAGCTTCCACAGATGTGCTTATCTGAGCCTAGCACTCTGCTTCTCCATATATAATTGTCCACTAGTATGCATTTGTCCGCTCTGCTTATCGAATAATATCCTTGGAATTTGGTGTGTATTTAGTATAATCCTTGAAAGGTATTTAGCCTAAGAATTCTCGGGTTACTTAATCTCCAAGATTTTCTGAGATAGCCTCCATTGTGGGGACATCCATCCATAGAACAGCAGAGGAGCAACTACTAAGGTGAAAGTGGTGACTGATCCCTGTGTTTCCCTTGAGCTAGAGTACTTAGTGAAGCTTTGCACTAAGGTGTTACATTTTGCTGTAGGAAGCCCTGAAGAATCCTATTTTACCCTAAGTACTATCCTTGGAATGAGGGGAGTGCCTAGTGGGTTTCCCCAGGATATGTATTTCAAGGAAACAAACAAGATAATATAAGCTCCCTTTTATATATCCTTTCGCTTTTTGTTCTGCTATTGTAATTCTTGTATATATAAGATGTATTTTTCTATTAAAAATAAGGTCTACACAAACAAATCCAGCAACAAAACCAAGCAGAGAGTAATTGGTCACTTGCTTACATATGGCACCCTGAGTGAGATAAACCCTCCTTAACATCATTGATATTAGTCATATGCAAATGGAAATCATAAAAGATTCTGTTTAGAAAAATATACCAATACAATAAGAAGAGTAAAAGGAGACTATTTTGATATCACGGACTATAACATGGACTCCAAATGAATCTGAATCCCATCCTATAGCCAACATACTCACAAAGTGATAAATAGGAACTAAGCTATTTTAAAACAGCAAAAGGGAGGATCACTAACCTTCAACTTTCTTGTATTTAAAATCCCTTGGATAAGAAGGCACCAATGCATTTTATGCCAACAGGATATGAGTGATATTCAAACTCTTTTTGAGGTTGCTCCAACAGAACCAAGAAATAGTCCATGCAAAACAAATAAAAGGGTACTAGTGGCATCATAATCTCATAATCAACAATTTAACTAGCTGCTCATCAAGTCCTCAGGACCGGCAATGTACTCATGCAATCCCCTAAGATCTCTACTCATGAAAAATGTGCCACTGAAGATGCCTGCCAAGAATAGTGCCCACAATACTGTGGATCCATACTTGATTGTCACCTTATACAGATATTTGCCCCAACTATACAAGCCTGAGATGATCTTCTAGGATTTATTCTTTCAACGAGGTTGATACATGGCTTCAACATGAATTTCAAACAATGATTTCCGTGTCTGAAACTTCCCTCTCTTTTTTTTCAATGTAACCAAATATTCACTGATGTGAATTTCCTAGGGTTTTGGTATAGAATTATTTGATTACAATATTGAAACTATAAATCTAATTTCTCCACAGGCTCAAGTAGATCAGATTGTGTATGTATATATAAATATATATGTGTGTTGAAGTCATTGTTCTTATTTAAGTGAGACTCATACTATCTCCACAAGTCAGCAAATACTCTTCTTACTGTAGGAGACTAAGAACAAGGTCATGAGATTTTTGTTGTGAGATGATAAACCTTATTTCATAGATCTGAGATGGCATAAAACAAGACAAGGGTGATATCCTTTACTGTTGATTCCATTGAAATATTTTGAAATGTTAGGGTCAGATTTACCATAGAATGTTCATGTAGACAAATCTTTGCACGTCAGATGAGTAGTTCAATTCTTCAGGAGGGTAGAATGAATTCTTCAGGACAGAATCTCAAACGAGTGTTCTCTACTTCATGCATCTATACATTCAGAGTTGCAATGTTTCAAGCATGCTTTCATATTTTTTACCAATCCAATGAATCACTGCTTCCTCTGTTGTAGTGCTTTTCTTTTGAATTAGAACGTTTCCATATTAGGCTTCAATTATTAGCCTTAGGAAATCACCCTTACCAAGCACTTACAAAGAATGATCTGAGGTCCTAGGAGGCTTCTTCAATTACTGTTTTCTTCTCAGATAAGGGTTCGATATTCTCATCATTCCAAAAACTAGAACTCACTTAGAAATTTGCCCCAAGGCCCCACAATCTAGGGCACAAATTTTATTTTGATGTAGATGTCATGAATTATAGTTACATTGTTGTTATGATTGTTCAAACACTGTCCAAACATTGTATTTAAAATGACTAAAAATTTTCCCAATCTTCATTATCACAAGAACAGAAGATTAGGGCACATGAAGCTTTGACATAAGACAACACAAACAATCTTCTATCCCTAGAAAAAATACCCAGAGTTCTGAATATACCTTTTGGGTCACAGTTATGTGTCTCTTTTCAGATGAATCTCGACAGCGTAGGTAATACTCTTGACCCTGCTTAGGGTTTTGAAACTACCTTAGTTTTTGCGTTATCCTTTTGGGAATATACAACCTCACGTTGGAAATATTGAGAGGGGCTTTGAATTCACTGTCCTCAATAGATCTACACAATCTCAACAAAGGTCTCTTATAGCTACCTTCAATACACTTCCAAGAATATGCTTCAAGTCCTCAAGTTTGATTCAATACTTCTTTAAGTTATTATCAACGTTTTCTCAGAAGACTATAATCCAAAGGTTCCAAAGGCTTCTCCAAGTGACTATCCTTATGTCTGAGTTCTCCAAACAATAGCCTTCCAAACTACTCCAACAAATTCTCAAAGATTGCCACCAGCTACCCACAAATAATGTTGCCCAAAAAATGGCACGTTGTCCAGAAGTGGTGCTACAACAACATATATCAAAGAAGTCTTGTTCTTTAAATGTTGATTCTGGATGTTGAGTCCAGAGTGATATCAGTTCTGAATTATTTAATTTTTCAATAAATCGAATTTGTCCTTACTCCAACTGTAGCCCAAGATAACGTGATGATTGTTCACACACCGAGGTCAGTGTTATGAGTTTCTACCTTTTACACCACAGTTCAATAGGTCCGAGCTTCAACTCAACCTTTTACAGGACTACACCTTTCCTAGCATCTTCTAGATGACTATAATATAGTCCAAGATTATACTTGAAGCTACCACAGGACAGCCACAGGTCCGAGCACCTTCGAGCCTCTCCACAGAATTTATTCCAGAATTTGAACCCACCGTATTACCACTATTTTTGTCCAAAACCAAGCCTTCAACCGAGCTTGAAACAGTCACACAGGTCCGAGCTAACCCAAGCTCCACAATTAGTTGTCTGAGCTTCTTCAACACTGATCCGAGCCACCAAATTCATTTAACTGAAACTGTAATTTCTACAATCTGATTTTTTAGGGCAATAGTCCTGTGTAATGATAATCGAGCTTCCATAGATGTGCTTATCCGAGCCTATCACTCTGCTTCTCCATATATACTTGTCCACTAGTATGAGTTTGTCCACTCTACTTATCAAATAATATCCTTGGAATTTGGTGTGTATTTAGTAGAATCCTTGAAAGTTATTTAGCCTAAGAATTCTCAGGTTACTTAATCTCCAATATTTTATGAGATAACCTATGTTGTGGGGACATCCATCCATAGAACAACAGAGGAGTAGTTACTAAGGTGAAAGTGGTGACTGATCCCTATGTTGCCCTTGAGCTAGAGTACTTAGTGATGCTTTGCACTAAGGTGTTACATTTTGCTGTAGCAAGCCCTGAAGAATCCTATTTTACCCTAAGTACTATCCTTGGAATGAGGGGGGTGCCTAGTGGGTTTCCCCAGGATATGTATTTCAAGGAAACAAATAAGAGAATATAAGCTCCCTTTTATATATCCTTCTGCTTTTTGTTTTGTTGTTGTAATTCTTGTATATAAAAGATGTATTTTTCTATTAAAAAAGAAGGTATACACAAACAAATACATTAACAAAACCAAGCAGAGAGTAATTGGTCACTTGCTTAGATATGGCACCCTGAGTGAGATAAACCCTCCTTAACATCATTGATACTAGTCATATGCAAATAGAAATCATAAAATATTATGTTTAGACAAATAAACCAATACAATAAGAAGAATAAAAGGAGACTATTTCGATATCATGGACTATAACATGGAATCCAAATGAATCTGAATCCCATCTTGTAGCCAACATACTCACAAAGTGATAAATAGGAACTAAGCTATTTTAAAACAGCAAAAGGGAGGATCACTAACCTTCAACTTGCTTGTATTTAAAATCTCTTGGATAAGAAGGCACCAATGCATTTTCTAGCAACATGATATGAGTGATATTAAAAGTCTTTTTGAGGCTACTCTAACAAAACCAAGAAATAGTCCCTGCAAAAAAAATAAAGGGTATTAGTGGCATCATAATCTCATAATCAGCAATTTAACCAGCTTCTCATCAAGTCCTCAGGACTGGAAATGTACTCATGCAATCCTTGAAGATGCCTGCCAAGAATAATTAGGCTTCAATTATTAGTCTTAGGAAATCACCCTTACTGATCACTTAGAAAGACTGATCTGAGGTCCTAGGAGGATTCTTCAATTACTATTTTCTGCTCAGATTAGGGCTCGATATTCCCATCATTCCAAAAACTAGAACTCACTTAGAAATTTGCCCCAGGGCTCCACAATCTAGGTGATAGATTTTCTTTCGATGTAGATGTCATGAATTATAGTTACATTATTGTTATGATTGTTCAAACACTTTCCAAACATTGTATTTACAATGACTAAAATTTTTCCCAATCTTCATTATCAAAAGAACAGAAGATTAGGGCACATGAAGCTTTGACATAAGATAGCAAAAACAATGTTCTATCCCTAGCAAAAATACCCAGAGTTCTGAATATACCTTTGGGTCATAGTTATGTGTCTCTTTTCAGATGAATCTCGACAGCGTAGGTAATACTCTTGACCCTGGTTAGGGTATTGAAACTGCCTTATTTTCTGCATTATCCTTTTAGGAATATACAGCATCACTGTTGGAAATACTGAGAGGGGCTTTGAATTCACTGTCCTCAATAGATCGACAAAATCTCAACAAATATCTCTTACAGCTGCCTTCAATACACTTCGAAGAATCTGCTTCAAGTCCTCAAGTTTGCTTCAAGACTTCTTTAAGTTCTTATCAACGTTTTCTCATAAGACTAGAATCCAAAGGTTCCAAAGGCTTCTCCAAGTGACTACCCTTAAGTCTAATTTCTCCAAATAATAGCCTTCCAAACTACTCCAACAAATTCTCAAAGATTGCCACCAGCTACCCACAAATAATGTTGCCCAAAAAATGGCACGTTGTCTAGAAGTGGTGCTACAACAACATATAGCAAAGAAGTATTTTTATTTAAATGTTGATTCTAGAAGTTGAGTCCAGAGTGATATCAGGTTAGAGTTCTTTAATTGTTAAATAAACCAAATTTTTCCTTAATCTATGTGTCTCTGATCTGTCATAGGTCTGAGGCAACACTTATTCAATGTGGTGATGTCTATCCAACTGTAGCCCGAGATAAAGTGATGATTGTTCACACACCAAGGTCAGTGTTCTAAGCTTTTACCTTTTACATCATAGTTCAATAGGTTTGAGCTTGAAATCAACCTTTTATAGGACTACACCTTTCCCAGCAGCTTCCAGATGACTGTAATATAGTCCAAGATTACACTTGAAGCTACCACAGGACAGCCACAGGTCCGAGCACCTTCGAGCCTCTCCACAGAATTTATTCCAGAATCTGAACCCACCGTGTTACCACTATTTTTTTCCAAAACCAAGCCTTCAACTGAGCTTGAAATAGTCACATAGGTCCGAGCTAACCCAAGCTCCACAGCTAGTAGTCTGAGCTTCTTCAACACTGATCTGAGCCTCCAAATTCATTTAACTGAAACTGTAATTTCTACAATCCGATTTTGTAGGGTAACAATCCTGTGTAATGATAATTGAGCTTCAATAGATGTGCTTATCCCAGCCTAGCACTCTGCTTCTCCATATATACTTGTCCACTAGTATGAATTTGAGGGAACCTTAATACAAAAAAAACAGAGATCTGCAGGTCTGAATTTGTCTTCAAAACTGCCACTATAGATCCAAATTACAAGACTGTTGCATGGTCACATATTTCACCACAGGTCCGAATTAGAAGGGTATGAGTTGCAGAGAAGAGTCTCAGATCTAAGCTTCTGGAAAGGCTGAAGTTATAGGCCTGTTAGGGCTGAAATTTCAGGCTTTGATAGGGCCGAAATTTCAAGCTTGAATTCAGTTCCGAAAAAAATTATTTCCACAGGTGGAAATAGGTCTATAAGAGATATATCCTTCTAGCCCAAAACATTGTAATTATGATCTCCCTTTTAATCTCCTTGGCCTCTGTTTTATCTCTGTATTCTCACTGTATTTTTCACCAAAATTTTCATTCCAAAATGATGAGCATGACTAGTTATTTATAGTTGTTTGTGTATGAACTGAACAGTATTGTCTTTTGATTAAGGAGCCGACATACTAATTTGAGCCGACCTGCGCATCATTTTTGGCATTTATTTAAACCAATTTTAAGACTGATACAGGGGGGCAATTTTATGGTTAAGTCTGGGCCTCGGTGCTTGATAGGAACACCATACAATATAGAGGTACTTGTTGTATCTTCTGCTATAGTGCAGACCTGTTTTAACACCTCCTTTGCTGAACACTTGATAGTTGTAGGGGATCAACAAAATTATGTTAGATCCCTCCTTTGTGGTTCAAAGACTCTTTTTGTCATATAAAATTCTGAATTTCAAAGCCTCTTTGCTCCTTCACTTCCCACAGGACATTTTCAAAGCCTCTGAGCGCTCCTGCATTCATTCAGATCACCAAAATACACATATGTTACCTGAAATAGTAGTGCTATAGACCTCCACAAAAAAACATACATATATAGAAAAAGAGAGATTTTATTCCTGAGTAGTGGTCATTATAGGGCTCTAGTTAGCTGGATAAAACATGCATGCATAATAGAAAAGGTAGATTTTGACCATTGAGTGTGTTTTTTCCATCATTCTTAGGCAACTGATATGTTTTCCCATTTAGTGTGAATTCCCCATCCTTGATACGGTTGGCTACACGACCCACCAAGGCACCAAAGTAAGGTCTACTGGAGCTCATGTTCTACATTAATAAACAATCTCATATTCCCCATGGTAACACATACATTTGAGATTCATTCCAATATGTGAGTAGAAACTGTAAATTTATCTTAAAATTCTAGCATATGATGGCAGTACTAATTTCCAAAGGGAAATGCAAATACATACCATGTATGAGGCAATATTGTCATAGCCAAGAAGTACGTCTGCTAGATGGCCTGAATGCATAAATACCAATACTTAATGAGCTATCTCCCTCTAAGTAAATGATGGTAAAGCAGTTGAAGGGTAGGGTTTAGGGATGATTACCTTTAGCATCAAGGAGAGCAAGGGAGATGAGGGTAGCTCCCCAGTTGGTTAGATTTATATACAGATCGCCCCTGCGAAGTTCAAAGAAACTTGGGGCATTCATATTTTTGTAGGGATGACCATAATGAGCCAACTTGCCTTTCCCTTCCAAATTTCTTGGATTCAATTCCCATTTGTGCCCTTGACTGCTAGCATGGAATTTGCAGCGGTGAATGAAAACCTGAATGCAAAAAAATTGCAAGAGAATGGATGACACTTTCACCATCATCGATTGATTGACTGATCAAGGGATGGATGGATAAGCTAAAGTAGAACATTCAATGATATATATAGAGATACTCACATAGTCAATACTATACTAGGGTGTGTCTATATGCCTTAAGATAAGGTCATGGTGTAAGACATAACATGAATTGTGTGCAACTATAGACAACCCATGCACTGTGGCTACCAAAAAATGTAATCTTTGGAATCTAAACATGTTACATTTTTTATTTTTTGTCTTATTACCCCAAATTTGTTTTTGGCCAAATCTTAATTTTGTTATTTAAAATGGAATTTTTACTACATATATGGATTCAACACCTTGAAAAAACCCTAGAGCAGTACATTTTTGTTGTTTGTAGATTGAAGGACCTAAACTAATGCAACATGGTTTTGTGGATTCCATTTCTAAAGTTGGGCTGGCCAAATTCCTTTCTGACCTTTCTACCACCTATATAACCAAGTAATTTTCTATCACATGTATAACCTTGCCTTTTTATAAAAAAAGAGAGGTTCCTACACTCAAAGGATTGGCTTTTCCTGGCCAAGAGACAATTAGAATGTTGAAATTCTATAACCTTTTGGATGATTAAAAGATCCAATTTTTCCATTGCTAGCTTGAAGTAAGTTCAAATTGCGGTTTTGGGTGTAAACTGTTGGCCAGTTGAAACCCATTTATCAACTGCGTTGTCTAAGTAAAGCCTAGATAATATCTAAGATGAGGAGGTTGGACCTATTTTAGGCTGTTGTACTCAAGCTAATGATCAAACATAAGGTTATGCATATACATGTGGTTCAAGGTCTCCTTTTCCTCACGTTATTCTCTATGAATTAAGGAATGTATGTTGCCAAGGAGGAACACCTGCTGGTCTAGGATCTGATACAACCAACAAGTTACTAGGAACACCCAACAGATTACTAGGATATGATACATGCTTTAGATTTCTAGGATCTAGTCTAGGAACACCCAACAACGAGAGGTATATCCACAAACCACTCCAAGTAAGATATGAAAAGGGCTCTTGAAATGCCTCTGAATACCAAAGCACTCCAATGTTTATAATGACATACCGATGTCCAATTCAAATGTACCTAAGGATTTCACAAAGGTTCTAGTGCCTTTGTTCAAGGGTTTGTTGTATGTTTCCAAGGGTTTCAAAAAAAAAACTTTCACTACATATTAACAACCCTTATGATATTTTTTACCACCACCATTTCTGCCACAAAATTTATGTAAGGTGAAGACACATGAAGATTTAAATTGGTTCCTGCTTGAAGGAAAGATGAACTGTTCTGATTGATGGGTATTTAGAGTTTTATTGTTGGCTATAATTTTCTTACAATGACCCTAGATGTAGTCACAAACAAGTAATAAAGATTATTGTTGTTCACAAGGCTGAAAAGTTGTTTGAAATCCCTCAAATTATCCCACAACAAGCTTCCCAAAAACCCCACATCATTGTTGGAAACATTTGTTGATTGCACCTGTATTTTTATACTTGTTTTCATGCTGCCCTATCTGTCCAAACATTGGTATCAGAGCCATAATCGTGTTGTCATTAACCCTAGTTCTATTTGTTGGTGAAAATTTACCACAGTTGGAGGTATCAACCATTGGAAAGACCAACACTATTGGGTTCCAGAGAACCACCAATCAAACGATATATCTACTGTTGTATCTTCTATTTAGGGCTCTTCACATGCTGCCATCGAATCTGCGGTCATTTTCTTCTATATATCATCTTCATATTGCCTCATAATCCTACAAGAGTATGTTACATGACCTCACATCCTCCCAGCAAAATTTGATCTTATATGCCGAGTTATATTTATGCTTGGATGGTGATCTGTTTGCTTTGTTTGGAGACCATGGAGGATGAAAACATGCTATTAAAAATAGTTGTATTATAACAAGATTATTGATGTCAAACTGTTCATGAAGGCTACCACCAAATACTGCAAATACTGCAATAAGGGAGACTTTCCCATGATATTTTTGGAACCTTAAAACCATGTTAAAATTGTTTGAAACATGAGCCCTAAAACTAAAAAAAATGCTACAACAAAATCACTATAATGTGATGGAAGTTCTATTATAGGAATTCTCTACTACTGCTCATACGCTGTCTAAAATAATCAAGTTGAAATTTAGAACGTAACTATCACTGGTCTAGTATGCAAAATCCAATTCCTGGCATGAGGCATATTATGAAGCCATTGGCTCGGTTACATGTTGGCAGTGTATGTTATGTTGATCTATTACTTTTTATTTTGGTTAGAAACTAGGAAATTCACCACAACATCATACCAATATGTAAAATCTGAATTAATTGTTGTGAGACAAATAGCATCTACGATATTTGTTTCTATCCCATACTTTGCCATCAACATCTCAGTTATATTTCTTGTGCATGTGTTGAATGGAGTAGCTATTGTGGCATATTTATGATTGTCTATGTCAAACATACTATTCTAACATGTCTTCTCTTTTGTGGGGAAGGTATTGCTACATTGTATTTGCTAAGGACGCATGTTCACCAAGACAAGTCAAATACTTCAAAATGTTGGATGTGTTTTGTATTATTGTTCTAGAACATATTCTCTTTGTCTTTGTTTCGTATTATTGTTCGAGAACATATTCTCTTTTTCTTTGTCTTTATTTCACACGTTATTTTAGGATATTTGAGTGTTTTAGGTTATTTAGGTTTTTGGCCCTGAAATTAGTGATTGAAATGCCAAATAATCACTTTATAATTGTGGATTTGCTTGTCTATTTGAGTTATTTTACATAAGAAATCTTCATAAGTAGATATTAAGTAGATATTCTACCCTTATCTCTATTTCAAAGTGTTGTAAGAATTTCTGAGGACCTCTTCTATTCCTTGACTCGAGGTGGTGGATTCCCCATCCTGCTAAGGTCTTTCTCTATCATCTAGTCCTTCATTTTCCATTGAATCTGATTCAAGAGATTCTCCCATTGGATCTCTCTTGGGGGATTCTTGTGGTGGTAGTCCATGTATCATTTTTAAAAGTATAATTCTTCCCTTCACCTACTTTTCATAACTTCCATAACCATTAGGTAGGGACCTGCAATGTCGATGGTGTTTTGTTTGTTTAGTAAAAGATTGTCGAGACTTTAATTTATTGAAAGTTGTAGAGTTTACAATCTATGAAGTTTCAAGATATAATTTTTAAAAGTCTAATTCTTTAAAGGGTGCTAGCTAAATGGAAGAGCACCTGCTTTACAAGCAGGAGGTTGGTGGTTCGATTCCATCATGCCTTGATATTCATATATAGGGAATGACGAAGATAAGTTTTTGGTGACGGATGCTCTTTTGACCATCACCAATGAGCTTATGGTGACATTTTTCGACCCTCACCAAAATATGAAATGGTGACAGATGCTCTTTTGACCATCACCAATGAGCTTATGGTGACATTTTTCGACCCTCACCAAAATATGAAATGGTGACGGTCAACGAATGCCACCATATATACGCATCAATAGTGATGACCATTAAAGGTTCGTCACCATAAATCGTTGTTGTTGATATGAAATGGTGAGGGTCACTGTTTGTCATTATAGTCATTATTCGTGATGGACCTTGATGTCACCAATGAGTTTATGGTGGTGGTCAATGAATGTCGCCATATATATGCACCAATAGTGACGGCCATGAAAGGTCCATCACAAAAAATCATTGCTATTCATATGAAATGGTGACGGTCACTATCCGTCATTATAATCAATATTCGTGATGGACCTTGAATGTCACCACAACACATACTTTCGGCGACGCCACCTTTGGTGACGTTCAGTTTTTTTGTGACGAAGGCTATTGTCCGTCACCATTGCCCATATGAAATGGTGATGGTCACTATCTGTCACTATAAATCATTATTGGTGACGGACCTTGAATGTCACCACAACACCTATACTTTCGGCAATGCCACCTTTGGTGACGTCCAGTTTTTTGGTGACGGAGGCTATTGTCCTTCACCATTGCTCATATGAAATGGTGACAGTCACTATTCATCACTATAAATCATTATTGGTGACAGACCTTGAATTTCACCACAACACCTATACTTTCGGCGACGCCACCTTTGGTGACGTTCAGTTTTTGGTGACGAAGGCTCTTTTGACCCTCACCAATGAGCTTATGGTGACCATTTTTGCCCCTCACCAATGTGATTTTTTCTTGTAGTGATATTATGAATTATTTTGACATGTATTCTCCTCCATTGTCAGACCTGAAAACTTTTATTCTTTTCCTTGATTGATTTTCGACCAAAGCTTTCAATTCTTGGAATCTTTTGAAGGCTTCATCCTTGTGATTGAGGCAGTACGACCATGTATTTCTTTAGAAATCATCAATGGAGGTGATGTAATAGAGATGACCACCAACTTAGTGCACATGAATCATACCACATATATCTCAAAGAATGAGAAGGAGGATGTTAGTTGTTTTTTTCTTACTTGAGGGGAATAGTCCCCTTGTTTTCTTTCCACTTGCGCAACCTTGACAAACTCTATCATGTTGACCTTAAACATCGAGAATACCTAATATCAGTGTCTTCAATTTTAGAAGAGTATCATAGTGCAGATGAGCCATCCTGTAGTGCCATAATTCCTTGAGATGATTGGTGTTGTGAAGCAATGCTAGAAGTGGCCTTCCTGTGACTTTGTAGAGTCCCTCATATCTCAGACTTAATGTGAATGCATATTTCATGTGTGAATCAGAAGGCCAAGTTAAGACCTTTCAATTAATGAAGGAAAACCTCATCCATTCATCTTCTAATTCAGATATAGAAATCAAATTATTCATTACACCTGGAACATACATAACATTATGCATCAATACTAATTCCCCAGAGTTCACCTAAAACTTGACAGATCAAAATCCTTTTACGGGATGAGTGGATTTATCTCCAAGAATGATTTTCAACATGGTATCCCTCTCTACCACATCATAGAGGAATTTTTTTATTATCTAGAGAAGTGAAGAGTGTCCCCGTTGTCAACCAACCAACTATCCCATGAATTTTGTGGAGAAGAACTACTAAGTGTATAAATGAGAATATAATTAGATTTATTCATAGTATTAATTTCATACCTAGGAGCCCTTGACTTATTTTGAGAAAGATGTTCTTCTTCACGATATCTTTAAGAATCATTTCTCCTTTCATATTTTTTTTCATTGTTGTATGTTTGATTGTCTCATCTTATTTTATCATTTTAGTTGTTTTTGATGTTGTATCATGGCCCCTTTCTCTTTTTGAGACAATCACGAGCATAGTGACATTTCTTGTGGCAGTTTTAACATTAAATATGTGCTAGTGACTAGCCATTCATTCCTTTGGATATTTGAGGAGGATGTCTTCTGGGAGGGCCTCCTTTTTTTCTATTTCTTTTATTATGGGAGACATATGTAGCAAGTTCTCCTTCCTCATGCTTCTGAATCCTCCCTCTTTATATCATTCTCGATTCTTCTTGAATAATATTTTCAACAATCTCATCAAATGACGGAAGAATGTTGTTGTTACTGATAGTAGTCATGAATGTTTCCCAAACATAAGGGAGACCTCTAAGAGTCACAACAACCATCTCTCTGTCAAGCACGTTCTCTCCAACCCTCTGGAGTTGATCTCTAAGACCAGAGATCCTCATAATGCATGATTGAACAATTTCACCTTTGTTCATTTTCACATCCTTGAGTTCATCTTTCAAGGTGATGATATCATTTAGATTTTCGACTTCATACATGCCGAATAAATTGTAAGACATTTCTTTATGCTTTCTTAAATTCCAAATATATACAAGTAAATGATGTTGTAAACCATCAACTATGATTTTATTTGCTTTGGACTCAACTTTATTATATATGTTCTTGACAATGGCAGAGGCATCTTATGGAGGCTGGGGCATCCTTCCTTGAATGTATTGCAGCACATCATTTTTTTCAAATATGATATCCAATATGAATTTCCATGCAACAAATCTTGATGCATCACCTAGTTTCTCATGCTCCTTGAATGTAGAGGAAGACATGTTGACCTTGATTTGAAGATCTAATTTTTGATAATGAGGGATTCATTGCTTTTCTTCTCTTGGGCTTTTCGTTCACCTTGGCTCTGATACCATGTTTATTTTTTTCATACTTTTCTATGTTGAATTAATTACTTTAGGGTAAACCCACAAAGGTGGGTTACACTTTTGTGAGAATCGGGGGTAGAAAAGTCATTTTCCCAACAGTTTGGCTGAACATTTTTAAAAGTTCAGCCGAACTGTTCTAGAGTATGACCGAACTTTTGAAATTATTTTGGCTAAAATAATTCTACCATTTACATTGACGACGTATTGACGACATGGGAAAATATATTTTTGGTTGTAGATGGAAAAACCATAAACAAAAGTTTGGCTGAACTAATAGTCCGACTGAACTATTAGTTCAGTCGAACTTTTAAAATAGTTCAGCCAAACTTTTTCTTATAAATATATCAGCGCGAAAACCTTAATAGGTTTTGGGCGTATTACCGTTGGTGTCTCACGTCTGTCCATATCGCATCTGTCTATCTCACGTCTATGTGTTTGTAGGGGCGACGAGGTGAGGTGAGGTGTTGCTCTGTTTTTTTTGTAATTTTTTTTTGTTGATTTTAATTTTAATTTATTTTGGTCGCAGGGAATTTGGTCTACATCCTCCATTTGTCTTCGACGATCTCCTAGCTTGTGCTTGTCTTCTCGTTGCGGCTTTGTCCTCTTTTCATCTGCGAATTTCCAGGTATGCTATCCTTCTCCTCTATCATTGAATTTACAGGTATGCTATCATAGATGAATGAAGAATCAACCAGAAATTTGGGAGTTTGTTATTAGTTCCTTTAAACTATAATTATGTTGGTTTGGTTTGTCTTTAGAAGCTTGTTTGTAGAACTCGCCTAAAAACAATACATGTTCTAGAATCCCTTACTTATTGGCTTATGTTTTATGGGGAATATGGAATCATCAGAATAAGTTTATTTTTAAAAAATCTCAAACTAATCCCTTTATGATTGTCGTCAACTTTATGAATTCTTTTAATGAATAGGTTCATAATCATATTTCATCTATAAGCAAAAATTGGACAAAAATGGTTATTAATATGAATTTCTATGTGAGAGGATTCTTTGATGGAGCCTATGCAAGCACTTAAGTCGTACTTAATTTTGAAGCCTACCTTCTTTCCTTTACTTATGTGCATGCTACTAACCCACCTGGTTCGATTTGCAACCTTCATAGACGGAGACCAATCGATATAGATAGATATATGTGATTCTAGAAAACCATAAGGACATGTAGGTATTGCTGAATTCACTCAGTCAATATTATAAGGGATATGATGTTGTCTCTACTACTCTTCCAATGGCTTAATGAATGGAGAGACATGATCACTTGCTGTATCACTTGCTTAACCAACAACATAAACTTCTAGTTGAAGAATCAACCATCTATCCCACTTGCTGTTGGTGCTCCCCCACTTTCTGGGCAACTTCCTACTACTGCCGCTATTTCTCATGTAATTTTGAAGATGGTATGGTAATTGAAATAATCCTCTATTATAGTATGCAAATTAAGTTAGGAATTTGGTTGAGTACTATCAATCATTTGGACAACACTTAAGCCCTTTGTACTCGACTTTAACCACTTACCAGCATTCTCAATTCACTATGCAGCCATTCTCCATTAGATACACAACATGAACCAACACATCACATATACTACATAGTCACATCACCAACCATAACATCACGTACATAAGAGCATAACATCTAAAACATAGGAACTCACTCAATTAGATACCTTCAACACAACAGGACTTTATAATATTTATACTCACTCATATCTTACACAACTATATACTACAAGTTCTAATCACATTGTACTAGTATAATAGCTTGGAACTGGTTAAGCAAGAGGTAATATGGTATAAGATAATTATAGGTATAAGCAGCTTCCATGTTTCTATGTTCTTTCATTACCCTTACAAGCTATAGTACTCATCTACGTTGGTTCATATAAGCTTATCTACTATGTTTCCATAATAAGCTTGATGTTGGTGGTAAAGCTTCTACTTACAAAGATCTTTATATCACCTTCTCACAGAAATCTTACTAGTCTGAATACATATGGTACTTACACTGTTCACATATAAGCATATAAGTTTGTACATAATTACTAGTAGTGATGTATATAGTAACACTTTATATTCATGTGTAAACATGATTATAGTAGTACTTATATTATGCATAAGTTGGTAGTTTCATGTTCTGAGCTTGTAGTAACTACTCATGTTATAGGGAAATCATTCACCTTATTCATATTGATATCATAGAGAAGAGATAATATGGAATCAACTTACAAGGCATACATGGTGTGATTACCATTCATTATGTTAGTTCGATCTCATATCTCTTGTTATCACTAGTGCTATTCATTACTCTATCTTTAATGGCCATATCTTAACCATGGTAAAAAAAGTACCTAGTATAAGAGTATATAAAGTACAACTTAATCATGCTATACATATTATCCATATCTATTCAAGATGAGCTAATCGATTACATAGAGCTTAATATCACTAGAGTAATGGTTGTAATTGATTACCTATATGCCAATGTGTAATCTAAGTAGATACAACAACTAAGCTAAGTTCAATATTCCAATATGATATCACCTATCCATGATTATCGTTATTTATATATTACCACTATTGAGCTTTCGGGGGGATGAGCTTACAGATACAATTGATTTATTTAGACAGCCAACAATGCTAGGATATACTTTCATGTTAGTGATCCAGATGGATATTGGTGGCCACCCACCTATTCCACTTGGCGCCCCACCATTGTCTCTTTCAGTTTTTTAGTTTCGGCATAACTTACTATTTTTAGCAGTTTTTCGGGTCCTAAACTTCTGGAGCCATTTTGAGGCCCTAAATGACATTTTTTGGGTATCTAAGCACTCAAATTCATCCCGAAATCTGTATTCCTAAGATAGAGCTTTCTAATGATGTATCATGTGCATCAAACGGAGATAGTATGCCAAAGTTACGTCCCTGGGAAGTTGAAACACCAATTTACCCAAACGGGGCCCATAGTTTTGGAGCTTCATCTCCTAGGGTTAGGTTTTTGGGATGTTTAGGGTTCTCCATTGTTTCTCAATAATAAATAGGCCCTCGAGCCTCATTGTAACTCAGTTCAGAGGCATGTAGCCGCCACATCTCTTCTCAGAGATAGCTACCAGTGCCCTAGCTAGTTTTATTTCCATTCCGTCTGTAAGCAAATTTCAGTTCTTTGATATTAATGAAATGAAGTGTTATTTCCGTTGCATCTCTGTATTTATGGTTATGTGTTTATTCTGTTGCGTTCCTGCATAAATCCGGATCAGTGGTATCAGAGCGGTCTGCTTTTTCTCGATCCTTCTTTGCATGTCCCCAACGAGGTCGGGGTATAAGGAGCTAGGGCTTGATCTGGTGGAACCTTTGCAAGATCAGCCTCGCAAACCTCGACAGAGGCCCATGGGGGACGAAAAGAAAGATGAGGGAGTAGGAGATCCTATCAAAATATTTCTTGAGGAGGCCCTCAAAAAACAAAGGAACGCGATGATGGATAACTTTGCTCAGATCCTTCAACGGCTGCCCGCCGGCGGCGCATCTGCATCCAGTAGCCACTCTGGAGTTGCGACTCCCTTTAAGGTACAAGTAAATTTTGACATTACCATATTTGAGGGTCAAATAGACGCAGATGCCGTAGATAGATGGTTGAATCTATTAGAAGGATATTTCTCTGTTCATGACTTTTCAGACCGGGAGAAGATTATTTTTACACTCCTCAAAGCTACCCCCCATGTTAAGGACTGGTGGGAAACCTACTATGAGAACAAGGACCAGAAAAAACCCTCTCTGTTCTCGGCCATACCAACTTGGAATTCTTTCCGAGACGTCGTCAAGGAACAGTACTATCCCGTGGGGAGCTATGAGGACAAGTACATACAATGGACCACGCTGCGACAATAAAGGGATCAAGATGTGCACGAGCTGACGAATCTGTTCCATACCCTGCGCACAAAGTTGGGTATGAAAGATTCAGAGAAACATTTGGTGCTAAAGTATCGCAGCTGTCTGCACAGATACATTCAGGAGGAAATGGAGTTCCTCGACATCTCCTCGCTTGGTACGGCATACCGGTATGCTGCCAAGATTGAGCAGAAATTCAAACACAAGAAGCGAGACTTTGGATCTGTGAATCAAAAGCAAGGAAAAGGTGCTTCCAAACCGCAGAACAAAGGACAGAGCATGGCGGCTAAAGACAACCCGTCAAAGCCACAAGAAAAGAACAACACCGTAAAGCCAAGGAAGGACACGGGAAAGTGGTGTGAGTTCCATAAGAGCTCCACTCACAACACAAGTGAGTGTCGGGCCAAGCAGTCGCTAGTGGCCGAGATGAGGGCTTCTGAGTCAGATGCATGCTCCGACTCCGAATGAAAACCTGAAAAGGGGAATGAAAAAGGGAAACAGATTATTGATGCGGAGCCCAACGTCACTGTTGCCACTACAAAGGTCTAGAAGGAGGAACCGGAAGATCTAGAGGAGGAGGAACGTCTCTTCCACTCCCAGATGTGGGTAAAGGGCTCCCCTGTACAGTTCATTGTCGACAATGGGAGCCAAAAGAACCTCATTTCAGCAGACACCGTGAAGCGGTTGGGCTTGCCGACCACAGCTCACCCACATCCATACACCATCGGGTGGCTTCATCAAGGACGAGATCTCCGCGTCAGCCAGCAGTGCCGCCTTCCCTATAGCATCAAGCCCTTCACGGATGAGGTATTATGTGACGTTGCTCCTATTGATGTTTCTGATGTACTATTAGGACAACCATACTTGTGGAAGCGTCATGCTGTGTATGAGTCTCGACCTCGTGCTGTTATTATTACTTTGGGAAATAAGTTGTACAGGATACCAGAGGTACCACCTCCTACGACTATCTCTTTGGTTAATGCAAAACAATGTAGTAAGCTCATTTCCCAAACCAGGAAATTCGTTTTCCTGATGATCCGCCCCCAGGGCAAGAAGAAGACTGTGGCCACGACCTCCAGACAGGGCCCCTCTGCACGACAACAACAAATGGATAAGGTCGTGGAGGAGTACGGGGACATCTTCACCTCACCCACAGGGGTTCCTCTGCACTGCTAGGTCAAGCACCCGATTGATCTGACCCCAGGTGCGCCGCTACCCAATGGACCGATCTATCGACGCTCTGCTCTAGAAAATGATGAAATCAAGAGGCAGATTCAGGAGCTGTTGCAGAAAGGTCACATCAGACCAAGTTCATCGCCCTGTGGGAGCCCGATCGTGTTGGTACAGAAGAAGGATGGGACGTGGAGACTCTGTATTGACTATCGGGCGCCGAACAAGATCACTGTCCGGAATAGGTACCCAATCCCACGGATTGATGACCTTCTGGACCAACTCCAAGGTGCAAAATATTTCAGTAAGATCGACCTAAAGTCTGGGTATCACCAGGTACCAATTGAACCCTCTGATGTGTGGAAGACTGCCTTCAAAGCTAAGGAAGGCATTTTTGAATGGTTGGTCATGCCTTTCGGGTTGACGAATGCTCCCGCAACCTTCATGAGGATGATGGACGACATCTTGCGGCCATTCACCAACTCATTCGTAGTGGTGTACTTGGATGACATTCTTATCTTCAACAAGACTTGGGAAGAGCACCTTCATCACATCCGACAAGTCCTCCAAACATTGCGGCAACACAAGTTGTGTGCAAATTTGGAGAAGTGCACATTTGGCATGACCCAGGTTCAATATCTGGGATACATTATTGATGAAAGGGGGGTGCATGTGGATCTAGCCAAGATCCAAGTCATTCGGGATTGGCCAGCCCCGAATACTATAACAGAGCTTCGTAGCTTTCTGGGTCTTGCTAATTTCTATCGTAGATTCGTGTTGGGATTCTCTCATATCACTTGGCCCTTGAGTCAAGTCACCAAAGGAGGAGAAAGAGAAAAATTATTTTGGTCGGAACCTCAACAGAAGGCATTCAAAGAATTGAAAAATTGCCTTTGTTCTGCCCCAGTGCTCACCTTACCAAACTTGCAGCAGTCATTTGAGATCGAGACAGATGCCTCTGACTATGCTATTGGGGCAGTTCTTACTCAACAGGGACATCCAGTGGCATATCACAGTGAGACATTGTCTGAAATAGTTCACAAGTATCCCACCTATGACAAAGAAATGTATTCCATTGTGCAAGCCTGTCGACAATGGAAGCATTACATTTTGGGGAAGGAAAAAATCATCCACACAGACCACCGGCCCCTGTAGTTCATACAGACACAAGGGAAGTTGCAGAATGATCGCCATCAGAAGTGGTCCACATATCTACAACAGTTTCATTTGAACATCAAGTACAAGAAAGGTAGCACCAATAATGTTACAGACTGCCTCAACCGACCACCGATCATGGTGCTCACCACCGTGCTCAACTCTTGTGGGCACGAGACTTCTGATTGGCCACTTCTCTATGAGAGTGACCCATAATTCGGCCACACTTACAAGGCACTCTTGGGGGGCACGCAAGTTCCAAATTTTCACCTCCAAGATGCACTTTTATGTCACCTGGGACACCTTTGTGTTCCTTCAAGCGAGCGTGCTAAGATGATATGGGAAGCACACTACAGTCGAGTCGCTGGGCATTTCGGGGTCGAGAAAACAGTAGCAATCCTGCAGAAGTATTTCTATTGGCCGAACCTTTGAAAGGATGTCGAGAAGCACATCAGATCCTGCACTGCTTATGCCATTGCCAAACCGACCATCAAGAAGCAAGGCCTATATACTCCACTACCTACCCCTAGTCGACCGTGGGAATCCATCTCCATGGATTACATGTCGGGCCTGCCCTCTACTAAGAATGGCAATGATTGTGTTTTCGTGGTCGTTGACAGATTCTCAAAGATGGCCATTATGGCGGCCTGTAAGAAGAATATCACAGCAGAAGCTACTGCTAAACTCTTCTTTGAACGAGTATGGGTGCACTTTGGGATCCCACAGTCTATCATATCATATCGAGATAGCAGGTTCCTCAGCACATTTTGGTCCAGCCTCTGGTCAATGATGGACACAAAGCTCACCAAGTCCACAACTTTCCATCCCCAAACAGATGGCCAGACAGAGGTCATCAACAGAATGATTGTACACATTCTGCGCATGTACAATTCAAAGCATCCACGCACATTGGACGAGAGCCTCCCTTATGTACAAAATAGTTATAACCGGGCTCTCCAAAGTTCAATTGGCCATAGCCCCTTTCAGGTGGTCTTGGGATTCCAGCCACTATGTCCCATTGACGTAGCCATGCCATTTGCAGCTACTCAGGCCGATTCAGCGCACGTCCAGTCTGAAGTTGACAAAGCAAGTAGCTTCATCGAGTGCATTCAACACATCCGACAACAAGTTCATGATATATTTGATAGAGCCAATGCGAAGTACAAGTAGCGCCATGATCAACACCAGGTGCCACACAACTTCCAGGTGGGCGACAAAGTATGGCTGCATTTGCAGAAGGAGCACCTCACTAGACCTCACCGCAAGCTTCGCCCGCTCCGATACGGTCCGTACACCATCACCAAGGCTGTAGGGAATAATGCTTTCGAGCTTAGTATTCCACCATTCCTTGGTCTGCACCCAGTCTTCAATTTGGATCGCCTTCGTCCTTACTTCCCACCTCTACTGGACACTTCGAACATTGCAGAACAACTCACACCAACAAAGTTAAACCCAGACTGCATGGAACAGGCCACCACAGATTGTATCATGGAAATGCAAATTAAGAACACTCGCCAACAGAGGATCCAACTGTATCGGGTTGTCAAAGCTGGCCAACTCCTGCACCAAGGAAAGTGGTTCACCAGGGACCAAGTTCAGCAGAAATTTCCTCATCTCATGGAGGAAATTAACGCAATGGGGACCATTGCTTCCTAAGGGGGGAGGAATGATCCAGGTGGATATTGGTGGCCACCCACCTATTCCACTTGGCCCCCCACCATTATCTCTTTCAGTTTTTTAGTTTCGGCATAACTTACTATTTTTAGCAGTTTTTCGGGTCCTGAACTTCCGGAGCCGTTTTGAGGCCCTAAACGACGTTTTTTGGGTATCAAAGCACCAGCGAATTTGATCATCAAATTTGTCCCGAAAGCTGTAGTCCTCGGATAGAGCTTTCTAATGATGTATCATGTGCGTCAAACGGAGATAGTATGCCAAAGTTACGTCCCTGGGAAGTTGGAACACCAATTTACCCAAACGGGGCCCATAGTTTTGGCGCTTCATCTCCTAGGGTTAGGTTTTTGGGATGTTTAGGGTTCTCCATTGTTTCTCAATAATAAATAGGCCCTCGAGCCTCATTGTAACACAGTTCAGAGGCCTGTAGCGGCCACATCTCTTCTCATAGATAGCTACCAATGCCCTAGCTAGTTTTATTTCCATTCTGTCTATAAGCAAATTTCAGTTCTTTAATATTAATGAAATGAAGTGTTATTTCCTCTGCATCTCTGTATTTATGGTTATGTGTTTATTCTGTTGCATTCCTGCATAAATACGGATCAGTTAGTGCCTTAAATTTGAGATTTACCCACCTAGAGATAGATAGATACTTGATTTCCTTAATAAAATTCGATTTCAATTTCACTGTTATGTATTTCCGATTTTTTTATTTTTAATTTTTTTATTTTTTTCATTGATTTTATATTTCCCTTGTTTCGATCCTTCATGTCACTCTTGGAAACTATAACAAAGATCTAGAATTTATTTCTTTTCAAGCTTCTGTTGCAAAAATCCATAATTTATATCCAACTCCAAATTTGATAAAAAAGGTATATAATTTCATTTATTTCATTCCATTTTCCTTTGATTCTTATATATATTTACATCCTAAAATTCCAGGCTTTTTAGAATCACTACTTTTAATTTCTTATCTCAGTTCAAAATATAATTAGATTTATATTTTCTTACAGAAATATATTCTTTTATAATTCAGGAACAACCCTCTTGTACAAATATCCTTAGTCTCTTATAATCTGTGTTTTCCCTCCACACATGTATTGTACATATTTAATTTTTTATAATTACATTAGAAATCTTTCTATGTACATACCAATTATGATACTTAAATTCATTCAGGTATTTTGTGCAATGTATTTCCAGAACACATTTTATTTGAGTTAATTGCAACAGAATGAAGACTTACTTTACCTAATTATTAATGAAAATTGATTTCTGGAAAAAACTTGCTATTTCTCAATCCAGTACCCTCGTACTGATCTTTAATGGAAATCATGATATTTTGTATGAAATTTTGAAATATAATAATAATGCCCAGAGAAGACTTACTTTACCTCATTATTAATGAAATTCGATTTCAATTTTAGTCTTATGTATTTTCGATTTTGTTATTTTTAATTTCTTTATTTTTTTCGTTGATTTTATGTTTCCCTCATTTCGATCCTTCATGTCACTCTTGGAAACTATAACAAAAATCTAGAATTTATTTCTTTTTAAGTTTATTTTGCAGAAATCGATAATTTATATCCAACTCCAGATTCGATAACAAAGGTATATAATTTCATTTTTTTCATTCCACTTGCCTTGATTCTTATGTATATTTACATCCTAAAATTCCAGGCTTTTTAGAATAACTACTTTGAATTTCTTAACTCAGTTCAAAGTATAATTAGATTTATATTTTCTTACACAAATATATTCTTTTATAATTAAGGAAAAACCCTCTTGTACAAATATCCTTAGTCTCTTATACTCTATGTTTTCCCTCTATTTTTTAGTCACCTCATTTATCAAGCAAGAAGAGTGGTTAAATCAGAAAAGAAAAAAAGTTAATAAAGGTGGCAAACTTCGTAAATTGAGTAGGGCCTGAAAATAAAGTTCTTGAAGGATAAGTGCAGTGGCTAGGCTCTTTTCAGGATTGCAATATAGCAGAGGACAACGTTCCGGACTTAGCACTGGAACCATGAATGATAAAATCATGTGTGAAGGACCTTTCCATCGGATCAAAAGGAGAGTGGCAAGATAGAAAGGCAAGCCCCTGTAGAAGGTGACGTCAGCTTGTGGCAGACCAATCACAAGCTCTTTGTGGGTTGGTAGAATGGCTCGTAGCGCCCTTATGAACCCCACTGGAGTTCTAAGTAGGCCCATCAAGCAAGGCAGCTGGCGCCAGTAATAAAAGGTAAGGTAAGTATAGGAAGGTAGTACGAAAACCGGTACAAGCCTTAACTCAGCATGTCTCTTTCACCTAACCGGCTGTTGTCAGCTAATAACCCACTGCCACGTGTCCCAATATCGGTGTCCTTATGACACCAACCTTACAATTTTCACCCCCGTCTTGTATTCTGTAAAACTCGGTCTAATATAATCTCGTTTTACTCCTAGACCAGGTAAAATACTATTTTTTCACAGGTTTGTCATGCAGAGAAGGTTAAAAACTCCAGTGCAAGGTCATTTTCAACCCCCGCGTCGCTTTCCCCTAGGCTTCCTCACCGTTCTTAGGTATTTAGCCGTTTCTTCACCTCACCATTTTGCTTCTGTTTTTGTTTTCCAAATGGTCACGGGGAAAACGAAAACCAAGAAGTCTGAGCCTGAAACCCCACAAGCTCATGAGGTCAGGTATGTTCCTGGACCTAAACCCCTTATCGATGCCCATGCACAAATTCATGACCCAGTTTACCCTTTCAGTGTAGCCCACATCGGACCTGAGTTGTTCGAATATCATCTAAAGGATTAAGATAGGTTCAGAGTCATTGAGTCGGGTATGTATTACCAAATCACCCCTACCACATACCCTGTTCCTGAGTTCATTAGTTGGCTCGGGGAAGCCTATGACGAGCACAAAGACATGTTCCTCTCTTCTCAAGGTAACAAGATTTTTCGCATATCACCCGAACTCATAAAGAGAGCTATTCTCCGAAGTTTCCCTTTCCTGTCAATTCTTGAAATTACCCTGGGAACAACAAAGCATCTTCCTCAGCCACCTCTCTGATTCCTACCTGTCAGCTCTGTTAGCCACCTATGAATTTTTTGACAAGCAAACAGGTGGCTAAAATGTTTTTGAGCCTTCAAGAAATACATTTCCTCTAAAAAAATATCATTCTTGAATCCTCCATGTGTCTTTTTCCCTTTGAACAATCCTCATTGTTGTTTCCATTTAAAAAAGCCTCACTTTTTGTGAAAGAATTTTGCTCAAAAAGGCCTCCTTTCCCCCTTATTTCATTCCCACAAAGCCTCTATTTTCATCACCTTTTTCCCTTTTCAAATCCCATAAAATCCCCTCTTTAACCCTCCATTTTGTCCTAAAACCATTTTTAAGCCTTACAATATCCTTTGTTTAGTTTAAAAACCCCTTATTCCCTCTACTGAAACCCCCATTTGGCCTTAAAAAGCACTAAATTTAGGCCAAAAATCCCCTTTTTTACATTACAGGCCTAAGCCCCTTTCGGCCTAGCCCCTAGCCACTTCCCCACATATGACGCGCACTCAGGACTAGGCGCTAAAGCCCCGAGTGCTTATCGTAATTGGAGCTTTGGTTTAGCCCTTTTCCCTTTGTTAATCGAAATTTCCCGATGCGATGGTATTTTGTTCTATTTGACCATGGGCGCGATCTGAGCCATTGATCTCCACAGATCTAATAGTCAGTACCAAAAGTGCTTCACGCCCATTGCCCCCCTCTACATTACGCTCCGATTGTATTTAGACCGTTGATCTATCATTTTGATCCAACAGCTCTTGCATAATCGCACCGTCGCAAGGCCCAATCCCATTACATTTGACCTCCGCCAATTGGCGAGCCCCAATTGGATCCTAACTATTCATCCATTCAGATCCAATAGTCCATATTACTTCGCACTCTGCTCATTTCCCCCTTGTCTTTCCCCCTCAGGTCAAATCTCCACCGTTGATCCTTCCACCGATCCAATAGCCCTGGTGTAATTGCAAGTTCAAATCTTAAAGCTCCAGCACCCTGCCATTTCTCTGGTGCGATTAGCTCTCCACCGTTGATCTCTTTAGATCTAATGGCTCTCGTCATCCCCGTCCTTTCACTTACCCCTTTTCCTTCTCGCTCCCTCTTTAATCCTAACCGTCCATTCTTTAGATCCAACGGTCAAGATCAAACCCGCCATTGACTTTCCACCACATAATCGCCAATGTACCTTCCAATATTGCGCAGTCGTCTACACCGTCCGATCTCATTGCTCCACATCCAACAGTCAAGACGCATATCGCGTAAATCTTATGTCCAAGATTTAACGTTTCAAAGTTACACGATGAAAGCAATTTTTGAAGGGACACATGTCTTACAGCGACCTATATCACATTTTTTTGGGGAATTTGTCAAACCACTATAGAGCCGCGCGACACCGGTGATTGTCCCACTAATACCATTTTCCCTTTCTTGTCCCTGAAAGCTCCATCATTGATCTTAGTGGTCAATCTGATCAGATCTATGGCCCATATCGCATCGTGTCTCCACCATATTTCTTTAATCTGACCCACCAAAGAGTTTCACCGGAAGGTTCCCCACCGTTGATCTCCTACTGAGATCAAAAGGTCCATAGCCAATATCGCCCTCTGCCCTCTGAGTCCCACCACCAGAGGTGCCCAAATTTCATTCATTTTACCCCATTTCCTTTTTAAATAGGCCAAAAATTAAACCTTTATGTTTTACACTAAAGGCCTATTTCTCCACCAAACTCCTCTAAACAACTCTGTTAGCCAATCCTGATCATTGATCACCGGTACCTTATCTAATCGGACGGCTCGGAACCATTTTCACACCAAAACTTCATTAGCTCTATTTCTTCCCATCCCACATGTTTTTCATCAGTTTTTCGCTAAAAACACCATTTCCGCCATCATTCCACAGGCCTCCACAACAATTTTCGACCATCCCCCTGGATTTCTATAACAGATTTGTTACATTGTGCGGGGATTATAGAGCGATGAATTCACTCTGTCTCTGCAGTCATAACCACTATGACTTTGAGCGCAAAAAGACCATCGCTGAAGCGGCCAAGTGTATCAGCTGAGACGGATTAAAGGGTTTAATGCCTATTATTGAAGATTAATGATTATAACCCGTGTTCAAAGGACAAAGACATAGTTAGAGATCTTGAAGATGATTAAGAGGCTTAATGAAGCCTAAAGCACACAAAACAAGCCATATCTATGTTTTAATAACAGAAAAATGTATTTTCTCAGAAATGACACCTTCTGACAGCGTTCTCCATGCCTCCTCGGGCCCTTAAAGGTTATTACACTAACAAAAGCTTCTAAAATATCAGAACAGTAGTTATGGAAGCATGGAAGCCCAGAAGAGCTTTAGTCACCTTACTTATTTCAAAAGATAAACAGAGTACCATACAATCAGAGAGAACTTCAAAGAATACATATGAGGTTAATGTTAACCTGATAGGACTTCTTGACCAGCCTAAAGAGTACCAATATGTCGACATAGAGCCATTAAGCAGAGTGGACATGAACATTTCCTCCACTCTATCTTAATGAATCAATTAAATGTACATCTACTACCACAGTTACTCATTCTCCTATAAGAAATCCCGTAGAACATATTGTAAAGGTTGTTGTTAGTTGTAGGGATTCATTCAACTATTAGAACATTTATTGGGGGGAAGTAGCTGAGTAGTTTGTAATTTAGTAGGTTGGGAGGAGAAAGTTTGGACTGTATTAGCCATTGAGCTCAAAGTATGTGACTGGTTTTGGACATCAATTGAACAAGAAAATTTCACAGGATTCTAGTCTATATTACGGGTGATGTTTTCCTTACTTATTTCATGTTTAATCATATTTTCCACTATTCTCTAATAAGAATCAGTAAATCTGGCTTAGGATATACCCCTGCATGGTACCTTAGTGCCCACTGCTCTTCTTGTGTATGATGTTTTCTGCTATTAAGTGTATCTAAGAGAAAATTCATATAATTTAACCAGTCAAATATGTTGGTACATCCCATGCTTACTGATGTGTGAATTTGGAGTTTGTTTCTTAGATGTTATTGTTGGGTTTAAGCTGGAAGAATTGGGATACCAGGGATTTAGAGTGAGCCCTATCCACTGGGGTCCTTTTCCAACAGTTGGCCTTTCTAAGATCCCTTTGAGCGAGTGTCAAAGCATTGAAGGTTAAAAGCCTTTCTCTGATCTTAGGCCTTGCTCTGTGTTAAATCTTAACTCTGTTTTTCCTTTGGAGTATGCTGAAAGCAGGCCTGGAGTTAAATGACCTATGACCTGATCTTAAGCTACCCTTTGTGCCTTCATTGAGAGTCTCCTTTGAGTATGTCAAAGAAAGCTTGGATTTAAATGACATCTGACCTGATCTCGAGACAGAAATTGGGTTTCTTTCTTTCTTTCACCTTCACTCAATTTTCCATTCCACCATATATCTAAAAGATCCTTTGGTATAGATGACTTGCCCTATGGAAAGCCTTGGTTAGTTGTTATGCAAGTAATCCCCTTTCATGACTCCATGGCCCAATGGATTGACACTTTCTTGACCTATCTTCTTTTTCCGAAACATCCTGCTACTCTGCTCCTTTTCATTACATTTAACCTTCTTGGTTAATGATCTCCAACCCAACAACTGGATCATTTAAAAAACCCCTTGTGCTTCATACCTAGCCTAATACTTCATTTTGAGCTTCAGAGATATATACCATTCTTTGCATTTATAGAGAGATCCCTCTCTGGATCCAGGAAGGCTAGATCCTAGGATCCCAAAGTGGTTTCGATGTTGTCTTGTCTTTTGGTCTTGCCAATATGGCCAAAACACAAGAACCCCAACAAGCTCTCCCTCCCATGGGCATTATTCCCTTTTCCACTTTCTGAGACAATGTGAAGCTAGTCCTAGCACTCATTTTTGGGTTGTTAAGGCTCCAGGAGGTTAAGAAGGTGACTAAAGAGGGTATAGCTCTTCTATGGCTCATGATAAAGAAGGGTACACTTTTAAATATTCCCACGTTCATAGCTTCGGCTATCCAAACCCAGTTTCAAGAGTTTCCCTCTACCAGTCCTTTTAGGTTTTTTTCCCTAGTGTTTTACCTATTCCTATTCGAGCATGCTGATAAGTTTGAGAGTCTAGGCCTAGAAAGACTTTTGAGGAAAAATGCCCAGCCAAGAACCGTCTTTGAGTGGAATTTTTCAGTTCACCAGTAGCTAGGGGGGAAGGGGTATACAAGGTTTCTTAATGAGTTCTTTTCCATAGGCTATGCCATAATACATAACAGCCCTCTGCCTAGAATATTTCCTAAGCAGAAGGACTGGCTACAATTTGACGAGGAATATTGCATAAGGGATTGGTACTTATATGACGATTATACTGAGATCAGGGTCTACAGTGCAGAAGTACCTCCCTATTGCCTATTGGTGTTTTGAGCTATGCAAGTCTTTGCCCTCGAATTCATTCGACAAACCATGAAGGCGAACCAGATCGACTTTGTGCTTGTGAAGAAAGGATACATTCTCAAAATCCTAACTTCATTTGGTCCCTTCATCATAAATTCGAGGCACGCCCTCTCCACCGTGGAAAAATCGCTGCAAGAGATGGACCTTCTACAGGGAAAAGTATAGCCCTATGACTCGACATGAGTCCTTTCCAATAAGAAGAGGAAAATAAAGTCAACTTATTATATTCATGAGACTAGGCCCTTCATTGAATGGAGAACTAACCTTGATAAATGGCCTTTAGATGCATAGATGGAGGCCGAGTCTTCAGTCGCAGAAGGGAAAGGTGAAAATTTATCCATTGGAATAGAGGAAAAAGGGTAGGTAGACATCTTAGGTGTCTCAGGAAGTCAAGAAGGTATGGAAATTTATGAGGGAGCACACCCTCATAAGAAGCAAACAACTAAAGGGCCAGATGATATAGGAGAGGGACCATCTTTGGAATATGTCCCCCATTTTGGGGCCCCTCACAAGAATAAGGCAGGTTTTCTAATTTCTTTCGACAATGCCTCCTTTTTGGCCCCCTTCGGGCTTTCACAAGCACCTATGGTGGACAGAAAAAAAGTAATAGAGGAGATAAATGACAGAAACAAGTCCACTTGGGGAAAATTAAGGGTTGAACTGGCGGGTTTTGTAGACAAGTATCATAGTCGGCTCACCTCTGTGCTGGACATGGATAAGGAGCAGCTCATATAGGCTATTCAACAAGTAGTGTTATAGCCCTCAGCTGATGGAGTTCATTACTGAGCCTTAGAAATTACCTTAAACCTGGCCAACATCCCCATGTTAGATAAGCTCGGCTTACACAAGTGTGTAGGAGATATGTTACGAGACGAGGTAATGAAAATTGCACTTGCTTGAGGAAAATTGAGCAGAAGCATAACTCAGTATTAGAGAACCAAAAGAGGGAGAAGGCTAGTGCCAGAGCAAAAAATAACAAGCTATAAACCCTCAAGAAAGAAATAAAAGATAAGGGAGCCGATAAATATGAAGTTCGGAAAAAACTCATCACTGAGTTAGAAGTAGAGAACTCAGAGCTGAAGCGGAAGCTAAACATGCCCCACAGGGAGCATGTGCAGATAGATGATTTGGTTCAAGTGGAAAAGGAAAATTCGGCTCGCGACGATTCACTTTCTAAAAATAAAGAGGAAAATGCTGAAAATACCACAAATATTGCAGGTTTGAAACAACAATTTTTAAATTGGCAGGAAAAATGGGATCAACATGCATGTGTGGCCACTGGGTCTGACGAGCTCGAAACGACCATGGAGTAGCTTTCTAAGGTCCTGTATGACTTGAAGGTATCAGAGAGTGAAACTTACTCAGCCCGTCAGCAAGTAAAAGATATGGAAACGACACTGGCCACAAATCATAAGGCAATGGCGTCCTTATAGAGAGAAGTCAAAAAATTGCAAGGGGAGACTGAGGCACAAGAAAAATCCATTAGGGATTTGAAGGGGAAAATCAAAGGCATAATGGAACTCATGGAAGTGAGGATATTGGTCTGGACAGACATAATAGTAGAGGTTAGGCGATGCTGGAACTTTCTCACACTAATGGACGACAAGAAGATCGTAATTCGCTTGTTTAGGACTCAAATGCAGGAGGGATGCACAGAAGGAGAAGCGTAGGACTAAATGGCCAATAAGTATATTTAGTACCTGAATGAGCTCTCTCCAGAGAAATTGCACGGATAGGGAATACTTGACCATTATAAAACGGTCATGGATGTCGGAAGAGTAGTTGAGAAGGAGACCACGTGCACAAATGCACTAGGTTGTTTAACATTAGCCTCTAAAGGAGTGGATAAACTCAACCAGGAGTGGAAAAAACTGGTGGAGGCAGGTGTCCCATCATTTTGGGATCCAAAAATGAGCACATTCTCTGAGCTAAAGGCCTATGAGCAGAAAATCACAGGAATTATGAACAACGCGGACGTGGCATTGGAAAGAGCAAACAAGCTAAAGGCATATACAATAATAGACGCGTTGCATAAAGAATTCTTCCTACTGTTCCAGGTCAAGAAATAACTTGATGTCCGAGTTGATTACATTGATCTGAACATATATTTTTTACTTAAATATATGTTTAAGTTATAAGTTATAAATTGAAGTTAAAAATTTTTATTATAAATTGAGATCTAGACCTTGAGTTATTTTATATACTTTTAAAATTTTTGAATTTTAGGTTCCTAGAGATGATTTCTTAACTCCATGGACTCTAGCGATGGAGTGTATGATGGAGATAGGAACATCCACACCATTTGAACCATTTTAACAAGTTGTCTAACTTTTCTTTTAATATTATTGAAAATTAGTTTATATATATGCATTTTCATTTGAAATATATATATATATATATATATACACACTTGTAAATGTATATTTTACATTTTACTGTGGAAGATGATATTTTGGAGGAAGTTTTAATGGACGAGCAACAAAACACAATGGAGAGGGAACCTCATGAGTTATTACATGATTTGTTTTTCATTTTTTTTTTTACATGAAGTTCTATATTCTCATTCAATTTTAAAACATTAAATTTTAATGTTTGTACACATTGTGTACAGGTTCCCCATGCTTCACAAGATAGCTCGAGGATCATGAATTTGTTGGGAGAGACACTAGATCCATATGTATTTGATGGATGATGCACATGTGTGCAAAATTATATTTGATAGAACTAGTCTTAAATTTAATTTTTTATATATGGTCTTATCCAGATGGAGGCATATATTTAATTTTGTATCACTAGTAGAAAATGGCTAATTAATTACTAAAAAAACGATTAAAATTTTCATATAAATGACGATTTTTCGGTCGGTGACCAATAGTGGCTAATTTACAATATCTTATAACGCGACCAAATTTTAGTTGTTTTTAGCTTAGTCATTAATTGGTTATCTCAATTTTGTTGTCTAGCAGCATATTTGGTCATTAATTTAGTCAATTATTTGGTCATTAATTTAGTAATTTATTTGGTCGTTGATTTAATCCTTTATTTAGTCATTAATTGTGACAAGTAATTACCAAATATACAACAAAATATATTACTATATGATCACCTGCGAAAACTAATTAATGACCAATGAAATATGACAAAAAGGTTGGCTGTGTTATAACATACTGTAAATTAGCTACTAATAGTTATATATATGAAAATTTTGGTCATCATTTGAAACCAATTAATGACCAAAGAAATATGAATAAATTTTGGTCGTGTTATAAGATACTATAAATTAGCTACTAATAATCATATATATGCAAATTTTGGTTATCGTTTGAAACCAATTAATGAAAAAATAAATATTACTAAATTTTGGTCATGTTATAAGATATTGTAAATTAGCTACTAATAGTCGTATCTATGAAAAATTTAGTCATCATTTGTAATCACAAATTTATCATTTGCAGTAGTCATTTATCTATTTTTGGTAGTTTCATATTCATTATATAAACGCCTAATTTAGTATTTTATATTCATGTAATTTAATTTCATTAATAGTCATTATAAATGACTAATTTAGTCATATATTCATTTTATTTCTGTTCCTCATTAATCAATATAAACTACTAATTTAGTAGTTTTAAATTGATTTTGTGTTCATTATTAATCAACATAAATTAATTTGTAGGATTTAAAAAATGTCATACAATGTGCATGTTCATCTAATATGAAAACACAAAGTTGAAATGTTAATTACAATACTAAAAAATATCAAGTGAAACTATAAATAATTTCAATCACATAAATTATATTATATGAAATGTTAAAGTATTACAATGAGTTTCCAGCTTAATATTAGTTAGACTACAATTTACACATGCAATGATGTCTCATCACTTTAAAACATTATCGTTGTGTTGTCAAGGCATTACAGGTGAATTCACCAACTTATAATACTTGATCATCAGTCTTTATATGTGTGTCTTATGTGAGATATTGGCTCTAAAGGTATAACCAGACTAGTTCTTCTCTCTCCTTTTGCATTTGTCGCTCCAATGTTATTTCTCTCTTTTTTTTCAAATCTTGCTTCTTACCATCAATACTGATTTCAGTTTCTAAGAACAAAAGAAGATAAAATGCAGAGTGTAAGACATTAAATACAATGAATAATAGAATATAAAGTAAATTAGACTATAAATATTTTATATGACATATACCTCAACATCAGCAATGTGAAAGCCATTTTTCCCCATTCAAGTAAGAGACTCAAACAAATTTTTTTCACTGGGGAGAGAGTGGCCACTATAATATGGCCAGATGACCTGTATAAACAAAGAAAATAAAATCTCACCATATATAGAAAATAACACCTTAGTAACTTAGTATTCAACTTTCAGGGAAAGCTTAGGAACAATCATGTCAACTAAGTCGATGGCTTAGGTGGATAAGAGATCTCTAACAGTAAATGAATCATATCCAAGATGTGTTAGGAATTGTCTCCCCATCCTTTTTCCAATCACATTTCTTGTAACCTGCCCATAATAGAGTCAAGTAACAATCAAACAAAGACATTGACATTTCTTTTTATCTTTTATATCTATAAAATTAGAATCTTATTTGTTTCATGAACATATTACTTCATATTTAAAGCCTTCCTGACATATGAGAAAGTATAAATCAAGTAGTACATTAGAAAAATCGACCTCAATGAGGTCCTCAAACAATTTATACAATACCAATATTTTTCTTGTTGTGATATCTTGGGTAGAAAAAAGAACATATTTGCAAAATAAAAATTCATATAGTACTTATGTTCAAACTTTGTTTATGGTGTATTCCTAAGAAACTTTTTAAGATGTTCTTTCACCTTTACCAAAGTGAAATTTAGCTTGGTTAAACTATGTATCCTTTCATTCAACATCAATTTATGTAAGTTAAATGTCACACATTATTCTTTCTCATTACTCAACATGCTATATACGATAAATTTAAAGTCACATAAAGACAAGAGAAAAATATTTTCTAACAAAAACAAACAAACATACATTGTCTAATAAAACTTCATTATAATATTAGAAAATGGAAAGAGAGTGGACCATTTTTGTTGTTTGACTTTGCCTATTTTTGTTATGAAAGTTCTTGAGCTTGAGGAACCAACAAATGTGAGGGAAGTTGTAAATGTGAAAAAAATTGTGTTGATCTAATTTGTAGACTTCTTCAAAATGATGTGAATGATGCCTTTTTCGGATGTGGAAAATATCATAATAAGAAATGGCATGTATTATAATAAATTACATTGCAATGAATACCATGGCCCTCCATGGGTTATAGGTCCTCAATATGTTAATATTGATGATGAAAGAGAGATGGAAACGATAAGTATAGGTGGTCCTAGTTTGTATGGTGGATATCTTCAAACCAAGGTTGTCATTTCAATGAACCTAGGTTCTGACATGGTAAACCTGGATGTGGTCTTCATCCAATTTCATTCCATCATAATTTTTCAATTCTCAAGAGGACATAATGGTCCTTTAGCTTATAATAGGGTTTATTTTGAGGTTATAGATAAATATTATCCAAATAAAATGGATTCTTGGGCTCCGAGAGATATGGATAATTTAAATGATAAAAATTATATATTTTTTTTTCCCAAGATTCAAATGTAGGGATACATTTTGTGGATTTTACTAATAGATAGATGAGAGAAATAATCCATGAGGAGAATCTATTGGTCATTGTGATTAGGGAAATGCTCGAAGATAATGAGGCTATTTTGGTTCAAATAAAAAATGATGTTGATTCTTGAAGCTCCTTAGTTGCTCATAGTTTTTAAGGTAGGAATTTTAGTTCCTCAAGGGTGGGGTACTTCAGCATAATTTCATCCGTCTTGGTCCTATCATCCAAAAGAAAAACTTAATCAAAAAAGAGTAAATATTTCAAGTTGAGGGTAATTCCTATTTGTATAGTTTTCAATATTATAGTTATTTTTTACTCTCTTATAACTTTGTTGAGACCACCTACTCTATAGTCAAAAATAACAGAGGAGCCATTAGTCATACCTACCCATGGTATCTTTTAGGCATGATAGAAGAATAAGTTGAGCCATTAATTAGAATTTCAAAGATATTGAGGAAAGATAGTTCATTATCTAGTTAACCAATTTCACATTGAACCCAATATGGATGAGTAGCCCTAAATAAAGCGAATTTTCTCTATCATATGCCTTGGAAAGACAAAATCACTAACATTTCTTGTAATTTTTTTTTTTATGTTATAAATTACTTCTTGGGATACTCCTATTCCGTAATGGATTTGTTTCCCAAGGAAGATGCAAAACTGTTCTAATGACATGGAATCAGCTTAGTGGATTTTGATCCTACATGCAATAATTTTTGCAATGATTTTGTAGATGCAATTACATAGTGATATGGGATTGAAATCATCTCATTCTTGTCTAATTTTTTGGATTAAAGCCTGAAATTTTGAATTGAAAGCTCCCAAATCCTGCTTGTGTATTTTAATTTGTCAGTAACTCTTGGTTTGTTTGAAGGACGTCATAGAACCACTAGAAGAATTTTATTGTCCTACGAAGTGGCTGAGGGTTATTATACTTTTGGAAACAATGCAAAATTGTTTGTAATTATTCCTTTTATATTTGATCCATCAATGCCTCATTACCCACCTCCCCTATAAAACTGGGGAAATATGAAACCATCTTTAACTATCTCTCTTAAATTTATTCTATCATCCTCTTTATAAATTACCTCAAAATGGTTTGTTGATGAGAAAATTTCTCCTCAAGATAAAACACCTTCTCATGAGGAAATGTTGGTCGATAATCAACCTTTTGAGGCAATTGTTCATTACGATTATGAGATGTTGAAGAGAGGAAATATATTCTATTTAGTAAAGGCTATGCACGAATGTTAGTGATTTGGTACAAGGAAAGACATGGGAAGCGAAGAAATTGTGGAGATTCCATACAACTCTTTTCCAAAATGTGACATGTGAGGATGTATGCCTATTAAAAAACTATATTTGAGAACATGCACCATTTTGAAGGAAAGACTATTTTGGATGCAGGCACAAGAAGTTTGATGTCGGCTCCTGCACCTGACCCGATAGCACAACTGCTTACCTATGACTATGATCTATGTGCTTCCCCGCTTGTCAACTGCAGTTGCTCCAATTCTAAGTCGGATTCCATCTGAAGGCCTGTCACTGCAGCTTCAACTAGGCTACTCGGCCACGTGTGGTGGATACTAGACCTACACTAACATGGGTCTAGCTAGCTCTGATAGCACTCCTCCATCCACAAACTATGTTGACAATTTCCCTTGTATCGGTCATTTGTGTGTCATTTCCCTTGCGATTTCTCAATAGTTGAGTGGTGCCGACTAGTCTAGCCCATGTTGCTTCCTTCTTAGTGAGTTGCCACCTTATGCTTCTTGTGGTTTTATTTTTTTCGAGTGCAATATTGCATGCAGGCCACAATTCTTCCACCAACGAATGTTGACCATCCCTTCCCACCTATCTTGGAAAAACATACTCAAAACTACATGCTTATTTGAGGTGATACTAGTAGATCCTTTTCTACCAACCGAAATGTCAGCCACCCCTTCTTCGCACAGTTTTATTTTCCCATTGGCAAAAGGTTTTGACCCTTATTTCAACCACTCTGGTTTTTCCATGACTAGCACAGAATTGTCACTTATGGATCATTTATTCAACCCCTATACAACATACAAAATGATCTATATGACCCTTTTTCAATCCTAAAAAAAATTAACAATTGCTTCAGGGCACTATATGATCGATTTACTTTGGGCCTAAACAAATTTCTTTTGCACGATCACAATCAAACAAGTTTTCAACAAGTTTGGAATGAAAGATTTGGGAATGTCATTTATATTTATATATATAAATGACATTTTATAAATAAATTAATAACACATTATCTTATAATAATAAAGGGAATAAGACCCATAGATGACAAAATTAGGTTCCTATCAGTCAGTGAAAATCTTAACAATGCCCAACATAGGGCAGGGTTGTTCGAGCATATAAAATGGGATAGATCACAAAGCTAATAGGTTGTGTAATAGTAATTTTTTAGAGCCTTTTTTTTACGTCAAGTATATCAGACCTTCTAATTTGGTACCGTCGGAAATATATTTGAGAAAAAACTTAAAACTATGAAGGTTGCCAGCTAGTTAAATTTTTCTACATTTGCCTCACATCATCAACCATGGCATCCACTATAAAAAAAAAATTTCTTAAAAAATAAGGAAAGCCTCCAATGATGAATGAGCGAAATCATCATATCCTAAAATGGGTAGAGCCCAACATGTATAGTGCAGTAAAATATGTGCATACAAATGTGTGTTAGTAGCATCCTAAATAAAATCTACCCAAGAATAACCAACCAATTTGATTAGGGAAAAGTATAAATTTAAAGATAAAAGGGGTTAAGAGATCCCTTGCATACACCTAAGAAGGCATGCATGAAACAAGGGTTTGAAACTCTAAAATGAATATGATCTAAAAAACCTAGTCTCACAACCCTTGGGGAAATGCCATTGGCCATTAGTCTAATAGATTGACTAATTAACCCAAAAAGTTCCATCGCTAAGAAATTCCCTTGATAAAAATAATATAAATTGAGCCTTACTTGGAAGCTCTAAAATGAAGAAACCTTAGAAAAGATGATTTTGAACCACTTCTTGATTAACATTGTAGTGTGCCATTGAAGATGGGTGAAACCTGAGGAAAAAATTTAGAAAACCCTCGAAGAAATGAGATAATCCAAAGAGGCAAGTTCACACCCACTCTGATAACTTGCTGCGATTACAAGAGATAAACAAGGGTTGAATGTAAACAACCAAAAAACCATAAATCAGGAAAAAGAATAAACACAAAGAGGAGAGAAGATGAACCCATGAACATGAGAAACATGAGATGTAGGTGCTCATAAGCCAAATAATCACATAAGACAACACTTATCTCATGAAAAAAGAATTTTTGATGCAAATAATGATGACAAAGCTATTACTAAGGACATCACCAAAGCCCAAGAATAATTTGGAATTTTAATAGTGAGGACATCTTGACAAATTGAGGATATATGTAGAGATGGCTAGTGGGGCGCTAGCTCCAAGGAGTTGACTACGTTGGCCTTAGCTTAAAATAGTATATATTGAAAAAATACAATAAATTTTTTTGGTTGCACATGTGTAGAATTATAGCCTTGATTACATGTAAGGTTGGCATGAGGCCACAAGTGAATATTACACCATAATTTCAATATTTTATAGGTATTACAAGTCTCATGGCATTCACAGAGAAAGAAATGTTGCAAAGGAAGGATAGATGTAGAGACGGTGAGGAGAATGATAAAAGGTAAAATCTATCAAATATTTGTTAAGTTGAATAAATTAGTACACCAGTGTATTTTTTTGATAGAGTTACAATGAAAATTGCAAGGAATGTTACACCTAAAGAAGCATGAAGTGATGAGAAACCAAGGGAGAGTCATCCCAAAGTGTTTCTTTGCAATTTATGTGTACTTGTTTCTAAAAAACGTGCATAAGAACGAGGATAAAGGTTAGAATTATTTTTGATAGGGTACAATGGAGAGTCTATGGGATATCAAATTTTTTATTTGGAAAAATATACACTTAGCAGAGATGTTATATTTGAGGATGACTAAATCCAAGGTAATTCAAATGAAATTGAAGTGCCATGGCCTATTGAAGACATAGGTAAAAATGTAGCAGAAGAAAGAATTCCAATTCAGGAATAACGGAGAAATCAAGAATTCATTGATAATGAAGTCAATGATGTCAAAGTTAGTACTAAGGACATCACCAAAGCCCAAGAATATTTTGGAATGTTAATAGTGAGGACATCGTCAAAGCCCAAAAATATTTTGGAATGCTAGCAGTGAGAACATCATCAATGCCTAAGAAGATTCTGAAACAACATTTCTAAACATTAGATGGCTCAAAGCTACAACAACTACCTGAAAGCAGTAAAGGAAGCAAGAAATCAATAAGATTGCAATATTCAACTTTACAACAATTATATATGGCTTTGATCACAAATTCACCATAGTTCTAGTATAATGTGATTCAATGCACATGGAAAGAAGAATGGGACAAAGTAACAGAGGTGGAATGTGATTCCATACAGAGAAATGAAACACTGGAAATTAAGGATTTTCCTAAAGGAAAAAGTGCAAATGGTTAAATGGGTCTTCGAGGAAAAGTGCAAAGAAAATGGCTCAGTTGACAAGAAAAAGGGAAGACAGTGATAGTAGCATTTCTATTTCCTACTATTGAGGTGATAGTCAAGTCACCAGTCCTCCAAGATCATAAAATACAACCTATTCTTGTTATTGTCATTTGTCCTACTGGGGAGCTTTGAAGTCAAGATGTCGCAATGTACTCCTCTTCTCCTACTATGTAGTAAATCAATGAGACATCACATCATCTAATGAATTAATGAATCCACTAGAAATGCTGCCACAAAATTTGTTTCCGTAAACTAAACATTTGGAAATGAATAGGAAATTATGTATATGCATCATTAGAGGAAGTAAATAATGATAAAAAATTCAAATATGTTAAGAGGGAATGCCACTAAAGCATTTATTTTTTGAAAAAAATAATGCCGGATAACAATCATCCTTCAAAAAAAAGGTATAGGTATATGCATTGTTTTGATAGGGTTTTAAACTTAAGAAACCAATGACAACACTTCTAGAACAGTATATTTCCAACTATACCTATTTACCATCTCACCTATAGATACTAAGAGCCTTAATAACATCATGGTGTTGCATTTCAAAGAACTACACGTAAAAAATTGCAGTCGTCAGTAGCTATAGATGAGGGATGTAGTTTTCTAAGGAAGAAATTGATTCTTTGCACAATAAGGTCAATTCAACCTTGATGAAGTGTTCATAAACAACAAGGAGTAAAATTCAAGGAGTTCATGATGAAAAGTAAAGAACTGCATAGAAGTGGTGAAATGTGGGTAAGTATTTCACGATTATGTATTGAGCCTTTCTGAGAAAAAAAATCTCAAACCAATGTTGTCAAACCCCCAATGCTAAAGAAGCTAGTAATGTGTCATCTGCTAGGTGGGGACTGATTCCAAAATTCTAGAACTGTATGAATGCAAAAACTAGAATATAACTTAGAATCAGAGAGGAAAATATATAACAGTTACCTTATGACTTCTGCATTGGTGTGCTTGTTTAATTATAGTCATCGGGCTACCCACTTTTCCTTTAACACCACATATAACTTGTGAATATTTAAGAAAAGAGAATTAAATATACTTGGGCCAATTCATTTTCGACTGATCAACATACACATACTTATCCACTTTCCCAAACTATATGTTTGTTCTAAGTGCCATTTTTCATGGTTATTACTTTGGCATAGTTCAAAGTTAAGTTCATTATTGACATTTGATATGCATGTGTAGTTATTCTGCATTCAATATCAAACATGGGAGGTATATCAAACCTACTTCTGGATATCAAACCGGGCAATTATAAAGCTTGAGTTTTGCATAAGTATGAGTTTTAATATTAATATGTTGATATTTTGGGTTCTCAAGAAATGCACCATGCATTGGCAATCTCAACGTGAATGTGTCCATATTCAATGTATACAATGCACCATCACACATAGTTTCAATTAATTAACCCATCTCCACCTGGCTTCCACAATGCAACTTGATTCAAGTTCTAGTCAAGAGAAAATATTATAAAATAGATAATAAATAAGAAATACAGGAGAAACAACCCAATAAAAAAAATTGTTTCTAGGTTTGGTAAAGGGGGAATATTAATCTAGCACAGACTAGGGTCAATTAGTACTGAACCCAACTATTATGATGCTTGAGATTGCATATGCCTTAGTTCCAATATCTGATATGATGACCTTTTGGGTAAACTCAAGAAATGTGCTAGAGTTTGGAAACTTTAGTGTCCATGTCATGACAAGGGTTAGACAAACCTATGCCAGTATTCCTACTCAATGTGCCCAATTTATAGTCTAAATACAATGCACTATCAGCCCCACCATCACCTTGGTTGTAAAATTCCCTGCAATATCTTTCCGGGTTTATGTGAAATTTTCTTTCATATCTGTGTCAAAAAATTTTTCTGCGTACTATTTTAGGCACTTTAATAACAATTTTAATTCTTAATATACTCATATTAAATTACTTGCACCAAAAATAAACCACCCAAAGTTCAAACTTGCATATTCCAAGAATAATATTCACACAGGGCTACCAAATATAACTGAGAAATAAGAGTAACGAGTATTTATATTAATTCCCATAATGACATCCACTATAGCCAGAATACTACCAATATTTTATGTTGTCAATAAACACATCTAAATAAGGGAAATTGAATATAAAAACCTGGGACTGGTGCATTCTTTTTGTTGGTTGCTAGATGAATGTCTCACATGCAATGAAGAGTCCAGAAGTTCATTTTATGCCTAGATGTTTTCATTCACCCATAACAGTGATAAGGAACTCGTGTTTCCCTTAGTGAGTAGCAGTCAATACATGAGTTAGTGATGCCAGGACCTCTAGATAGCATAAACTAAGACTCATTTAGCTTATACGCAGTCTTCATGGAGTAATTTGCTTGGTCGTTGCAAGGGTGCACAATAGTTTTTATGTGGTTAGGAAACTTGCGCTAATCAATATGATTTCTTAGCCCTTCTCATTATATTCGTCCAATAGATGGAATGTGGAATATCGGCCCCCAAGCTCAGGTAGATGCGGCCCAACAACTCCAACCAGAACTGAGAACTTGTAAATGTATGTCTCAACTAGTAAAAGAATGTAGCTCAACTATAAAAATAAAAGGGGACTGATGTAGTGAAAGATTAAAGTTTCGTTTCTATCCCTTAGAAAATCATATGATGCCACCCAAAAATTTGAGGTGCTTCAGATTGGTAGTCGTGCCTATTTTTTCTTCACACTGAAACAAAAAAGAGCAAATCCAGTGCCCTTTCCCTTGGCGTTTGAAGAGGCAAGGGATGCAAATAAAATCCCTTCTCCGCAATGACCCTCTCCTCCAGTGAAATCTAAGATTCATCACATGACATCGAATTGGAGGGGAAATCAAAGGGTTTGGATCCAAGAGGAGTCACTGGGATGAGAAGGAGTGATGGGAGATGGAGCATGTTGGGCGACAGAATTTCGGGTGACATAATCACCCTAGTAGATATCCTTCCATTCAGATTGAGTCAGAGAGGATTGATCCCTAGACCTATCTGTAGATTTCTCAAATTTTGACACCTTTCATGCAACTTGAAGGTGGGTTTTCGAGGACCCACTTCGATTCCGAGAAGTGAAAGATTAAAATTTTGTTTCTAAACTTTAGAAACTCATACGATCCTTTCTTCCATTCAAAATAAAAAATTAGAGGTGTTGAATATGGTAGATGTTAATTTATCGGTTCAATTCCTTTTTTTATTCGAGTGTTATTCTTGGACATAATCATGATTTTCCTCTTGTTATTCAGGTGTTATTCTTTGACATAATCATGATCTCTATTCAGGTGTTATTCTTGGACATGACCATGACGTAACCTCACTAATGGCTAACTATAAAAAATCCCGAGGAAGAACTAGATAAACCGAAACAAAAGAATTAAGTTATAGGTCATGTCAAATGGAATACTAAACTAGCACAAAATCATCTAACCCCAACTATTCTAATCAATACTAAGACCAACTATTTTGAATATTTAGTTTGCATATGACTAAGTTCCAATATTTTATATGTTAATGATTTGGTTATATTTGATAAATACACCATAGATTGCCAACCTCAAGTTGACTACCATAACGAAATTTAGAGTATGCAATTATTTAATTTGATGACTTTAGTCTTTTGGAAACTACATGTAGTATATCTAGCTCAATGGTGCCCATGCAATAAATTCTTGTTGAGAAAGATCCATATTACTAAAAATTAGATTTGGTGCTTGTAGGTATTTGTATGTTCTATGGGGCTTGGATATAGCCAATATGTATGTCTTTCTAGGGGAAAAAAGAGATAGAGACTATGAAGAGTTGATTGGAGGAATGCATAAAACATTGATATTGAAAGGGATCGTCATTAATGGAAGTGAAAATATTTTGAGTAGTCTTATGAGTTATGGAAGTGAAGATGTTTTTCCTTAAGAAAGTCCAAATATAATGTCAGTTATTGTAAGTGATGATAAATAAGAATTCAAAAACCAATAAATAATTGAATCTCTACATTGGTTTGAGGGATAAATTTGCATCCTATCATATGTAGTTACTTCTCATTGTCATAAGTGATGATAAAAAAAAATTCAATAGCCAGCAAATAATTGAATTTGGATGCAGAGTTAGTCCATTGTATGTAGTTACTTCTCACTGTCATCGCTTTTTGACATTTGTAGATATGTGCATGAAGAAAATTCAAACCAACAATATATACTTCAAAGGAATTGTGAAAGAAATCTAATATTTATGAGCAAATTAGAGCTTATGTGGATAATAAAAAATCCCATTTTTGATCTAATGTAATAATTCCCACTGTAATATAAATGAATTCACTTAAATTTCTTCGATAATGTTTCACATTTCATTGTCAATCAATCAAATCTAGAAGTGAGGGACACCGGGTTCATGAATTACCTAGTGAATATAGTGGCATGCCATTAGGCCAACCATCAAGATTCACTTCTTCACAGGCATAAATAAGAGGTTTGGGCGAGGTGAAATTTATGGGTTAACCAAAAACTAACTGTGATGCATCCTTCCAAGACATTTCTCCCACAAGTGAAGGCACCCCACATCTTAGGAAGAGTTGGAATGAAACCTTAAACAATTGTTGATACACACCCAAAAAAGGAAGAACATAGCATTTAATGCAACATTTACCTATCATTTACACTAAAATAAAAATGGAGAGAATGATAATAAGTGTAACTGATCTATCCCTCTTGCATGCACAACTTCTCTACTCAATCAAATGCCAATATAGGAGGCCTTACTAATAGAAACAAGTAGATGTAGAAAAAAATGAAAGATAGAAGGATAACTTGAAGAATGAGAATGAGCATACATGCTAGGATGAATTCTAATTGCAAGCATATGAAAAAAACCCACTTTAGCTGTGCATAACAAACAACCCTAACATTAAAGATGGCTGCCAATTTCTTTAGATCTGGAGTTAGTTGACCAATATAAATGCTACAAAATCTAGATCTATGTAGTAAAAGACATTAAGCAGTAAATAAAAGAAAGAGTTTATCCATCCATCCAATAGAGAAGACAAGAATATTTTTAAATATTTTTTTTGTATTTTTGACAACTGGGAAGGGAACATAGAAAGATGTTACCAGGCCCCCTCAATGGGATGGGTTCTTTTATGTCCTCAACAATTAAGATCTAAGTTCTCTCTCTCTTGATGGTGTATAAAACCCAGACAAAAAATGGAACTCAAGGGGAGCTCACAAGAAAAATGGTAGCTAAATATGACAATGATGGAAGATCTAAGTCAGACCAAATGTATAGATCCAACATGATCTTTAGGCAACAAAAGGTAGTGAGTGAATGGAAAAGCCCTTCTATTTATAACAACATATTAAGTTAGTCTAGATATTGGTGCATAATTAAAATATTATTAACCAAATATAGATCCAACTTTTATGGAATATTTTATTATATTTGTTGGAGGGAAAAATAATTTGAATTTGGTCAAATCCCTTTATTTGTAAATAATAAATAAATAAATGATTTATTTATTATTTTAAGAGTGTGGTTGAGGAATAATTAAATAAATAATGATTTATTCAATTATTTATAAATGATTTAGTCAAATTTAACAAGGAATATTATTTAAATAAGGTTTAAACAATTATTTGTAAAAAATAATAAGATAAATAACGATTTATCTAATTTATTTTCCTGTTTTGGGTTAAATATGACCAGGAATATTAATTAAACTGTTGTTTAACTAATTATTCCTTGAGGAAAATCAAACAAATATGGATTTATTCAATATTTCCTCATGGAGTTTCCTGTTTAGACCATAAACAACTTAATAAATTATGAATTACTAAGTTATTTTTCATAGCGAAATAAATTTTACTTAGGGTAAAATTGGTCCTACATGGTGTACTTTGGTCCATCTAATAGTAAGAGGGTATATGACCAAAAATTGGTGTAACAGATTCCCCCCTCCCTAGCGTGCAAGCATTAGGAGCTAATCATATAACCGAAGTACGTTGTAAGAACTCAATCACTAGAAACCGAAGGGGAAGTCAGAGAGAGAGAGAAATATAAGGTAGACCAATGCGCTAGAGGACAAGACCTTGAGGAGGCGAGACTTACAAGTGCGACAAGTCTCTTTTACAAGTGAGTGGTTGTGCTACAAGAGGCGAGGGAGGCATAACTATGACCGCCAAGACAAAGTACAAAGAATAATGCGTCCAGTAAACAAGGGAATGAACTATATAGTACATGTTGGCATGAACATGAGCCAGATAAAAGCATGATTATGGATCCCACATACATAATATTCTTGGGATAATAGCCCAGAATTATACAATAATATCTGAGTACATGAGATATAAGTACAACCAAAGAGGCCCTATAAACAAGAGAGGGCTCTGAAAATCTAAGTGATACATGCAAACTAAAAGGCGTAGCACGTGGATGAGCCCGAAACCATCAAATCTATGGAAATGCATCGAAGGCTGTAATGAAGAGGTCATCTAGGCATGTGGGGGGCTACCTGAAGGGCCACCCCCTCATGAGGTCTGAAACATCTTACACACACCCGAGAATCACTGGTACCATCTGTTGCATCATTGAACTATCAAGTATATGGATCTTGATCATGCCGTAAGGAGCTGGAGCTGAGAAACAATCAAGTCAAAGGGAAGTAAGGAGTCCCTTTGCCTGATCTGAGGCACCAAACAAGAGTGGAAGCTGGAACCAAGGTACACCACCCTCTAGACCTGTCTTCTGGAATGAATGAGCTGATGTCGATAGAAGGAGGTTCGCCATAGGTGAGGCAATAAGGGGTCGTCAACTAAGGCACGAGAGATAATAGTAGAGTGACTGACAGACTGACACCAAGGATGATGATGGAATGGGGGGTGCTGAGTAGCGGGATGACAAATTCCCTTGTTAGAGCATGAAGGGAATGGATGACCTGGAAGCAAGTGACATAATGTCAAAGGGGACAGGCGATAGTAGGACTGAAAGCCATAATGTGTGACACGAGAGAGGAACCAAGCAATTAAGGATGGAGGACTATAGCGAGATACGAAGAGACTCGGGATAGACTCCATGGATGCGATGATGAATCAAATTAGATGCTCTAAACAAGGGCAACTCAATGATGCTGCCAAACAGAAAAGGTCCAGTGGGAACCATAAATACATGAGTACAAGATGGTTACTCATGACGAAAATTGACACAAGCATGGAAAAGTATGGAGGCAAAGTGGTGCCCCAAGTACAAGTGTTGCAAGTGAAGAAATTTGATTTTTAGGAGTGGTGAAGTGATCCTTCTTGGAAAAAATGTGTCCAGATTAAGTATCAAATCACAAAAATCTAAAGGATACCCATTTTGAGAGTTCGGTGAGAGATTTCCAATAGTACAGACGGTTTGTCAAACTGAGCTACAGTTTGGCCGCAGTGGGAAAAAGAAAAATCAGGGGTTTCTCTTTTAATAAGGCATTTTCCCTTGGAATTCACTCATTTTCAAGTGTAGCAGTGGTGAATGTAGAGAGGAGAAAAGGCCCTAAAACTTCCGGTGATCGTAGCGGATAAATCGACCGTTGGAATCAAGATCCGTTAGTTGTTGGTAAGAGGCCTTACTCTACTCTTTCATTTAAGGGAATCAAAATTTCAATTTAAGCACCCAAAGCTCATGAAAAGGCCAGGTTACACTTTTTGGGGTCTGTTCTGCGACCTAGGTTGTAGGTGCTGGGTAGAAAACTGTAACCTGTCCCAAGAAATGACCTAAAAAGTGCAACCTGTCAGAAAAAGGGGGTTTTAGTGCTGTTTTTGGCTGAGAGCTAGGATTTTTATGGTTGAGGGGCATAGGTGCCCCCAGGCATGTTATGGTCATGCCAAAATGTATTTAGAAATAGGGAATCTAAACACATTTTTATGATGTGGTGTGCCATTTTTTTTCGTTATGGTTATGTAGTTCGAGAAAGGGAATGGAGGATTACCAATATCTGTGGGTACTGCATATATGAGGCAAACGGAATTAATTTTTTGGGTTGGCATACGTGGTGTAACTATCCCAAAGAGTGGATTTGGAGATAATGAATCGGTGCTCTCTTAGAAAACCCACAGGTTGGTCAACAACAATGTCTAGGGGACTAGGTTGCTGATGTAAAATGAAGGAATGATGAGGGGTGTCATCCCTAGAGTGATCTGAAGTGATATGGGACTCTAGAGGTTCTTCTGAATGGGGAAGAATAATGGTACTAGATTCGACACTACTAGATACACTAGGAGAGTTGTGGAGATTTGCTTCTCCTGGACTCAGAAATATGGGTGCCCCCTTACCCAAAAATTGGGTGTCAATGTAATGGCCATAAAGTGGATGTGGTTCGAATGCATGGGTTCGATGTAAGGGGGGATAGATAAAGTCAGTGGTGGTGACTTCTTCCATAATTTCGTCATCATAATAGAAGATGGGGTGACTAGAGGAAGAGAGACCACATGGCGCGGTGAAGCTACTTGACTCATCATCATGAGAAGAAAGGTTCACATGCGCATCATCATGGGGGGTGATGGAAGAAAAAGCAGATAAGGGATCCACTAATGTTGAGCTAAGGGTGATCGCTGAAGGGAGGTCGAGAAAAACAGAAGGGGAAGTCTCAGAGGGAGCTTCTACCGTGGATCTCATGAATGATGATAGGTAGAGGATGGTGGCCGCAAGTTTTGTCATCTAGATTTCAAGAGGGGGAATGTCAATGGGAGGGGGTAAATCCTCAAGTTGGACCAAAGCATACTAGGCAAGGACGGGAGAGGCGGACTGGTTTTGTTTAATCTCATACTCCCGAAATACCTCCAAAGAAGCGCGGTAATGCTTGAGGCGAGGAAAATGGTGGGTATAATGGCCATGTAGATCAAACAAAGCACAAGGTTATTTAGTGTGAATAGTATCGAGGTTCTTGGCTGCCGTCAAGGAAGAAACAGAGGCTTTAGGGACCATAGACTTAGGCAACGCAACTTTGACCATGGGCTTCATACGAGGCAATTCAGGACCGCATGACCGACAACATCACACAAAGCACACACGGGGGGGGGGGGGGTACAGTTTGGAGGTTGAGGAGGAGCAGGGTTTGTGAGGGGAGCCTTGTCTTTAGGTGACTTCTTGCAAATTTTTCCTCCTTCACCTGAAGCTATCACAACAAGAGGAGGTTCCTGTTGAGGTGGCTGAGGCACGATAGGAGAGGGAGGGGTCATGGGGACCGGTTGAACTGAAGTCAAAGAAATATAAGGTTTGGGCTAACCAGGCGGGATAGCGACTGGGGGATCAATGTACCAGACTAGGGTCCCCAGAGTCAAGTTAGGAAGAGATAAGGTAGCCATAACAGGTACCGAAAACACTTCAGGAGGGGGAGCTAATAACGGTATCTGACTGGAGGGGTAATTGCCAGGCATGACAACTCTCAAATGGTTAAGTCTAGGAGGAACCATGACAGGAGGGTAGAGAGGTCCATGAATACTAGCTATAGATGAATGGCCTTGAGGAGGGGGTCCTGAAGGCTGGGTCAAAGTGCTAGGAGTAGGTTGCGGAGGGCGGGGCTGCTGACTAGTTGAAGCGAGTCGTTTGAGGGAAGTCTGAGATGATTGCATCATGCAAATGTTCGACGAGCTGGGATCAGAGACAAGAGGAGGAAGACCAGGGAAAGAACCAAGAAAATAGGAGTCTTTGTAGACTCCAAGTGAGAAAATGGTAAAAGGTTTGATGGTTTTCTTATTGGCCACAAAAGAGATGATGAACTCGGGGGAGGTCTGAGACTTCGGTTCATAATATGTCAACTCGTCAATGGTGACTATATTTCCGTTATGAGGAAAGGAAATCTTGCGGTGAACTGCAGATGGGACAACAGACATCATATAAGTGTAGCTCTGGCCTAATAAAATGTTGTAATCTAAGGGGGCATCAATGACTTCTACATGAACATAAACAACCTTACCTACAAGAGTAATAGGACAATTATGAAACCTGCCAATGGGTTGGGAAGAGTGGCCATCCCATGCTCAGAGGGTGATAGTAGAAAGGGCCAACTTAGGTGATCCAAGTTGCTTCCAAACCGAAGCAGACATCACGCAGGTGGATGCCCCCTCATCAATGATACAACGGGAGATGTTGGAATTCTGAATATTGATGGGAATTTGAAAGGCACCGGAAGAAGGAAGGGGAGGATGTTCTGACCGGTCAGCATCGAAGACGATCAAATGATCATCTGAAGGATCCACAATAGCTATGGTATTTCACAGATATTTTCATTGTGAATGGCACTTCTAGAGGAGTTCCAGCGTTGATATGGCAGTAGGATATTGTGCCAAATCATCTACTATAATATACGAATGGGTAGCTTTTCGAGAAGCAGCATTTCGGCGTAATGGTCCCTTGGGGATCTTGGTATGAACCTCTACCTTAGGCTGAGGGATCTGTAACGGACCATTGGTTGTCAAAAGAGGCTCTATGGAACCTGAAGAAGGGGGCTTGGGGGCAGACGTAGCAGGAGGCTTGTTGTACTGACGGGACTGAGTTTGAAGGTTGAGGTCAACTGTAACAGGTTGGTCAGAGTTCATCATGAGAATCTAGTAATCAGAGGTACTAGATGGAGGAGGTTGAGTGGCCGCTTGACCTTGAGCTGGTTGGGTAGCCACGAATCCTTGCTGAGGGAAAGGATGGGTAAACATAGCTGGCTAGATAGGTGTAGCATTGGGAGGAACCGAAGGGAGGCTTGATGTCCTTGCGATGCTACTTGAGTCTCCCACATTTGACACATTTTTGGTAAAAGAGGACAATCATGGGTGTAATGACCATAGACACCGCAACAAGAACAAGGTTTATTCATGCAAACAAGCATGTCCTGCTTGGGCTGAGTGCCCTGTTGCTGGTTAGTAGTGTTAGGTGCATTCCCTTGGGGATTAGGTCCTAGATTATTGGGGGCAGATTGATTTTGGGTTCCTTTCTTGTTCTTTTTGGAAGTAGGAGGATTAGTCGTGCCCTAATGTGCATACGCCTGCCCCTGGGAGGGTGGTGGTTGTTGTTACAGGGGTTGAGAAGGCAAGGGATGCAGGGGTGATAATTCTCGATGAGATGGAGCACCAATATGTGGATACAGATAATAAGGAGGTTGGGAAAAGTTGTGGTAAACAGGTTGGGAAAAAAGAGGAGGCATTTTGTATCCTAGATACAGATAATAAGGAGGTTGGGAAAAAGTGTTGGAGGAGCTGGCCCTTGCCTGAAGGAAACCATAACCCATGGGAGGATGAGTGTACAGGTGAGAAAGGGCTCCAACGATACCATCGACGGCATGGAATGCCCTCGGTGCATTGGCACCATCGGGTCTAGGGAGATCAGGTAAGATGGTATAAACATAACCAGACTCTGTGTACATCAGGTCATATTTTAACGCAATCTGGAGAGCAGCTTATTCGGTTTGAGGGAAATGAGATGCGACATCTTTTCCAATAGCAGGAAAAAGGGATCTGAGGAACCATTCCATGTAGACATGGTTTTCGAAGGTAGGGACTTGACATAATTTATTTTATCTTCACCATTCCTAGACACGATCGGATAGGAAGGTCGCAGACGATTGACGGAAAGAGGTCAAAAGTTCAGTACCAATGTCATAACGAAGGGGAAGCTGGAAATAAGATAGAAAATTATGGGAAAGAGTCACAAAAGTGGTATGAGAGGATGATGAGTGATCAAAATACCACTTAGAATATTCTCGAGTAAGCATACGTTGGAACAACCGAAGACTGACAGAGTCGTTGGTAATGGAGTTAGACGAACACCACCTGAGGAAATATTGAACATGCCCTGTAGGATCATTGCCAGCAAGACCTTCAAACTTGGGGATGTTTGAAGGGAGCTTGGTTGGCATAGCAGGCCAACCAATGTCATGGTGTATGGGGTCATTTATCAACTGGTTAAAATCAGGAAGAATGAGGCCTTCCATATAATGGAGAAAGGGAGCAGTCAGGATAGTTCCTGTTGTGGTCCCACTAGTAGTATTCCCAACATTAGGGTTGGGGATACCACTAGCATTAGGTCCTGAACCAGACATGGTGAAGGTGACATGGGGAGAATTGGGGATGGAACCAGAAGGGGAACCCAATGAACCAGAAGCGGAGTTGGAATGGGGACTCGATGGAGGACTAACTTGAATCCTATGCGGAGGAGTAAGTTTTCCTAACGGAAACCGAGGATGAAGTCCAAGAAGTCTCCAAGATAAACTCCTTGAGGGCATAATGATGGAATAACAAACAGGGATCATAAAAGGAAAAGAGACCAATAAGGGCAAGGAGGTTCAGGATCAAATGATTACATTGTCGAAACAAGGGTAAGGAGGTGCAGGATCAATTGATTACAATGTTATAGTATTTTCCTGGCAGTGTTAACCATGCGCTGCTTCACTTAGGTGTGTGCATTAAGTGTGTTAATTTTATTTTTTAAACCCAGAAGTTTGTAGAGAAAAAGGAAAAAGTGTGTCGTATAACTGTAAATAAATCTGCAGATAATAGTAAAGTAAACTGAATATAAGAGAAAATAAATAGCTAAATATGCATTAATCTAAACCCAAGGAGGTGGGCTTCTCAACAACTAGTCTGTGGGTGGGAAAAAATGTAGTCAAAACACACCAAAATAGCCAATGGATTTAAAATCGAGAGGGACAATGATCTAAAGGTTAGATTTGCTGGAAATAGGTGCAGAAAAAAACAAAGAACCAGAGGGAAAACTGCTGCAAATGAGGTGCCGAAAGGCTACAACCTAAAGGGAAATGGAGGGGATGCTAGAGGAGGACCAAAAAAAACTGAAAAGAGGTGTTTTGGATGGATTAATAACCAATCTGAAATGGATCTGAAGGTAAGAGATCAGATCTGAAAAATGGCTGAACACACTGAAATTTTAGACGACTTGCTTTAGCTAAACTTCTTCTAGAAAGGTGAAACCGTACTGAAGCCCTAGGGGGCTAGGTTCCCACTTCGACGAGTAAAAAAAAGCAAGTACAGGTCCAAAACGGGCGGAGATGGAGGTTAGAAAACCCTGAATAAAGACCCATACAAACCCAAAAAAATCTCAGAAAAATTTCTGCAAAAAGTTCAGGTCGCAGTTTCTGACCTAATTTCTGTAGAGGTCACAAGTTTGGCACTATTTTCTGTGTCCTGGAGGTTCAGGTCATATATTTTTGCCCAAAAATTGCAACTTGCACTTCCGGCACCCTCAGGAGTAGGTTTTAGAAACAATTGTCGTCTCAGTTGCGGCTGATACCTGTCACCTGCGCAATAGGTCCGAAAACATACAAAAGTTAGAATTTTTATTGTTTTAGTGTTTTATAGGTTAAGAACAACATCAAGAAAATCAAAACAAGAAGCTGAAAAGAAACCCTAGGGTTTGAAGCAACTAGTCATGCAGGGATTTGAAAAATGAAGGAGGTCGTAATCGTAAACCCTTGTGGAGTTGCCAGTTGTTAGGATGAATTCCAATCGCAAGCGTATGAAAAAATCCCACTTTACCTGTGCATAACAAATAGCCCTAACGTCAAAGATGGCTGCCAATTTCTTTAGGTCTGCAGTTAGTTGACCAAGATAAATGCTACAAAATCTAGATCTATGCAGTAAAAGACATTAAGCAGTAAATGAAATCAAGAGTTTCTCCACACATCCAATAGACAAGACAAGAATATTTTTAAAGAATTTTTTATTTTATTTTTGACACCTGGGAAGGGAACATAGAAAGATGTTACCAGACCCCCTCAATGGGATGAGTTCTTGTATGTCCTCAAAACTTTATATTTAAGATCTCTCTCTCTTGATGGTGTAGAAAACCAAGACAAAAATTGGAACTCAAAGGGAGCTCACAATAAAAATGGTAACTAAATATGACAATGATGGAGGATCAAAGTAAGACCAAAAGTATATATCTAGAGTGATCTTTAGGCAACAAAAGGTAGTGGGTGAATGGAAAAACCCTTCTGTTTATAACAAAAAATTGAGTTAGTCTAGATATTGGTGTGTAATTAGAATATTATTAACAAAATCTAGATCCAACTTTTATGGAATGTTTTATTATATTTGTTGGAGGGAAAAAGAATTTGAATTTGTTCAAATTCCTTTATTTGTAAATAACAAATAAATAAATGATTTATTTATTATTTTAAGAGTGTGGTTGAGTAATAATTAAATAAATAATGATTTATTCAATTATTTATAAATTATTTAGTCAAATTTAATAAGGAATATTATTTACATAAGGTTTAAATAATTATTCCTAGAAAATAATAAGATAAATAATGCTTTATCTAATTAATTTTCCTATTTTGGGTGGAATATTAATTAAACTATTGTTTAACTAATTATTCTTTGAGGAAAATCAAAAAAATGTGGATGTATTCAATATTTCCTCACGGGTTTCCTATTTAGACCATAAACAACTTAATAAATTATGGATTACTAAGTTATTTTTCATAGTGAAATCAATTTTCCTTAGGGTAAAATTGGTCTTACATGGTGTACTTTGGTTGATCTAATAGTAATAGGTTAGATGAACAAAGATTGGTGTAACAATACCTATGGAGTTTGGGTTCATATCTCCATTATCATTGGGATGGAATTGGGTTTTGGGCTTCTTGTCATGATCCATTCATGAACACCTGCCACCACTTTTCACAAAACCTCATTTTCTATCTCTTTTATCCTGACTTATTTTATTACTAGGGACAACCACAAATGTAGATAGATATCAATAGCAACAATAGGCACCGAGGACATCAGAAAATTCCTCCCTCGCTCATGTTTTCCACTTTTTTTTCATTTGAATGCCTAGTAAATGGAAATCTTGAACATGTCAAACACCTGCCACAACGTTTCATGGAACCTCCTTTTCTATATATTTTCTCACGACTCCTTCTATTTCTAGGGATGACCCCAAATGTAGATAGATATATGTATAACCTATAGGTGCCAAGGGCATTAAAAAAATCCTCCCTCGCTCACGATTTCCACTTTATTTTCATTTGAATGCTTATTAAATAGAAATCCTGAACACTACGACGTGTCAATGAGGGAACTTGATATTTTGGTCTTCTTTGGTTTTTAGTATGTGCAAGTTGTTGTTCTGATAGAGGTGTACAAAGGTGGTATTGAAGGAAGTATTTCTAGGGGTGGAAGTGCTTCTGTGTGGAATTTTGTATTTCTAGTGCTTGGTCTGGAAATTGGTGCGCCTGGTGGTTTGGTGGGTGGTTCTTGGTGTCTAGTGGTGACAAGAGAGTCGCCCTTTTGGAATACATAGAGTAGATATCCTAGTGTGGGTTGTGTGAAGCTTCTTGGGAAGCATTATCTTAGGGTGTGTTCCTCCCGCCTTCTCATTCTCCAGTTTTTCGGGTTCTTGCCGAGTTTCCCAACACGTGGCAGGATGGTAGCTGGGACATAGCGTGTGGTTTCCTAAGGAAATTTAAGGGTGAAGAGAGATCTGATTTTTGGGTGTGGTGGTAGGGGAATGATCCAGTAGATTGGAATATGATAATGGTTGGAGTTGGCCCTCCTTGTTTTATCACAATGCGACCATCCTCACGGCACGGGAAATCCTCACCCCCGGCCAAGCATGGATCTATTGGCTTAGATGCTATGGATATAGTGGTGGTAAGAGCATGCCGAGGTGGTAAGATCGTTGGTCACACCCAGCTTGCTGGTGTGGGAATGCGAGGTGGTCATGGTGGAGGAAAACAAGCCTCCTGTGGTGGTGGAAGTGTAAGGTCACAAAAAACGCACCATCGGGGTGGTGGAAAGAAAGGAGGAAAAAATAACTAGGGAACTTGTAGGTGTGTAGCTCCTGGCCCATGGTAAATTCAACATTGTTTTCTAGAAAACTATCGGTACCTAAGTAAAAATCTGATGGATCAGGTGGACGCAGCGAAATGGGTTCATAGGGAGTAGCATGTTGAGTAAATGGCGACTTTGGATAAGATGCACTACTTCAAGTGCCAGGTTAGGGAGCGAGTATTGGTGGTTGTCTAGCGAGGCCAAAACCACCTTGTAGAAAAAGTGGAAAATTTGGACACTTGGCTTGCACACTTTGAAGGGCACGTCCATTGCAACTTCTGTCCACCATCCCCTCTAGGAACAACCCTGTAAAACCCAGCTTCCATTACGTCGAATGACTAGTATTCTCTCATGTTTTTTTTATGCATTACATGTATTTTGGTGTCTTTTACCCTCTCATTTATGGATTTTTTCCTTAGCCTCATTTTTGTATTTTTGTCATTTGTTGCAAACATTGATCAACAAACCTAGTTGGGGTGAGACAACCTGCTTTTTGATTTGTTGGTTGTACATATTTTTTAGCATATGAATGAATATCCACTTACAAAAAGAAATTTTATGTTTATCTATTCATTAAATTCAAATATGAAGATTTGACCTTAGATTTAAAACAAGAGCCACATTTTTAACAGAAATCAATGAAGTTTAAAGATTAAAATTTATGGTCAAAGGAATATAAATATACATATTGATTTTACTATATAAATATTACTTTTACTAAAGCTATAATGAAGGCATTAGTGTAAAGTAGATATATGATACATGGAATTATGTTAATTGTAGATAAATCCATCTACAATGTTAAAATTTAGAGACAAAAGAGTATTTGGAATTTTAACATTGCAGAATGACTAAAAGACCCCTTTGTATCTAAATATTAACAATGCATACGAATTTAGAGACTCGTTTAGTGAAATGTAACACTTCAGTATCAAAATTGCAAATTTTCATTTATGGAGTGACACAATTAGAAATTACTAACATAAATGACTAATTCATATACTTTTTGTACTTGTTATTTGGTCATATTTTTATTCTTGGACTATAATAGTCATTTACATTAATCATTATTAATTTTTTCCCATATTATCTAGTCATATATTTTATTCCTAGACTAAATTAGTTATTTAAGTTAGTCACTTTTAGTTTAGTCATTTATTATTTAGTCGTATATTTTATCCCTAGACTAAATTAGGCATTTAAGTTAGTCATTTTTACTTTAGTCACTTATCATCTATTCGTATATTTTATCCCTAGAATAGATTAGTCATTTAAGTTAGTCATTTTTAGTTCAGTCACTTGAAATTTATGAAATTTAGTACTATTTCACTTGAAATAATTGCAGTGACTAACTTTTTTAGTCACCTAGTCATTAATTTCATCATTTTCTACTAGTGTATATAACTTGATACTTGTAACACTATACATTAAACTATATATATATATATATATATATATATATATATATTGCTCATGTGAGATACAAATTTTGGACATATTTTACTGTTTGGATATATATAGTTTTAAAGTACATTTACTCTTGTTAAGAATGATTTTAAATTTTGGGTAGTTACATTTGGCATGTGATCACATGTTGTGATATAATGTTTTGTTTTACGATATAATGTTTTGTCTTTAAAATTCAAGTTGTCATTTTATTTTTTATTTATATAAAATGAATCTCTAGATGGAAATTTCGAATCACATTTTCACAATGTGTATATTTTGGATGGTTGAACTACATTTCGCATGTGATTGTGATATAATGCTTTGTTTTTAAAATTCAAGTTTCCGTTTTATAAACTTGTTAAAAATATAAAATGAATCTCTCTAGATGGAAATGTCAAATTACAAACCATATTTTGGATAGTTGAACTACATTTGGCATGTGTTCAAATGTTGTGATATAATGTTTTGTTTTTAAAAATCAAGTTTTGGATGGTTGAACTACATTTGGTATGTGATTGTGATATATTGTTTTGTTTTTCTTGGATAGTTGAACTACATTTGGCATGTGAATTAATGTTGTGATATGATGTTTTTTTTTAAAACTCAAGTTTTGGATGGTTGAACTACATTTGGCATGTGATTGTGATATAATGGTTTTTTTTTTTTGGATAGTTGAACTACATTTGGCATGTGTTCAGTAATGTTGTGATATAATGTTTTATTTTTAAAACTCAAGTTTTGGATGGTTGAACTACATTTTGCATGTGATTGTGATATAATGTTTTGTTTTTAAAATTCAAGTTGTCATTTTACAAAAAAAAAATGTTCACATGAATATATGTACATAGAAATGATTTAAGTACATGTTTGAATACATGTTAAAAATATTCTGATACATACATATATATATATATATATATATATATATATATATATATATATATATATATATATATATATATATATATATATATATATATATATAAACAATCATAAGATTCTAGGTCTTCTTAGATGTGTCAAACAATCATTAAATTTTAAAATTGCATTCTAGAACATATATATCTGGTACGTGCAACATTTTTCATCAATTCACATAGAAAAGCTACTTTCAGTTGATAGTAAACTAGAAATTACAAAACACGTACCACACATTTTGCATTCAAGTATGAATATTATAATTTACCTCTAATAGACACACACGTCTAAAACAAAATCATGAAACTTCAAATTTTCATTATATCAACTATGCTAGATACACAGATATGTACATTTTTCAATAATGACATTATGAAAAATTGTACCAGAGAATGTATGAAATCGTTTAGACCAGACAATCTAGACATGTGTATGTGTACATGTGTATAAATTACTCGTGTGCATGTACCAAAACAATGTACATGTGCAAACACTTGCACATATAGAATAACAAGCCAGTTCAATTTTTAGTTGAGTTCTCGAATTTTTAAAACATGAATCCAAAGAGAATAAATTGCTGGGCATTTGAATCAAAAAATTCCAATGGAAAATCATCTTCAATGATCTGTTCATGATCAACTTTTGACATTTTCCATTTCTTAATTTTTTGTTTTTTCATTTGATTGAACTTCTATCAAATTTATGTGTGTTTCACACACCAAGTGACTATATTGACAACTTATGACATCACGTTCATAGTCTTCAAAGCAAACAAAATCCCCATTTTGACTAGTTTTTCTGAAAAAATAACCTTTCAGTATAATAGACCCTCTTTCATATATAAACTCGCGATCATTATATTTTTCTAATAATTTCATCTTTCCTTCAGTGCAACACATCAAATGATACATCAAATTTTCGTCATTGATAGTAAGTGTAATTACAGCAAAAACATCTCCTGCACAATAAAATGAACGTATGTATTCAAATTTAGATCATAATTAACATGAAAAATTAACTTTAAAATTAACATTCATGTACTTGATTTTATTATATTTTTCTAGATCTCTATCATTTGAAAGCAATTGAAATGTTACCTTCTCTAACAATATCAGAAACTCGATCACCATAAGATGATATTGTAGTCTCCTCTAATTGCATTTCTTCAAACATTGCAACAAACATTTTCCCCTTTGTATTTAGCTCTTTATGTTGCCAATCTTTTACATACATTTTTTTTTCACAAACATCATTGGATTCTGTGTTGTCTATGTAAACATGACAAAAACAAGAATATTTTATTTTATCCAATGCAAACACATTTGTGGACAACTTTGTTTTAATTGAATGCAATTTTCGAGTCCCTTTTATAGTTTCAATATCATTTCCAATCGATCTATCTACATCTTCGACCCCAATATGCCAAAAAATCCTATATGGAAAATTCAAAGAAGAATATAAATATGATATCAAAATACCATCAAAGATAATCATTGTGATAAATGTACACTATTTAAAATTAGAAATCTAATAAAAATTAAATTGAATGTACCTTCACACTTCCCTTGATCAGTTAGTCTCATGACTTAGTGTAGTGATGCACCATTGAATAACTTCTTTAGATGAGAAAATTCGGTTTGAAGAGGGGTCCATTTGATATCCTCAAAGTGCTCGTTTTATGCATGCCCCTACACCATCATGTCCTCCTTTTCCATGACCAGTCTGAAAGAACTTCCAACAATGTTTAATGTAGGTTTTCATATGAAGATGACACAACCAAAAGAATGATCGTGAAGATTTGAATTGACCCATGCATCCATCTGACCATATCCAATGTTTATTGAATTTTATTCCATGACTTTTCAAGGAGTCATAAATCTTTCCAAAACAGTGTTGTACAAAATATATATCATGTGTATAATCGTCACTGATATAAAAGTGATATTCTTTAATAACATGTTGATTTTCACTGGTGCTTCTATATGATCAACATTTTGTTCACTATGTCTATATCGAATATGGACGAGCATGGAGACTTGGTCAGAATGATAGTATTCACTCTGAATTTGTTTTTGTGGAACAAATGTGTAGTTTTCTATAAAATCAATTACTGACAAAATGGTCCCTAGTGGAAAAACTTCATGGGGTTTTTTGAATTGCAAGTCCTGCCATCGAGCTCTATTGGAATGTGTGGTGTATTTATAAATTTTTGCCTCAAAATTTCTCAAAAAATCTATCACAAAAATATCTTCATATTGTAAATCAATTCTTTTGGCACTTGAACCTTGAATCAATGTAGGGATATATTCATATCTCTTCCATTTCACTTTCATGTTGGAAAATGATTTATTATTTATATTAGTATGATATTTGTTTTGAAATTTAGTCAAATTTCCACAATCATTGCATTTTTTACCACCAACACATTTATTTTGGTAAAATAATTCATATTTTTCTCTTCCACATAAAATTTGAGATATGAATTGATGGATAGTGGAAGGAGGAGGTGAATCTTTCCAAAATTTTCTACCAAAATTAAGGAATGTGTCATAATATAACTGAAATTCCACATGATAACGACAACAACAAGTGTCGTGTATGGTGATAGGTTTTACATACCATGGTTTTTGTTGCAAAAAATCACTGATTAAGACATCAATTTCACGATTCTTTTCTTTGAACTTGTTGAACAACTCTATCTGAGTCATGAGTGGTGTCCAAGAAATATTTTGGATGTTCTTTGTATTGATTTTGCACTATTATTCTTCGCATCACATCCCTTTCTTATGGCGAAACATGTGAATTTTTCATCCAATATTCATATATATATATTTTTTAACATTTTCTCCAGGTCTATCTTTATATGGTTTCCTACAAATAGCTGTCCAACAAGAGATTTCATCATTTACATCTATTTTCAGCCAAAATTAATGATGTTTGTGCAAAGTTTTTCGCGAGGTTCCTAATGCTCGTGCCATAGATTTTACCAAGCGAATCTCTTTAGTACTTGATGAAACCAGTGCCATATGTATTTCTCTACATACATCTGAAACATTTTTCTGTCTATATATATTCTAATTGAATTTATAGCACTATTTATATTTTGTATCACATTTTCCTTCATTTTTTTTTTATATTTTGTTGATTTTTGAATACCCAATAAAGTCGTAGCTTCTTTTAATTTCCTCAATGTTAGGAGACCTTTCAAAAATTGGGCTTGAAATGCCACATTTCCCTTTATGAAGTACGAATAAAAAATGTGATTAACACGATATCGTATAACGTGGTCAAATTTTTTATCTCCATATGTGTGAGTGTCAATATTTTCTAACATCTCATCATCAATATTGATTTTATCTGTACATATTCGAATTAATAGTACATAAATAGTTTACATACTCAATAAATAACTAAATTAATAAATATGTATAATTTCAATAATACGTGCATGTGTTCAACACACACACACACACACACACACACACACACACACATATATATACATGGTGATTCTATTTCTTCACTCGAATTTCTTTCAACATTTTCACCATATTTGATCATTGGTTCGATATCTCTTTCACTTTCTCTTTCAAAATTTTGTATCTCATCGTCAATGTTTTGAGGAATTTCTCTCTCTGTTTACATTGCAAAATATTTTTCAAATTAGTTCATCAAATAAAAAATAAGCTTCACAATTTACACTAGGAAAATTTTAAATATCAAATTTATAATATTTACATTTACATACCTCCTTCAACTTCTAGTTGAGGTTGATTTTCCCTTTATATATTTGAGCATTTTTCTCTCTTTTCTTTTGCGATATTCTCTCCAATGTTCTCTACGTTCCTCAAGGTCTCTTGTTCGATCATATTTTATATTTCAATTCCTTCGATTTCCCATGATAATTGAGTATGAAGTTCAAAAAATTTCCTTCAAAAATTTAGACAAAAACTCGATTAGAAAAAACATCACAAAAGATTTAATTTGAAAAAAAAATCATTTTAAAATTTTTGCTCAAAATACATACTTCAATCCAAAACACTTACTTTAAAAAATTCAAGAAAAAAATGTCTTCTAATAATTAAATGAAGCTCAAAATATTTCCTTAGTTTTGCAAAAAAAATTCATTTAAAAAGTTGGACAAAACTCATTTAAAAAAATCATTATAAAAGAGTTACTTCAACCCAGAACAACTCTAAAAAAATGTCACTTCAAAAAATACCTCCAAAAAATGTCCATTGAAAATTAAGCCCTCAAAAAATACCTCCATAAAATTTCCATTTAAAATTAAGCCCTACTTCTCAAAAAAATGTTACTTTAAAAAGTACCTCCAAAAAATGTAGTTTGAAAATTAAGTCCAAAAACCTCTAAAACATGTCTCTAAAAAAAAATACCTCCGAACAATGTCCTTTGAAAATTAAGCCCAATAGCCTCTAAAAAAATATCACTTTAAAAAATACCTCCAAAAAATGTCCTTTGAATATTAAGCCTAAAAAGTGTTCTTTTGAAATTACGCCCCAAAAAAAGTCCAAAAAATGTCCAAAAAATGTCTTTTGGAAATTAAGCACAAAAACCTCTAAAAACAAAATACCTCCAAAAAAATGTCCTTTGAAAATTAAGCCCGAAACCTATAAAAAAAAAATACCTTCAAACAAATGTCATTTGAAAATTAAGCCCAAAAAGCATCCAAAAAAATGTATAACATACCTCCAAAAAAAGTTGTTTGAATGTTAAGCAAAAAAAAATTCATTTGAAAACTAAGCCCAAAAAAATCCTTTGCAAAATCAGATCAAATGAAGAAATGTGCGAAATTATGCGAAAATATTGAATCTATTTATGCCTATTTATATTGCTGCGAAATGTTTTTTTGGAGAGGTTTTGTTGAATTTTTCGGCCGACGTAAAGTTATATCAAATGATTCTTGCAAGTTATATTTCATTGATGGAAATTTTTTTTACTTGAGATTTTAAATATTTATATTATTAGACATTGCAGTGATATCCATAAAATAATACTATGTTTTGATTTATTTAAAAAAATCATTGAAATTGTTTGAATAATTGGACAAATTATTGTGTAAGAAATGATAGCACTTTCATTGAGCCTAGAGGCTCATTCTACAACCCAATATGATGTGTAATTTTGTTCGTCCGTCGGCGCCCCTTTAAAATAAAATTAAAAAAGAGAAATTATGTTCTAAATAGAAAAATAATGTCGACTATAATTTAAAAAAACAAACAGGGCTTAAAGTAATTAGAAGTTAAAAAACTTGTAAATTATAAGTTTCAACCTTATACTTTTCAAAAATATTTCAAGAAGAGATTTATTTTTATGGTTAAAATTTTTATTTGGTCCCATATATACTATATTTAACATTAAAAGTACAATTTAAACAATGAAAAGTGATCCATTGTATTTTGAGATTAAACCAGTAAGTATTTCTATTGAATTCCCTCCATTTGATTCCTATCTAAACTAAAGTAAATTATGTCATTGAATTTTCTCCATATGATTCTTACCTAGAGCACAAGTAAACGGTTGCTAGAAAATTTTCTTCATATAGTTCTTATATAGATTGTAACACTCATGATAGTGCTACCTATGTGTGCTAGTTCAAGTGTATCTAGTATTTTAGTCTTTAAATAAGACTTGACAATACTAAAAGTGTGATGTGTGAAATGAATAATTTATGATATTTTGAAGGTTTCAGTGGTATGAGTTTTGAGGAGGGGCATTCAGAATCTCCACAATGTACATTTTTATGTCTATGTTTCGAGTCTAACCAAGACTTATCATCAAGACTAAACCTGCCAAAAAGAGAAGGAATGGATGAGATAAATACTAACTAGCTTGAAAGAAATAAAATTGACATTTAATATTAAAATACAAAATCAAAATAAAATTAACCTTTGAAATTGAAATATAATCCTTGTATTCAAATTTAATGCCAGCTAAAACTAAAAAATACTAACAATATAATCCTTGTATTCAAATTTAATGCCAGCCAACAATTAAAAAAAAATACTAACAATAATCCCCAATAATCTACGAGTATTTTAAGATCATCGCACTGGATTATAGATGGTACTTTGGCCTCTTTCCTTCCATTCCGAGTATTAAATTTTGTATGATACTCGTAATATTAATCTGCCTTCACATCACATTATTACAAGCAAATGGTATGGTTCTGAATTCTCAATAATGGATTCCTACGAAAGCGTAGCAAAATACAAAATTCATTTTAGTGGAGGAATAGTTTTCACTCGATTGAGATATTGAATTTTGCTATGAAGACATTGAAGGGCTACTTCGACGCCAATTGCTAGGAAATCCATGAAAGGTCACTAATCTGATTGATACGTGTCTTATCTTCCGTCTCATAATTTTTATCTTTAAATATTTCATGTCCTACTCAGTTTATAAATTACATATCAACTAATAAGTTCTGTTAGCAATTTTATATTGCTTTTTCTCCATTCAAAATGATATTTTATTTTAATGTCGTTTTGAAATGTTTTAATTTCATAATGTCCAAAATGACATTTACATCTCTCAAAATGTCATTTAATTTGATAATTTTCAAAATTTCATTTAAGTGTCTCACACTATCATTAATCATATATGAATTTGGTCAAAGGACATATTTTTTAAAATATTTTCAATCCAGCTATAAATTAAGTGAAGACGCATTCATGTTGTACTCTCTAAACAGACAACCTGCTTAGCTCCCACTTACAGTCATTTCTTTACTCGTTTACAATGGGTTAATATCTACCCCTCTGCTCTTTACTAAAATCAACTTTTGCTTCATTTCAAATGATTAATAATTAAAAATGTCGTCACTTTAAAAATGACTATCTTCTAATGTTGCACGAAATCTTTTTGGTTGTTGAACTTATACTTAATAATTAAATAATTTAAAAATTTATAATAAAATCACATAAAATAATTGCTATATTTAATTAAAAATAAATATCAAGTTATCCATTCTAATAGTTGATAATTTTGCATATATCTAGTTCATAGGATTGCAATTATTTCCTTCTCAGGGTTGAAAAACTAACTTCGCAATGATTAAATTTTATCTATAATATCATAACGTTACATCAATTCACTTTCTTTCTCATTTTCAGTTATACCTAATATTATTGATAGGTTCTATTTATCATGATTTTTATTTAAATAATTTATATGGTTGTTTTTTCTTTAAATAAAAATAATATAATGATATTTTAATTTTAGGTAAATTAATGAGAAAAAAATCATATTATAGATAAAGATAATATTTAAGATATTAGTATTTTTAAATTTTAAATAAAATTATAATATTATAAAAATTGATAAGAGAAAAAAGTTAAAATAATATAAAGAGATGAATAACATTATTATTTGTTATTTTAATTAATACATAAAATTAAAATGAATAAAATCAAAATAAATTCTCAAGAATTCTATGGTAAAACAATAAAAGATGAAAATGCATCTTTAAAGATCAAGCTTATATCTATATTTTATATTGATTTCAAAATATGTGTCCTATGATACTTTTCTTAACCTTTTATCCTTTTCATTTAGTAAATTATGTTCACTTTGAAATACTTATTTTATTATATTCTAGGCACACAAATTCTCAAGAATGGAAATAATCCCTTAATGTTTGTAAGCCGTATTTAATTTTAATAAAAAAAATCACCATTATAATATTAACATTTAATTATTTTAACATATATTTAATTATTTATATATTAAAAAATAGTGTGGAGGTTTATCACATTATTTCCTTACATATCTTATCTTCCCCCCCTAAACCTATTATATGAAACTCTAATTCTTATTAATAGCATGGTCACAAGTACTTTAGCCTTCATTCTCTAAAGTTTATGTCTTAATTAGATAATTAAGTGTTTTTATAGGTTTTTTTACTAATGAGAAGCCTTACTTCACTTCATGACCTATTGAATACTTTTGGTAATAAAGGAACCTCAAACCCATGAAAGTGTATTCATGGCTAACCATGCATGGGATCACTTTCTAAGAATCAAGCACCTGACTATTAGGAAATCATCTTCAAGAACATATCCATATCTTCTCTTCGATGGTCTTGAGGTCAAACAAGTAAGGCTACATGGTAGAGAAAGTTCAACCAAACCCTATTTTTGTCTACGGTTGCAAAGTATGGTGGATCAATTTAGCTTCATCGGGGTTGAAAAGGATCGATGAAGTTCACAATGTTATGAGAGATATTTTGGTTGCATTCATGGATAATACAAGAGGCTTCATCCCTCAAATCTAGGAATTGAGCCTCTCGCTAGACCATAACATTTTTGAAGAATATATTCATTGTAATTTGAGGATGTACTCTATAAATTTTCTCGGGCACTCTCATGCAGAGGTACTTGGTTAGCTGGACTAGTTGGGTATTTTGTGTCAACTCTGTTGACAATTCTCTTAGATAATTTGTACTTTCATGCCTTGGTTTTATGGAACCAATATTTACGTAACTTTTGTTTTGATTAATATAAAAACTCGTGATTGATCCTTTATCATGGTAAATTTTAATCTATGATCCTGTAGTGTAGCTATGTGCCAGTCTGGAAATTCCCTTCACAAGAGCATCTTTAATGTAAATTATTTATTCTTTCCATTTGTGTGTTTTCATTGTTTTCGATTCACCTCTTCTTTAAGCTTGTTAGGAGACTTAACATTTATATTACTGATAGTGTTTTATTTATCAATTTTCCTATTATTTCTATATCATATATAGAGTAACCCTGTATGAAGGATCATTGTTATGAAAGCATAAGGCTCATTCATTTTTCATACTAATTCTCAGATTGTATTAGATTTGTGGTTTTTTATAATTATATTGTGAACATAGATTTCAACGATAGATATTTTTTATACAAATACCTCTTTGTTTTTATATTCCATAACCTCGAGATATATATTACAATTTGAAGTATAATTCAATTAAGTTGTTTATTATAACCCTATTTGTATTTGAAATATCAGTTTCTGATTTGTGAGCATTTGAAATACATTAACTTTAGTTTCAAAATAGGGTAGGCTTTGAGACAGAGTATCTTGTTATCCTCTTCCATTCCATGTTATTTATACGTTACATTTGATATGATTTTCTTAGGATCCATATGAGAATAAGGTTTCCTTTTGTTGATAGTGTATCAAGAAATATATCAAACCCTTCATTCAAACTTTGACAACACATACTTGTGTCAGTAGACCTTACTTTGCAACAAATATTATAGATATACATATTTTTCTTGAGTCATATTCATAAGAATTATTTGTCTTCGAACAAGGATTTGGTGTTTTTTTTATGGTTCATGAAATGATAATATAATTGATGCATTACTCTGTGATCTACGATATTTGATATGAATGAATAATGACTCGTTGAATGAATTTATATTGGTCCATTGTAACAAAGTGCTATGAATGTACAATGACCTATTGTAGTAAGTATGAGGACTGATATGAATATAAAATTGTACTTTTACTATTATGGCGATGCAGTGATTTGTTTGTTGAATTGTTATTTCATTGACCAGTGTGAATCATATTTGGTTACATATATGTAAATTTTATATAAGTCTTTGATTGAAATAAATGTTTATACTTACACTATTTTCTTTCTCGAGCGTCTAACAATCTAGGAGCAAGAAAATTAGTACTTAGTCACTAGTAAACTAGTAATTCGGTTGTCATCCATTTGTTTACATGAGATTTTACTTTCAACATTTCATTCATATGATTTTCATTTCAATTTCACATTTGGTGTTCTGAGTATTTTAGGACTAGAACCATAACTCTTTACCATTTGGATCTAACCTGCATTGAGTACTTGAACGGTTGCTTGAGATAGTGAAAGATAATACTCTTAACCAAAGATAAGAGGTATGAATATAAATTCTATATATAAAGGAAAAAATTTCGTGCATATTTATTTTTAGTTAAAGTTTTTGTTTAATTTTTAGAAGAAAGTTAAAAAAAAATTTCGAGTAGAATAGAATTTCATTAATTATTTTTTCTTTTGAAAGTAGTAGCACTCATGTTATTTTCACATATATTGTTTAGAACTGATCATTTTACGTCCCAGATTGAGTTTGGAAAGGGTTTTATTGTGATAAGAAATGTTACCAACACACACCTAACCTAACTTCTCTCCTCTCACTTGGCCTTTTGGTATCACATGTTCACCTCTTTTAGAACCTCTCAAGCTTCCTATGCCCCTCTGACTGTTGCATTTTTCTTACCTTTCTTGATATATTTACTTGTTCCCTTCACTTCTCTCGAGGATTTCATCTATCCTCTCAACTAGAACAACTTACCTCTTTCTACAACCTCTCTACTACAAGGGTCCTTTACAACGATCCTTAATAACATCACTTGTTATATACTACAACTACCTTAGCTATAATTAATTCCCCCATATGTTATTATACTACTCCTACCTCTACCATTTTTATCTTACTGATAAATATAAAAAAAAAATTAAAGAACACTTACTTGTCAAGTTTCTTCATCACGAAGATTTCAAAATATCACTCCTTCTAGCTTTGCTTCTTGGACGAAATTTCTTCTGTATGCTCCAATTCTCTTCTTTGTTATGAGCCTATATATTTTATCTTTTTTTATTTCTATAGTTCATTTCCTGAAATTATTATTTTACATCTATTTATCTCCTGAGTCTTCATTCTTCTCTCTTTGTGTCTATTCTTCTTCACAAGTACCCTTTTTACCTTCTTATTGACTGCAATTATTTTACCCCTCCCCTCTTTTTATTTATTTGTTATCAAGGAGAATAATGTCTATTTAATACCACTAGGTTCATCCTATTTGACATTCCTAGTGTGCCTCTTGTTACACAACCCACCAAAGTCTAGGCTAAATTGGTATGTTGTCGTTCCCTAGAACCAAATTATTTTGGAAACCCCATAGTGATGTTGAAAACCTTGCTAGGATGTTAAACCCTAAAATCGACCCACACACATTCTCCCTCTATGGCCACTAAAATTCCATGGTCAACTCAATGACTAAGGGAACTACCGATGCGGGTTTCAATCTTATGATCACAATTTCTATCTTGGAATATATGGCAATGATTTCTTGTGAACATCATCTTAGTGATCCATGACCTCTGATATATGTTTTTGATCAATGAAGAGATATCTACGACTAATATGAATTGTGGAGGATCTCCCCTTGTGACATGAGTAGAGCGGTGAGGGTTCCTATAACAAGGTTCTAAGTGGTGATTCCAATTTGTAAATTAGCAGTGGTAAATCACAACTTTGGGGCAAGGAATACCCTCGTGGCGTAAAAAAAAGCGGGATAGGGGGGTTCTACATAAGTGGTTCCACTCTTGAGTTTTACAGTACCATTAATTTTGATGTGAATTCATGAGAACATTAACTTTGACCTCATGGTTGTGTTGTAGTTTCGGTTTGGTTGATCCAAAGCTTCAACGCGTGATCATTGACATAGGATTTACCTACATGCCTGGGTTGTCTATGCAACTCGATAATTTATCTGGTCCACTTTACTCCACCCCATCATATGAATCTAATGTTTCAATATTTCCACGTTTCTTATGGGGTTTCTTCCCTACGTGACTGAATCCAAGTGCTTTTGCTCCCTTGTCAAGACTGTTAACTAATAGCACAGTAATTTTCTCTCTCTGCTCACTATGCTATATATTGGGTTTGGGTGTGAAACCAAAACAAAAAACACAAATAAATTGGATTTAACTCAGAGAAACTTTCCCATTTTCATAAGGGATCAATTCATATTTAGACAAAAAATTTAACACATGGAAATAATTGGGAAGACTCAGATTCTAGTAAATTAAATTAGATATATTTGTAGAGGTATATTACAAAATTTCTCGTACAAGCTCATGTGTTCCTTCTTGAGCTACCACTCACCCTCTAAGCTCTTCTTTGATCTATTTTTTCTCTGATCTCCCAATGACTCTCTATCTCGATATAAATGTACAAATATGTATATCTTCCTATTGGGCTAGAAAATATCCCAATATAATGAATCTAAGTTGGATATTTGTCCCAAATTGCTAAAACCTAAACTTGACACTTGTTAAATTTACAAAGGCCCACTTGGTTATAATATTATATCACTAAGACAAAATAAAAACCCAGTTGTTCCAAATTATTCTAGAGTGTGGACACTTGGAACTATATAAAAGGCCTACTATTTATAATTTATAAAAATTACATTTGTGGGAGCTTTTTTCCCTTTGGAAATTTTCATGACCCCCTTTGGTTCTAGACAAAAATGAATTACCTAGGGTTGATGATCATGTGTCACTTCTCTAGATTTTCTTACTATTTTACTTCGCTATTTGTTTACCCTCCCCTTGCCTGACCGCCATCATCTATGGTGATTAATGCTACTCTTTCTTGTTGTTTCATTTACTATACCTCTCTTGAAAATTTTGTTACATCTTGAGCTTCTCTCCGTAGAGGAAAAAACCCTTGGAATTCTTATCCCTACAACCTAGAATTCCTCCCCTCCTCTAGCACCCTGCCTGTAGCCTTAATACCTAATTTTTCTTTAGCACAAGCATAAAATTCTCGGTCCTAAAAACACCATGCTAAGCTAATGATCTAGGGCTCATCAAGGTATAACTTATTACAAGCATATTGAAAGCTCATGTTTCAAGAAAAGGGTTGAAGCCTCAACTAACTAATACCAAGAAAACATGAATTTTCAAGTTAAGGGGAGACAAAAGCGACAAAATGGGAGATTTCTAGAGGAACGAGATATCTCTCAGGCATAAAAAAAACCCATGACATTTATGAATGTGTTCCATACATTTTCTATACTAGAGGGAGAATCAATCAATATATGCACACCATTAACATATAATGGAACCTGACAATGTTGTTGGGACATGTATTTTTGGATAAAAGTGCATCCATAGGTGAAATTTTTGTTGATGAATGATGAGCTCTAGATCATGGTGAAGGGGATGATCATGACTTCCAACATATTGAGAATGGTTATGGGATTCCTCTTGACATACGATGCTCTCTAGAAGGAAAAAAAGAGCTTATAACAATGGAAGAATCAATCCCTCTAAAGATTGAATGAGTGAATTAGTGCACTATGTTACTATTTTTTCTTGTTCCTTGTTACCTAGTTTTTTGGCTATATTTGTAAATAATAATTGAGAAGGCTATGGAATTCTGCCTCATCATATTATGGTTTATCATATTTGAGTAAATTGAATTTTCAAACTACAAAGAAACTTTGATTTTGCAAATTCTCTAGTTACAACTAAAGAAAACTAAGGTATGAATTTTTTATTGATTTAAACGAAACATGTTTACTTACCAAAAAAATTATTACAAAGTAAAATATTATAGTGGGAGTAGGCACAAGAGAAACATAGGATGTGAGTGTACCATCTCCGGATGTAACAATGGAGATAATCACTACTTCAATGGCCATTGTTCCCACTTTATTCACTTCCCTCATCGCCTGATTCATCCCCTTTTTGGGCTCTCAACTTTCCTAAGATATTTTGCAGTTTCTCCTTGGTCATTTTTTTGTAATATTCCAAAAATTTAGCCTTCAAGATAAATGGAATATTAGAGTTGTTTTATCACTAGGTAGGTGAATAAATGGGTAGGGAGGCCCATTAACTTATTTAGAAGGATCAATAACACTCCTAACGTGAAAGGAGGAAGAATAAGCAGTTAAATTGAGCACCCTTGGGTGTGAACAGAGATGGGATCGTGTTGATTCAGTCAACTTTGACCAATTCAACAAAGCTGTTTGGATGCATTGAATCACCTTGATGAACAACACAGTTTTGGTGGAGGGCAACTTGCATGAGCTTGATGGCACACATGGATGAGACCCAATGTGAAGAGTTTCACTTGATATATATGGAGAGGATGGGAGACTTTGTGATTCATGCTTTGGATATGATCATTTGATCTTGGTATGTTTAGACTTGGCTTCCTCTTGCTGTTTAGAAGGGTTGTAGTGTTGTTTAGCACAGGAATTTCCTGAGCGGGAATCCCACCTCTTCCCTTAAGAGGCCTCTTGGGAGAGCTCTGTTCTGTATTTCTCCACATCCAGGCTTGAGGCCAAGCACCATTCTCCAGCCCCATCATTATTTCTGTAGCAGAATAATACTGTGTTGCTGGGTGTTGTAGTGGAGGTTTGATAACACCACTTCTGGGTCTGTTTCTCAGTAGAAGGTGCATTCCCTCTCTTGAGAGATCAGCTAGGAAGAGTTCAGAGCTCATTTCACATCTTGGCAGCAGGCCAGACTATTCCTCATCTCCTACATCACAGTTCCCTTGTAGGAACTGCGTCATTTTTCATAGAGTTGCTGCAGCAAGGTTTAGACCCTTGTTTTTGAGCTAGTTTCCTTGGAAAAGGGCCAACCCTTCTCCTGGAAATATAGAAGAGGGGATATTCATCCCTATTTGTATTATTCAGCTATATTTCTGTAATGTTGCAGTAAGACTGTGTTTTTCAGAGCTGAATATTCAGATCTGCTGTTTTTTTACTCATGCTTTCAAGAAACCCTTACCGAGTTACCTTTATAATACATTAAGGAGTCCAAATCTTCATTTTCTTAGTATATTATTCTATAAAGTTCCAGATCTATGATTTTCTATCATTATGTTGTAGAAACCCTCAGAAAATAACGTTGTCTTATGCTTCAAAAATTCTGCATAGGCTAATTCACAGTGTTTGGCTATTTTTAAGCTGATTTAAGATCGAGAGGTCTGTTTAACTTATCATAAGTGATTTTTTTATGTTCCTTTTTTTGTATGTGAGGGCTTGTTGAAGCCTAGAAAATCTCTGCTTCAAACATTGGGGAAAACCACCTGGTCGGGACCTTAGGACAGCTCCTTTTCTGTTTGGTATGGTGGCTCCGATTGGATTTAAATGACCAGTTTCCTTATAACTAATGGGTTGGTGATGGGTTGATTTGGATGAGTGAAAATGGGACTAAATTGACTGAAATAAAACTATCTAATTTAAACTAAATACTGGTAAAGAAATTCTAAAACTAACCCGGGCAATCATATGTGAATACAACTTAAAATTATTCCAATTTAACAATAACCATAAAAATGTATTAAAGTTTAATTGAAATTGTGCAGTAACAAATAAAGATAACTCTGTTTAAGAAATTAAACAGAGTTATATTAGCATATTGCATTCATCATTATATATCATCTATATATACTTATGAAAGATAACATTTCAATTATACTCAGAAATGATATATATAAAGAAACGTTATGAAAACCAAATATATATAAATGATAGCAATTTTAAAGCGAATATCATAAGACAAAAGAAATCAACAGTGAACAGATAGAAATACCTTATTCATCTTGAAAGCTTTCAAATGAAATCTGATACTCTAATCCAGTATTTCTGATGCACAATCAAATCCAAGGTACAGAAATGCAACACTTTAAAGATAATTCCGCATAAAATCACCAGATGTGATCCTTTATAAAATATAAAAGTCAGTGGAGTACAGAAATGTAATCTCCAAGTAAAAAATATAATAATCCAGGACCCTTCTCTAAATGCATGAGAAGGGTTTAAATACTACTTAGCTAAATCTAAAAATAGTCTATTACAAAAATTAAGGATTCGGTTTAAATGACCGTCCTTTTCCTAGGCAAAAATACAGTAAAATTAAAACTAAATCTAAAAATAAAGACTATTAACTAAATACTTATGAACTTGATCTTTAAACTTGCAGGCATCTAGCATTGTTTTGAGAAGATGTGGTTGACCGACTTCAGATTTCAACTGTCCTGAAAAGACAGAATCAGCAAGTGTAGGCGCAATCTTCTCAGTAGAATTGATGATACAATTAAGCGCACTATGCTGACTATGTGGTTTCACTAAGTATGTCCAGTAAGAGTCCCAGTTTAATCTTGTCAACCCTTGGATTAATTTTTCTCTTTCTTCTGCCTTTTGCCTCCATTCTGTTTGCAGTTGATGTACCTGTGGGAGATATCCCGGAATAGTTTCTGAAATAAAATTAGCTTTGTGCAAATTATCATTTACACAATCAATAAGATTGTTTGCTGCTGTAGCCACCTCCTCTGCTACTTTCTCTGCCCTTCTGATTTGTGCATCCCAGTTATTGAAAAGTATTTCTTTATGTTTTTCACTAATAATTGGTGCACCAACTTTTCTTTCTTCTTCTTTTTTTTGCCATACCAAATAATCATTGATCTTTTCATTAATTAAATCATAATCATTTTGTAAATCTATGACATGATTTGTGATTTTATCACTCTCTTGGAAAAAAGAATTCCATTGCAAGATTTTTTGGCATGATACTTCTTCAAGTTGCAGTAGTTGATTATTTAAAGAGATAGTTTCTGAAATAAACTCTGGAAGCTTAGGATCATCTTTGTACTGATCTTGGATAATCTGTATTTGTTTTTCTTTATCAGCCAAAATTTTTTGATGTCCAATTTTCATTTCTTGAAGTTGTTGTTGTAACTCTTCAAGTTTCAACTATGCTTCATTATTGGCCTGTACCTGTTGTAGTTGCTGTTGTAGAACTTTTATCTGTTCTTATTTTTCATTTAATAAGAGTTGTATCTCAAATGCTTTGTCAATAGTTGCAGAAGCATAAGCCCCTGTAATTTGAGATAACTTAGCAAGATTATTAGTAGGCTCTATGGCAGGATCCTTCCACAAGACATCTAGTTGTTCTGCTTCAGTAGCAATTGCACCTTCTAACTTTCTCTTTTTTATTTGTTTTTTCACTACTGATTTGTATTCTGGGCTGTAGAATACATCTAGAGGAGGAATTTCCTCTACATTAAGTACAATTTCAGAGGAGGGTGTGATAGGTATGTGCTCAGTCACTGTGACTGTGCTACTTATTCCTGTGCTCAAAACTTTGGTTGTCTGTACAGGGGTCTGTACATTATGTCCTTCTACATTAATCAATTGATTAAAGCTTTACCATTCTTTGTCTAATTCAATGGTGACTGACTGTTGCTGTATATTGGTAGGAGGAGGATTTATCTGTTGAGAAGTCAAAATTTGCTGTTGAGGAAGTTCTTTCAATTGAGCAGAATCTTTCACTGATTTTTCAATTTTATCTTCCTTTTCATTAGACTTATTGGAACGTTCAGAAGTCTCTCTTTCAGATTTTGACTTAGATTTATCTGTACTCAAACTGTCGTTAAGACTAACACTAGGAGTTTGTTCCCTTGCGGGTTCCAAGCGTAGATTTTCCAAAGGAAAAGTAGTTAGTCTTCTCTCTCTGTAAGTTTAAATTCCTGGAATTCCTCTAGAGATAACTGCATTTGAGCTGAATTCGAAACTTCTTTAAATGAACCTTTTGTTTGGAACATATCATCAAAAAGATCCCGTTCCTCGAAAATTCCCTTACTCTGATTGCATTGGTAAAATTCTTAACAATATTATTTGGGTCAAATAACCTTCTCGAAAAGTTGAACAGTTGTAAGCATGTAAATTTGCTTACCTCTTTGAATGCGTGACCAACATCAAATAGTGAAAATGTTCCACAGTTTATGGGAAATTGTGGCCAAATGCCTTTCTTCTTCTCTTTTAATTCCTTTGTCAAATGTCCTTGACCACAGGTTTGATAAGCAATCTCCCGAGCTGCAAGTCTATCTGGAACATATAGGGGTAAAACATGGGGGGAATCAGAACTTCCAAAAACCCTAACATAAGTGAACAACTCTTCTCCAAACCATCTCCCGACAGGGAGAATGTCGACCTCTATTTCTGGGGATAACCTTGGGGCATCCTTATTATGCAATGTTCTGTACAATGGCAGCATTATACCATGGCAAATTTTGTAAAAATGGGGGAAAAACTTAAACTCCCCCAGTTCCTTATGATACACATGAATAGGAAAAGGATCGTGGATTGTCCATTGCCAACCCATCACAGGGAATTTAGAAACAAAATAGATAGCGTCCATGACATAGGCAGATAAATAAAAAGGCAGATAAATCCATTGAGAAACACTTCGTTTAGACCGATAATGGAAAATAGCAGTGGTCAAATTATCAGATAAGATTTTGGCCCACTCTACAATTGTAGAATTAACGACAGCATTTAACAAAGGGAGCCATTCAGGCAATATCATATTTATGTCAGGCTTTCAAAAAAGCCTGCATAACATGGTAGCAACAAAACAATATGGAGAGGTAAGTGAACCAGTACTGTACATACTGTGTTTGTTTTTCTTCAACGGTTCATCTCTTTTGGTCCACTCCTGTGTGCATTCCGACAAATTTGCATGTTCTCTGGCAAAATCTTCCATAAATTTCTTATTATAAGTCGCCTGAGGTTTTGACAACTGATACATCAGCCTCAAATCTTCCGTAGTGAACGACCCGATTAGCTCTTGAGTTGGAGTTCTAAATTTCATGTCTGAAATATCGGTGTTGTCCAGCACCCATTTCACCATGTCTGTATATGGAATAATTCTTGGTCTTGCCACTATCCTATGCAGAAATGAACAAGCCAGTTCTTTAAGGGTTGCCTCAGATGAATTACTGGAGCCTGCTGTAGTCACAACTTGCATCACCACAGGATTTTCTTCTTCAAGCAAATTATACATTCCTTCCCAGGTGGTTATACCGGCATCCTTATTACAAGCAGTGTCTGTATATAGTGAAGCCATTTCTTTGTTTTTAGAATTTGAACTCTTCTCCTTCTTACCCATAATGTTCTGTGAACGCTTTGTATAGTCGTTTTCTCCTTCGCGCCTGCAGTTTTATGAGTTAAATGAGATTAATGGCATGAGAAAGGTGATGAGATAGTTTTAAATGCAAAGGCGGATGAAATATATTATCTTAACGTGAAACGACCTTTCAATCGAAACAAAATCCCATTTACCATTAATTGACAATCCATTCATTTAATCCAATCATTAAAGCGCAAAATGGATATTGATTTATGGGAGGATTTTCTTTGAACAACATACTTTTATGAATCTGCGACATTATGATCTGCGATTTGCTGCGCAATATTGCAATATCGCAATATCGCAATATCGCAAAACGTAACCATCGCAGTTTTGCAAATAGCGCAAAAGCGCAAATTGCAAATAGCGCAAAAGTGCAAATCGCAAATATCGCAAATCAACAAGTATTCATTTAACACATTTCTGTGATCTGCGATTTGCGACCGGTATAGGCTTTTTGGGATCGCGTTATCACAATATCGAAAAATCGCAATTTCATTTTTACAAAAGATATCTACTATTTGCGATGGATGCGATATTTCGTTTAAAGAAATTTTTTATTGTAATCTATCATAAACTTAAGTGTTTCTTAAGGTTTTTCTAAGGAATTTCCATAAGTTTATGATATAAAGTTTTATTTGAAAAGGAAAACAAATCCTAATTGATTTTTTTGTATTTTTAAACTAAGGGTCCCCATTTATTTAGTATTATTACTAATATTAAATAAAAAGGGGGGTTTTTGCTGGTCACAACAATTGGCGATTCACTGAAAGAAATAGTTATCTCTGAAAAAATAAAATGAACACTATATTTCTAGTAAGTAAAGGTTTTTAAAGATAATGAAAAGTATCTTAGGATATTTTAAATAAAGTCTAACTATGAAAAATAAATAAAAATCATTCACAATTTCTTTCTAATTCCTTAAGAACAAAAACATTTTTGGGTTATCTCAAGCTTTGATTGGTGTTAATAATGAAGTAAGTGGATTTCTCCAAGTTTTGGTTTTATAATATACTCTATTGTCATAGGTATTGCCTCTGCTGCCTGCAAACATTCATAGTCTCGATAGGGTTACCTTTAAACCATTAACCATTCATTGTCCCATCCAACTAAAATTATGACTTTTTAAAAGATAAATTCATAAGACATATTATCTCATGTTTTTTTGTCTTTTACTTATTTTTTATTTTTAAGAGCCATTGTTCTGGTTTGGTAGCTAGTTAATAACAATGCCATTCACTAGTTATAATTAAACTGAACAAGTTGGCTCGTGATGAGACCCCTTGTCTTATATTTATAAGCCATTACCCTGTTTTGGTATGTAGTATTGGTAATGTCAGTTTCATTACTTCTTATGAACATGGTAAGTCGGCTCATAATGAGACCTCTTATCTCTTAAATTTTCATATAATTTCTTAGAATTACATTCTAAAAAATCACAACTTAAATGGATGGGGTGAAATAGTTTTATCCTTAGGAATCAATGGATGACAATTTTCAAAGTTTCTTGAGTACCAAGACTTTGAAAAATATTTACTTTTATAGATAACCTTTCTCTGCTCAATAAACTTATAATGATTTACATTCTCCTCAAGTTTTCAAAAGATCATGCAAATGATTGGAATAATCTTTCAAAGTTTAACATCTTATTTTAAACTATCCAAAAACTATGATCATCTCTTTAAAAATTGTTATTTACACAAAATAAATATTTATAATATTTTTCCTAAGAAATTTTCCTAAATAGTAAACAATCAATTATAGACTTATTAACAACCTTTATTTGCAAAAACAATTAAAAACTTTTGCAGAAAGGAATATATACAATTTAAGAAGGGGTTATCTCCTTATGAAAAGAATTTCTTCAAGATAAGCCCATTTACAGGAAGAGATTCTCTCTTACCTATTAGATCTTAGAGTATGAATGTATTTGAGCCTATATTTTCAACGATCTGAAATGGTCCAAGCCACATTTTCTAAAACTTGCTATGTTTACCTTTTTCTTCGTGTGCTTTATCCCATTTCAGAACAAGATCACCAATTGACAAAATTTTTGAGCCGGTAGAACTTGCATCAAAAGAAGATTTTACAAGCTGTTGATGTTTTTCATGAATAATTTTTGCTTTATCTCTATCTTCTTCTAGTTTAAGGATTTGATCATACCTCAATTGAATGGATGAAGAAGGATTTTCTTCAATAAATTGCACTAGGGCTAATGATGGAAGAGCTAAATTTGATGGTATCACAACTTCTTTTCCATAAAATAAATTGAAAGGTGAAGTTCCTATTGAAGCTTTTTCAGTGATACGATCAGCCCATAATGCAAAGATTAAAGACTTGTGCCAATTATTTTGATTTTGATCAATGGTCCTTTTAATGATTTTGATAAGATTTTTGTTAGTGGATTCAGCCAACCCATTACCTTGTGGATAATAATTTGCTGAATATTTTAATTTGAAACCTCTTTTGACTGCAAATTCCATTATACTGTTTCCATAAAAATAATATGCATTATCAAAGACAAGAGCGTTAGGTACACCAAACCTGGTTATGATGAATTGATCTATGAAATCAATAATTGCATCAGAATTGGCTACCTTCAAAGGGATTTCTTCTACCCATTTTGTGAAATAGTTTGTTGTTGTAAGGATTTATTTGTGCTGTTTGGAAGAATGAGGTAAGATCTCACCAATAATTTCAAGTCCCCATTGTTCGAATGGTTGCTCAATACTCACTGGTTGCAAAGGAAAAGCTGGTTTCCTTAGTCTTCCACTTGCAGTTTGACAAATTTTGCACTTCCTCACATAGTCATGCGTATCTTTAAAAAGGGCAGGCCAGTAATAACCAAAACAAATTATTTTGTGAGTTGTGGTATCACCTCCAAAATGCCCTCCTGCTGGTCCAGCATGAAATTCCTGCGAAACCTTTTCAGCTTCAGTCTTTTCGAGACATCTTAATAAGATTGAATCATAATTTTTTCTGAATAACACATTATCAATGATTTCATATTTAATAGCCTTTAATCTTAAAGCACGTTTGCTCTTATAGCTGAGATTAGAAGGATCATACCCATTTTTCAAGTAATAGATGAGATCAGCATACTGAGATTCAGAATCTGTAACACTTACCTGACTTACTTGAATATCTTGATTTGAATCTTGACTTTCTGGTATGTTATGAGCTCCTGCCAATAATCTGCAAAAACCTTGTCCTCTAACAATTTTAGCTGGTTTAATATCAATATCATATTCTTGCAAGGTTGTTACCCAGTTAGCTCTCTTTTCTCCTACTTCTTTTTGAATTAATAATTTCCTCACTGTAGAGAATGGGACAATGATTTTTGTATGTGTTTTCAAGAGAAAAGGTCTGAAATGTTTGATTGATTTAAACACGGCAAAAGCTTGTTTTTCAACATCAAAATAATTAAGCTCAGCTCCTTGCAGATTTGAGCTAAAGAAAGAAATTGGTGCTTCAATTTTCTGATCATTGAGCTGTGTTAAAACAACAGCATAGGATGTTTCGGTGGCCAAAGTATACAAAATAAAATCTTTAGAAAAATCAGGGGTATTCAATGCTGGTGCATTAATGATCGCTTGTTTGATTGTCGCAAAGGCTTATTTCTCTTTATGCCCCCATTTGATTACTGAATTCTTCTTGATCATATTTTGCATAGGTAAAACAATTTGAGAAAAATCAGGAATGAATCTTTTTACAAAATTGATCTGCCCAAGAAATGATTGCATGGATTTTTGTTATGAGGTAAAGAAATATCAGAAATTTCTTTCACTCTATCTGGATCAATATATATACCATCTTTTGACACAACAAATCCTAAGAGTTTTCCTTCATCCAAAGCAAAGAAATATTTCTTTGGATTTAAGGAAATACCAAACCTTCTACATCTTTCAAATATTTGCTTTAAATCATGTAGATGATTGGCTCTCTTTCTTGAAAATACTGTTATGTCATCAAGATAAACAACAACTGATTTATTGATCAGACCTTTAAATGCTATGTCCATGGCTCTTTGGAAAGTTGCTCTTGCATTTATTAGACCAAAAAGCATTTTCTGATAAGCATAAGTTCCCCATTTTGTTCTGAAAGTTGTTTTCAATCTGTCATTTGGATGAACTAAAACTTGATTATAGCCTGAAAATCCATCAAGAAAGGACATAAGTTCAGAACCAGTTACCTTTTGAAGTATCTGTTCCATGGTTGGCAATGGGAAATTGTCTTTTAAACATGCCTTGTTTAAGTTTCTAAAATCAATACAGATTCTTATATCACCATTCTTCTTCATTACAGGTACCATATTGGAAACCCAATTGGAGTGTCTTACAGGAAAAATGATTTTGGCTTTTAAAAGTTTATTAAGTTCTGATTTGATTTGAATTTCGAGATTTGGATGAATCTTTCTCAACTTCTGTTGAACAAGTTTAATATCAGGAAGCAGTGGAATTGCGTGTTGAATAAACGAAGTATCATATGTTTTTAAATCATCATATTTCCAAGAAAAAACATTTTTATATTTGTTCAGAAGTTTAATGAAAGCATTCCTTTCCTCTAGAGTTAAATTGAGTCCTAAATTAACGTTTTAAGGATTAGAATCAGAGCCAAGATTTACTAATTGAAACTTCAAAGTGTAACTTTGAAGTTTAGCATTAGTGACTTTCTTGAATCTGTCTTTAATATCATATAAATCCTCTAATTTAACAACATATTTCGGAATGGGATTTTCATTACCTTTTGAGGAAATTTGTAAATCATGATTATCCTCATCAATAATTTGTTCATCATATGATTTATCTGAAGTCATGAAATTTAAAATATCTTGATCATGATAGAATACTCTCCAATTTGTGACATTATCTGGGACAGATGGGCAAAAAATCAATTCTACAGAAAACCTATCAGGACTGCAATCTTCAGCTGGAAGGAGTTTGGATGCAACATTTGCTAACAAGTTAGCTGATGTATTTTGATTCCTAGGAATAGGAGAAATATTGAATGCTAAAAAATGAGTGGTAAGATCTTGTACTAGGGTTTGATAGTGTTTAAGATGTCCTGAAAGGCAATGGATAGTATTCCTAACTTGTGTTATGACAATTTCGGAATCACCAAAGACTTTCAAGTATTTAACATCTAACCCTATAGCTTTATAAAGTCCTTGAATCAAGGCTTCATATTCTGCGGTATTGTTCATACATTCAAATTCTAACCTACATGATAGCATGGTTTTCTCTCCATCTGGATCAATTAAGATGCATCCTGCTCCAGCTCCATCACTAGACTTTGATCCATCAAAATATAACGACCAAAATAAAGATATATCTATTGGCTTATCTACAATTACATCAGAAATATTTAAAATTCTGGAAGAATTAGATTGTGAAAAATTTTCTATTTGAGAAACAAAAGTATTTACAGAAAAAAGGTGATTGAGGTGCTGTGAAATTTCCAAGAAATGACTCAGCAGAATAACCTCCAAGAATATTGTTGTTGAATGCCACAGGCTCATTAGGTTGTTCAAATTCAGTGACAGTGTGCGTCATATGTTTTTCTCGTTCAACTTTTATTTGATTTGGTTTCCCTTTGTAGGGAAGCCACATATGTGAATAATCAGTTGCGATATAACCATTAAGTTTCGCAGACCAGTCCCTGCTTAATATTAATCCATAGAATTCAGGAATATCTGCAATCAAAATATCAATTCTTTGGACAATACTAGGATCGGAAGCTAATCTGATAGTAACTGAATTGATTTCTCCTACAACTTGAACTTTAGAGCGATCCAATTGAACAATATGAACTGCTGATTTCTGTGGTTCGATATTAAATTTGGCACAAACAGAAGTAGGCATTATATTAGAGGAAGCTCCAGAATCAATTAAACAATTATGCAGATTTTTATTGTACATTTCATAAGTCAAAATAAAAGGAGGAGTTTGAGAATTTGATTTTTCTCCAATGAGCACTGTATCAGTAGCGTCTACCTTATCTGGTGGCTTACCAACTCCTTTAGCTACTTTTGCAACTACACCACTTGGTAAAGGAGCAATTGGTGTAGCGTTTAATTCTTTTAATAGCAACTTATGCTGGTGTTTTAGTTTGCTGAGTTCATGTAAGGAAATATTGGCTTTAATCTTTTTCATGTCTTCAACAATTTTATACACCATAGGATCTGACACTACTGAAATATTTGTTGTTGATGAGGGAGGATTAGAAGAAGATGGCTGATTCTGAGTAGGTAACGAAGAGGTTTTCTTTGCAGGGGATTTGTCTTTGGTACTTGGAGTTGTTATTTTCTTTTTAGGAACTTTTTGTACAGGCTCCGATGTACATTTACTCCTAGTACTTACAGGCATAGCTTCTTGTTCAACCTCACTATCAGAATTAGGGAGATTAAAATCCCACATTCCATGCAATTCATCTATTTCTTCATTCTCATCTTCCTCATATGATACTAAAGATGTGTCTTATTCTTCTTCCTCTTCTTCTGATTCTGCATTAGAGATTGCACTAGGAGGTTTAGATTCAACTTGGTTTCTTTTAAAATTTCGGAATGGTTTTTTGGTAGAAGTTTCAGCTACTTGTTTTCTTATTTCAACCATTTCATTTGACATGGTTTTAAGAACTTTCTGTAAACCTTCCATGTCGTATGGGTCTTTGGCCTTTTACTTTGAATCATCTTTGAAGCTGACCTTCTTGGATTTCCTTTCCTCAATAGCATTTTTCCTTTCTAGAGAAATAATTCATTTTTCTACTGCAATAGCCTCTTTCATATTCTCGGCCAACGTAGGTTTTGCAGCTCTATATACAAAAATTGCTATGTTTGAGGGTAAGGCAGTTATGTACCATTCACTTCTGACTTGTTCACTAGGCCTTGAATCTGTGTGGATTTTGTTCAAGAGTTTTTTGAATCTAGCGTTGAAATCTTTAATGGGCTCCTTGGGTTCTACCTTCAAATTTGAGAGATCGTTGATTAAAGTAGCTATTGATCTGTCATCTCCAAATTTGGTTAAAAAATGATCTGCAAAAATAGCCCAACTTGTTATGGATCCTGAAGGTAACGAAAAGTTCCAGGATCCTGCTGCCCCTTGAAGAGTACAAGGGAATAGTCTAACTACAACATCTTCTTCAACGACTCCATTCAAATTTACAGCCAACATAAAGTTATTGATGTGTTCTTCAGCTTGAATATTAAGCTTTGGACTAAACTTTGGAAGCCATTTTCTAGGATTTTCAGGTAAATCATGCAAAGGTGTAGGCATGTTGATAGCCCCTGGAGTAGCCCATGGTCTAGCCATTATTGTAACAACTATTGGAGGAGGAGTAGAGGTTGGTAGTGTCTGAATAGAGGTTGTTGGAATAGATGATGTTGATGATGATTGAGCAGATGATGATTGTGCAGATGATGTGGAAACGACTGTACTTTGTTGAGTTGGGGTTTCAAAAACAGGTAATTGAATATGAGATGAAGAACTTATATCACTTACTGATTCCGATTGAGTTTTTCTCGTCTTGACTCTACTAGGTAAAGGGAATTCTTTCGGAGAAATTCCAATTTTTTCACTTTGAAGCCTAGTAAGAGGTTTTGAAGAAACAAATTTTGAAGTTACACTACCTTCAGATATTTTAGACTCATCTAGAGATAATGAGAATCCTTTTAATTTATGTATTAAATCTTGAACTTCAGGAGACTCAGGATTTTGGTTGTCTGATTGTTTTGAGATTTTGGTAGTGGGTGTCTGAATATTCTTCTCAATTCCTTCTATAGGATTTTCTATTTCAGAGGAAATTGAAGAAGTTGATGAGGGTGTTTTGCTCTCAGAATGGCTTGTAGGTAAAGATTTACTTGCCATTCATAGCTCATGCCCTCCTTCTAGTGCCAAAAATGTTGAAGCCTAGAAAATCTTTGCTTCAAACATTGGGGAAAACCACCTGGTCGGGACCTTAGGACAGCTCCTTTTCCATTTGGTGTGGTGGCTCCGACTGGATTTAAAGGACCAGTTTCCTTATAACTAATGGGTTGGTGATGGGTTGATTTGGATGAGTGAAAATGGGACTAAATTGATTGAAATAAAAATATCTAATTTAAACTAAATACTGGTAAAGAAATTCTAAAACTAACCCGGGCAATTATATGTGAATGCAACTTAAAATTATTCCAATTTAACAATAACCATAAAAATGTAATAAAGTTTAATTGAAATTATGCAGTAACAAATAAATATAACTCTGTTTAAGAGATTAAACATAGTTATATTAGCATATTTCATTCATCATCATATATCATCTATATATATTTATGAAAGGTAACATTTCAATTATACTCAGAAATGATATATATAAAGAAACGTTGTGAAAACCAAATATATATAAATGATAGCACATTTTAAAGCGAATATCATAATACAAAAGAAATCAACAGTGAACAGATAGAAATACCTTATTCATCTTGAAAGCTTTCAAATGAAATCTGATACTCTAATTCAGTAATTCTGATGCACAATCAAATCCAAGGTACATAAATACAACACTTTAAAGATAATTCCGCATAAAATCACCAGATGTGATCCTTTATAAAATATAAAAGTCAGTGGAGTATAGAAATGTAATCTCCAAGTCAAAAATATAATAATCCAGGACCCTTCTCTAAATGCATGATAAGGGTTTAAATACAACTTAGCTAAATCTAAAAATAGTCTATTACAAAAATTAAGGATTCGGTTTAAATGACCGTCCTTTTCCTAGGAAAAAATACAGTCAAATTAAAACTAAATCTAAAAATAAAGACTATTAACTTACTACTTATGAACTTGATCTTTAAACTTGCAGGCATCTAGCATTGTTTTGAGAAGATGTGGTTGACCGACTTCATATTTCAACTATCCTGAAAAGATAGAATCGGAAAGTGTAGGCGCAATCTTCTCAGTAGAATTTATGATACAATTAAGCGCACTATGCTGACTGTGTGGTTTCACTAAGTATGTCCAGTAAGAGTCCCAGTTTAATCTTGTCAACCCTTGGATTGATTTTTCTCTTTATTCTGCCTTTTGCCTCCATTTTGTTTGCAGTTGATGTACCTGTGGGAGATATCCCGGAACAGTTTCTGAAATCAAATTAGCTTTGTGCAAATTATCATTTACACAATCAGTAAGATTGTTTGCTGTTGTAGCCACCTGCTCTACTGCTTGCTCTGCCCTTCTGATTTGTGCATCCCAGTTATTGAAAAGTATTTCTTTATGGTTTTCATTAATAATTGGTGCACCAACTTTTCTTACTTCTTCTGTTTTTTTCCATACCAAATAATCATTGATATTTTCATTAATTAAATCATAATCATTTCATAAATATACGACATGATTTGTGATTTTATCACTCTCTTGGCAAAAAGAATTCCATTGCAAGATTTTTTGGCATAATACTTCTTCAAGTTGCAGTAGTTGATTGTTTAAAGAGATAGTTTCTGAAATAAACTCTGGAAGCTTAGGATCATCTTTGTGCTGATCTTGGATAATCTGTATTTGTTTTTCTTTATCAGCCAAACTTTTTTGATGTCCAATTTTCATTTCTTGAAGTTTTTGTTGTAACTCTTCAAGTTTCAACTATGCTTCATTATTGGCCTGTACCTATTGCAGTTGCTGTTGTAGAACTTTTATCTATTCTTATTTTTCATTTAATAAGAGTTGTATCTCAAATGCTTTATGAATAGTTGCAGAAGCATAAGCCCCTATAATTTGAGATAACTTAGCAAGATTATTAGTAGGCTCTGTGGCAAGATCCTTCCACAAGACATCTAGTTGTTCTGCTTCAGTAGCAATTGCACCTTCTAACTTTCTTTTTTTTCTTTGTTTCTTCACTACTGCTTTGTATTTTGGGCTGTAGAATACATCTAGAGGAGGAATGTCCTCTACATTAAGTACAATTTCAGAGGAGGGTGTGATAGGTATGTGCTCAGTCACTGTGACTGTGCTACTTATTCCTGTGCTCAAAACTTTGGTTGTCTGTACAGGGGTCTGTACATTCTGTCCTTCTACATTAATAAATTGATTAAAGCTTTCCCATTCTTTGTCTAACTCAATGGTGACTGACTGTTGCTGTACATTGGTAGGAGGAGGATTTATCTGTTGAGAAGTCAAAATTTGTTGTTGAGGAAGTTCTTTCGATTGAGCAGAATCTTTCACTGATTCTTCAATTTTATCTTCCTTTTCATTAGACTTATTGGAACGTTCAGAAGTCTCTCTTTCAGATTTTGACTTAGATTTATCTGTACTCGAACTATCATTAAGACTAACACTAGGAGTTTGTTCCCTTGCGGGTTCCAAGCGTAGATTTTCCAAAGGAATAGTAGTTAGTATTCTCTCTCTATAAAGTTTAAATTCCTGGAATTCCTTTGGAGATAACTGCATTTGAGCTGAATTCAAAACTTCTTTAAATGAACCTTTTGTTTGGAACATATCATCAAAAAGATCCCGTTCCCCGAAAAATTCCCTTACTCTGATTGCATTGGTAAAATTCTTAACAATATTATTTGGGTCAAATAACCTTCTCGAAAATTTGAACAGTTGTAAGCATGTAATGTTTCTTACCTCTTTGAATGCGTGACCAACATCAAATAGTGAAAATGTTCCACAGTTTATGGGAAATTATGGCCAAATGCCTTTCTTCTTCTCTTTTAATTCCTTTGTCAACCCTCCTTGACCACAGGTTTGATAAGCAATCTCCCGAGCTACAAGTCTATCTGGAACATATAGGGGTAAAACATAGGGGGAAGCAGAACTTCCAAAAACCATAACATAAGTGAACAACTCTTCTCCAAACCATCTTGCGACAGGGAGAATGTCGACCTCTGTTTCTGGGGATAACCTTGGCGCATCCTTATTATGCAATGTTCTGTACAATGGCAGCATTATACCATGGTAAATTTTGTAAAAATGGGGGACAAACTTAGACTCCCACAGTTCCTTATGATACACATGAATAGGCAAAGGATTGTGTATTTTCCATTGCCAACCCATCACAGGGAATTTAGAAACAAAACAGATAGCGTCCATGACATAGGCAGATAAATAAAAAGGCAGATAAATCCATTGAGAAACACTTCGTTTAGACCGATAATGGAAAATAGCAGTGGTCAAATTATCAGATAAGATTTTGGCCCAGTCTAAAATTGTAGAATTAACGGTAGCATTTAGCAAAGGGAGCCATTTAGGCAAGATCATATTTATGTCAGGCTTTCCAAAAAGCCTGCATAACATGGCAGCATCAAAACAATATGGAGAGGTAAGTGAACCAGTACTGTACATATCGTGTTTGTTTTTCTTCAACAGTTCATCTCTTTTGGTCCACTCCTGTGTGCATTTCGACAAATTTGCATGTTCTCTAGCAAAATCTTCCATATATTGCTTATTATAAGTCGCCCGAGGTTCCGGCAACTGATACATCAGCCTCAAATCTTCCGTAGTGAACGACCCGATTAGCTCTTGAGTTGGAGTTCTAAATTTCCTGTCTGAAATATTGGTGTTGTCCAGCACCCATTTCACCATGTCTGTATATGGAAGAATTCTTGGTCTTACCGCTATCCTATGAAGAAATGAACAAGCCAGTTCTTTAAGGGTTGCCTCGGATGAATTACTAGAGCCTGCTGTAGCCGCAGCTTGCATCACCACAAAATTTTCTTCTTCAAGCAAATTATAAATTCCTTCCCAGGTGGTTATACCGACATCCTAATAGCAAGCAGTGTCTGTATATAGTGAAGCCATTCTCTGTTTTCAGAATTTGAACTCTTCTCTTTCTTACCCACAATGTTCTGTGAACGCTTTGTATAGTATTTTGCTCCTTCGCGCCTGCAGTTTTACGATTTAAATGAGAGTAATGGCATGAGAAAGGTGATGAGATAGTTTTAAATGCAAAGGCGGATGAAATATATTATTTTAACGTGATAGGACCTTTCAATCAAAACAAAACCCCATTTACCATTAATTGAAAATCCATTCATTTAATCCAATCATTAAAGCGCAAAACGGATATTGATTTATGGGAGGATTTTCTTTGAACAATATGCTTTTATGAATCTGTGACATTGCGATCTGCGATTTGTTGCACAATATCGCAATATCGCAATATCGCAAAATGTAACCATCGCAACTTTGCAAATAGCGCAAAAGCGTAAATTGCAAATAGCGCAAAAGCGCAAATCGTAAATATTGCAAATCAACAACTATTCATTTAACACATTTCTGCGATCTGCGATTTGCGACCGGTATAGGCTTTTTGGGATCGCGTTATCGCAATATCGCAAAATCGCAATTTCAGTTTTACAAAAGATATCTACTATTTGTGATGGATGCACTATTTCGTTTAAAGAAAATTTTTATTGTAATCTATCATAAACTTAAGTGTTTCTTAAGGTTTTTCTAAGGAATTTCCCTAAGTTTGTGATATAAATTTTTATTTGAAAAGGAAAACAAATCCTAATTGATTTTTTTGGATTTTTAAACTAAGGGTCCCCATTTATTTAGTATTATTACTAATATTAAATAAAAACGGGGGCTGTTGCTGGTCACAACAGGGCCTTAATACATATTCTAAGGGATTCAACCATTATTTCTGTCTGTTAAAACGTAAATCTCTAGAAATAACTTTTTTAGGGTCAAATTGTTGCATTTTCCCCACTTGGGAGGATGTAGAAGTGCTTCTTTTTGCTGTTGTTTCATTAATTTGATGGCTATGTGTTTCTAAAAAAAATTTATGACTTAATTTCACCCTGCTATTCCATTATTGTGCTTATGCACTGCTGCATTCCCATTTTGGGATATTACAGTGGTATCAGAGCATAGTCTTGGCTCAGCCTGTGGAACTAAGCCATGATGATATCAAGAGGAGGAGAGATGAATAGAAAGAAGACTCCATTATGTGGAGGCAGAAAGGAGGAGTGGCTCTCAAAGCTTCTTCCAAAATCTATGCAGAGCATCAATGAAGATCTTAAGAAGATGAGGGAGGAAATATAATCTCTAGATAAGTTTGAATATAGAGCCAGATATAGATTGGAACATGATAGGTGTGAGCATGCAGCTACACCCTATTATGTATAGCATAGTCAAATGCCCAGATATACTATGAAAAATATAAAAGAAGAGGAAATGCCAATGAGGGAAACTCTTAGTAATTTTATGCAAGAGTATGAATCTCAAACTAAAAAGTATAGAGATCATATCACTTTCAAAGAGTTTTGCAAGATCAAGGTGAAGAGGAGCAAGCTTCATGACATGGATATATTTTCTCTATCTACCTTTGATGGATCCCCAACTTGTTCAGCCAAACCTTGGGTGGAGGAGTTGCATACTTATTTGTAGCATCACCAAGTTTCTAAAGATGAATCCATTAGAGTTGCAGCGCTGCACTTTGAAGGTAAGGCCTATGCTTGGTGGATGTTTGAGTCATTTTCATTGAAAAATTTCAATACTTCTTCTTTTGCAAAGTTCACTAAGAGATTGGTAGAAAGGTTTTGATAAAAAACATGAAACAATCAAACCAAGACAAATAAAACTTTTGCATAAGTTGGAAGGACCTACAAACTCAACTCCACTTTAGAAAACCATTGGAGAAGCTCACATCTTGCATGATACCTTGCTAGAAGCGAGATCCTTGTTTCATAACCTTGGTCAAGAGGGCATGAAGGTTCCTTTTACAAAAGAGGATCCTCTTATTGAGTAGTTACCTCCTATTCATATTGAAGAGGAAGAGAAGGATGGGGGTTATAGCACTGTCACATCTAGAGCATATCTAGTACCTCATGCAGAGGGAGGAGAAGCACATGCTCCAATAGGAGGATTTCTTGTAGCATTGCAAGAAGTTCCCCAGGATCTCACATATGGAGGACAAGGCACAATCAATGGACAACATGATTGTGGAGCATTTCAGATGGAAGAAGAAGATGGGGAGGAAGGTCATCATCATTTGATGAGGAGCACACACCCCTATTCATTTCAGAGAGCCGATGCAAGGAAGAGGCATAATTATTTGCGTTGTGAGGGCAAGGGCAAGGTTTCTCAACAATATGTATAGTCTACTCTTGACATTGATGTCTCACTACATGGAGGCATTCCACCTGGGAGGCCACCAGATCTGTAGTTGGTGAGAAGCATATTTCCATTTGGTTCAACCCTCTTAGATTCCAGATAGGTGAAGACTTTGGAGGATTATAGTACAGCGCAGAGAGTTTGGGATATTCTTAAGGAGGAGGGAGACATTCTTCCATTTTCAACACCACCCACTCTCACTAGATATACTGCACTGACAGAAGTTGCTGCAGTGATGGAGGATGACACCTTCATGGTGCAAGGGAGCTACTCCATGGACTTGGAGAAACAGAGGGTACTTCCTTTGAGGAAGGTATCCTCCATACATTGGAGTAGATGGAGGCCACTCATGCTTACATTGGCCAAGATTGGGAGATTCTTTTTGGATGAGAGCTTCTCATGGGAGGCTAACTTCCAAAGGTTCCTACCTTTTTTTTAGCATGAGAAGCTACATGATGGGCATAGCAGAAATATGGAGGATGAATTTGGCATAAGGGATGTCAAAGGAAAAGACAACAACATGTGGGGAGCTTCACATTGTGGATCATCATCGTTGTCTCTTGGGAGGATTGATCCATATTGGAGGTCTCAACTCTTGGTAGAGTACTCCAAGGATCTTGGTGCTTGAATGATTCTTGATGACCCTAAGGGAGATGATAGATATATGGTGGATGATATGGTTATCTATTCTTATGGCAGAGTCTTCTTGACTAGAGCTTCTAAGCTCAAGGAGAAGCTGCTACATGGAGCACATGAGGACTTATTTTCCATGCATTTTGATGCATATCTTTCCTTGGAAAAGGAGTTTATTTGGGAGTGAATTCAACATGATATATTTCAGCATATGGAGAGATGCATAGCCCAGATGGTGATAGAGAGAATTTCATAGCCACTTCCCTACTCTTTGGAGGTGAGGGAGAATTTCCAGTTGAACCATTTCAGCTCAAGGTCCCAAGTACATGGTGGAGAATGTATAATTCCACATTATGTTTTGTACTTATTTACTTTATATGAGAAACATGTTGTACCAAGGAGGATTATCCCTTTTTTCATATTGTATGATGATGTACTTGAAGCCATTTGTAGCATTGAGATTAGCTATCTTATTGGTGGTTTCTGGGGGAAGCCACATGATTTTTGGTCTGCACCATTGACAACACTTTGTACTTTCATGTTTCTATCTTGTAGAATGATTGTGGCAGAAAAAAAGTGTCTGGAAAAGAACTTGTTATTGCTTGATTTGATGTAGGAAAAATATGCACCACGTTGGTTCCATGTGTGGGACCTTGATCCACTTTTTGGTTTTCATATGACAACTTGTTTCTATTGGTTTTTTCTTCCATGTATTGCTGATATTTCTATGTTCATGGGGATCTTTGTTTGGAGAGTGGGATATGAGTTGAAGATTCCCATTAGGAGTATTATTCTCCCTACTTTACATGATGCAAGTTTCAGGGGATGTAATGGGTATCTCATGATTGCCAAACTACATCTCTTTTCTTCATGTGGGATGAGCCATTTGAATAACTTGAGTTTTTGGAGGAGGAACACCATGGTTTATTTTGTTTGGTGGGGTAGCTTGGGCCACTCTTGGAGGTCATGAAATTTCAGCCCAAGATCAGAAGTAGCCCCATACTTATCATAAATGGAGAGAGAAACCACTTGGATTGGAGGATCCAATCTCTCCAGGCAGCCCCAACATATTGTATGAACCAGGGATTAAGGATCTTTTTGAGCTACCTAGGTTGGCTCATTTCATTTGGATGATAGCATGGGTGTGGGAGTCACTCATTGGGAATAATATTCTCAATTTTTGTCATCACTCCTACCTTGAGGAGGCCATTAGATAGCAAGGAGGTTTCCACTTACACCTTCCACCTTTCTAGGATGTGAGGCATATGGTTTTTCATGCTTGGGAGGAAACATTGGAGGGCCGATTTGTAGCAAATCATCTTAAGCAGTGGTGGGGACTTTTGATGAGGAGGCCACAAGAAGAAGAGGGGAGGAATTTTCTCTCCTTATATAGTTGCTTGAGGACAAGCAACATTTTGGAGGGGAGGACTGTAATATTCCAAAAATTTAGCCTTCAAGCTAAATGGAATATTAGAGTTGTTTTATCACTAGGTAGGTGAATAAATGGGTAGGGAGGCCCATTAACCTGTTTAGAATGATCAATAACACTCCTAATGTGAAAGGAGGAAGAATAAGAAGCTAAATTGAGAACCCTTGGGTATGAACAGAGATGGGATCATGTTGATTCAGTCAACTTTGATCAAGTCAACAAAGTTGTCTAGATGCATTGAATCTCCTTGATGAACAACACACTTTTGGTGGAGGACAACCTGCATGAGCTTGATGGCACATATGGATGGACCCAATGTGAAGAGGTTCACTTGTTATATATGGAGAGGATGGGAGCCTTTGTGATTCATGCTTTGGATATGATCATTTGATCTTGGTCTGTTTAGACTTGGTTTCCTCTTGTTGTTTAGCAGGGTCGTAGTGCTTTTTATCACAGGGTGTTCCCGAGTGGGAATCCCACCTCTTCTCTTGAGATGCCTCTTGGGAGAGCTTTGTTCTATATTTCTCCACATATAGGATTGAGGCAAAGCACCATTCTATAGCCTCAGCATTATTTTTCTAGTATAATATTGTTGTGTTGCAGGGTGTTGCAGTGGAGGTTTGATAACACCACTTCCGAGTCTGTTTCTCAGTAGAAGGTGCCTTCCTTCTCTTGATAGATCAGCTAAGAAGAGTTTTGGGCTCATTTCACATCTTGGCAGCATGGAGGACTATTCCTCGTCTCCTAAAGAACATTACCTTGCAGTAACTACATCATTTTGCATAGAGTTGCTGCAATAGGGTTTAGATCCTTGTTTTCCAGCTAGTTTCCTTGGAAAAGGGCCAACCCTTCTCCCGGAAAGCTAGAAGAAGGGATATTCATCCCTCTTTGTATTATTCAGATATATTTCTGTAATGTTGTAGTAAGACTGCATTTTTCAGAGCTGAATATTCAGATCTTCTCTCTTTGTACTCATTCTTTCAAGAAACCCTTGTCGGGTTACCTTTATAATGCATTAAGGAGGCCAGATCTTCATTTTCTTAGCATATTATTATACAAAGTTCCAAATATATGATTTTATATCATTATTTTGTAGAAACCCTCAGAAAATAATGTTTTCATGTTCTTCAGAAATTCTGCATAGCTTAAGTCATGGGGTTTGGCTATTTTTAAGTTGATTTAAGGCCGGGAGGTCTGTTTAACTTATCATAAGTGATTTTTTTCTATTCCTCTTTTGTATGTGAGGACCTTAATTCATATTCTAATGGATTCAACCATTATTTCTACTTGTTAAAACGTAAATCTCCAGAAATAACGTTTTCAGGGTCAAATTGCTGCATTTTCCCCACTTGGGAGGATGTAGAAGTGCTTCTTTTTGCTGTTGTTTCATTAATTTGATGGCTATGTGTTTCTAAGAAAATTTTATGACTTAATTTCACCTTGATATTCTAGTATTGTGCTTATGCACTGCTGTATTCCCATTTTTGGATATTACATTTTTTTTTATCAAAGAGAGGTTGCCATTATTTTCTTTTTTTTTTTATTAGAGAGATGTTTCCATTATTTTCATTTTTATCAGAGAGAGATTTCCATTACTTTTGTCTTCATGTATATCAAAGGTATTGTTGAATTTTTTTGTCAATCTTCTTTATTATCAGAGAGAGGCTTCCGATTTTTTTTCAAGTGAAAAAAATGACGATCTTTCATTAATAAAACAAAATATGGTTACATGTGTAGAAATATGTAAGCTTCAAAGTCCCAAATAAGTGGGATCTAGAGAAATAACTAGCGTACAAAATAAATAAAAAAACACATCATAGCATTTTTTCAAGGTTATTCTTTCTAGATGAGAAACAAAGTCTTTACTAGTGGATTTAATATTTTAAATAATATAGGATTTTAACATAAAAGTATTAGCTTTGTGATTTTGTTGTCGGTGTCACCCTTCCCATGCATTGAACTACACTAAACTATTCTGAAGTATTTATCAAATGGAAGGAGGTCTTCAACTATTTATACTCGCCAATTTGTGATCACATATGCTCATGTTGTACTGAGTTTATGATTGGTTCAATGCGAAGTTTAGTTTTCATTTAGTATAAATTTCCTTTTCTTTAACACATCAAATAAACAAATCTAATATTTCCATCTTATTCCAGTATGATTAAGTCCAAATCATTTGTTAGTCTCTTCGAAAATTCCAAAAACTGTTAGAATTTCTCAATATTACAATAGAAATTCCCTTTCTTTAACAGAACCAAAAACAATTACAAAAAAAAAACTCTCCTCTACAACACAGAGAAGTTTAAAACATAAATTTTAATCGCAGACAGAGATGGCGTGAAAATGCTTTCTATTTCAATAACAGAACTTAAAAAAGACTGTTACAAATTTTCTTCCTCAATGGAGGGATTCACAAAATATGTTCGACCGCTACAGACATAGTGCTATACAAAACAACTCTCTGTCTCTCAAGAATGCACAAACAATGCTCTGTTATTCTTACTGTGCTCTTCTTGCCTGTGGGCTCTCACACAGCGATTACAACAACATTACAATACAATGCTCTCTTGGCTCTTGGGCCTTTTTCACTTTATATAGCGCGGCGGGAACAAAAAACATTAAAAAAAGAAAATAAAACAAAAATACAAAGGAAAATCACTTTCCAAACATAAAACTTAACATGGCGTGACGTATGAGTGGGGACCACGTCGCATTCGACCATTTTGCGATGTGCGATGGCGGAACGGCGGAACAACAAAAATGCGATGGCGCGATCTATGATGGCGCATATCGCAACTTTCAAACCGGCGAAAACATATGGAGGAATACTTTTAACATGCGATGGTGTGATCGTACGATGGCGCGACGATCGCACATCGAAACTTTCAATATTTGTGATAACACATATGGCGGAACATATATATATAACATGCAATTGTGCGATCATGCGATAGCGCGACGATCGCGCATCGAAACTTTCAACGGAGCCTTGGCATGGGCGGAGGGTGATTCTGTAATATTGCGATGTTGCGATGGTGCGATGATCGCACATCGCAAACATCCACATCAACAAGACACTTGCGGTCTCAAACTTCAAAAACTGAAAGCTGCACTCTACGATCTGCGCTAAAGCACTTAAGTGGTAGGGACCACTTGTCCTTCTTCTTCATAAGTGACTTCCGCCTGTTCAATCAATTTCATTCATTTTTAGTTGTTGAGGGCTTTAAAGCCCGAAATGACTTTCTTTAATAACTTCTGCTCCTCCGTAGACTTGAGTTACGAAATTCTTCATTCCTCTGTCAAAAATGACTTCGCCCATAATCAAATTTAATTGTCCTCTGCTGTTTGTGGCTGCAGCCTATACAAAAATTTAATTCTTCTTCAATAAAAAGTGTTGTGCACTCAATCTTCTTTGTTGCTGCTGTTGTACTCTTTTCTCTTCCTATACAAGGCACGCAGATGACTTTAATATTTCAACACTCCCCCTTAAAGTCAGCTGCTGGGTTGTCCATCAAACCCAAACATTTTCTGAAAAATTCAAATGTTTTCTGTGCCAATGGCTTTGTCAAAATATCTGCATATTGCTCCTCTATTTTACAATGCTGTAAAACAATTTCTCCATTGTTCACCAATTCTCTGATATAGTGAAACTTTGTGTTTATGTGCTTTGTTCTCTTATGAAACACATAATTTTTTGATAATGAAATAGCTGAGCTATTGTCACAATAAATCACTATCCCTTTTACCTGTTCTTGACATAGACTTCTCAACATTCTTCTCATCCAAACTGCTTGACATGCTGCTGCTGTAGCTGCCACATATTCTGCCTCTGCTGTAGATAATACTACAATAGGCTGTTTCTTAGAAGCCCATGAAATGGCTCCTGAACCCATATGAAAAATATAACCGGAAGTGCTCTTCCGATCATCTACACTTCCAGCCCAATCACTGTCAGTGTATCCAACTAATTCTGAATTTTCTGAAGCTGTATACAAAATACCAAATCCTTTTGTTCCTTTCACATACCTCAGAATTCTCTTTGCTGCTTTCCAATGTGCTTCTTTTGGCTTCTCCATAAATCTGGAAATTAAACTAACCGCATGCATAATATCTGGCCTAGCTTCATTCAAATACATGAGGCTGCCAACTATGCTTTTATACAAACTTGGATCAAAATCCTTTCTGCTATCATCTTTTCTCAACTTCAATCCCATTACTGTGGGAGTAATTGCAGCTTTTCACTCTTGCATATTAAATCTTTCTAAAACTTGATTCACATACTTTGCTTGAGATATAAAAATCCCTTTCTCACTTTTCTCTACTTCTATTCCTAAGAAGTATCTCAACAAACCCATGTCAGTCATTTCAAATTCATCTTTCATGACTGTTTTAAAATTTTCAACAAGGTAATCATTACCTGTAAAAATTAAATCATCAACATATAAAACAACAATCAACATCTTACCATCCTTTTATTTGATGTAGAGGGTGGGTTCTCCCTCACACTTTTCAAATCCATTTTCCAGTAGATAGGAATCTATCCTACTGTACCATGCTCTTGGAGCTTGCTTCAGTCCATAAAGAGCTTTCTTCAATTTGCAGACCTTATGCTCTTGGCCTTTATTCTCATATCCGAGAGGTTGTTCAACATATACCTCTTCCATTAAAACTCCATTTAAAAATGCATATTTTACATCCATCTGATATACTTTCCATTTGTTTTGTGCTGCTATGGACATCACTGCTCTTACTGTCTCCATTCTTGCAACTAGTGCAAAAGTTTCTTCATAATCAATTCCTTGCTTCTGCTTGTATCCCTTGACAACAAGCCTGGCCTTGTGTCTCTCTATCTTTCCTTCAACATTTCTTTTGGACTTATAGACCCATTTTACACCAATGACTTCTTTACCTTCTGGGAGATCAACCAGCTCCCATGTTTTGTTCTTTTCTATGGCTTTAATTTCATCATCCATAGCTTCTATCCATTTTCTATATTTAATAGCATCTTCAAAATGAATAGGATCATCAACTTGACAGTACAAAGCAAATAAGGAATTCATACCTTCGTTTGCTTCTCCTTGCTCATAGATTTCTCTAATACTTCTGAACTTTGTTCCTCTTTCACTTGGTGTAGACGTGCTTGATGAAGCACTTAATTCTGTTCCATGTGGTGTGCTTGGTGATGCACTGCCACTTCTTCTCAAGGGTGTTCTCGTTGCTGCTTGAGGTGTCCCTTGCTGTCCTTGTGCTGGTGGAGGTTGTGTTACTGATGAGTTGTTAATTTCAACTACATATCCTTCATCTTCATCATGAGACAAACAAATTTTAACATTAACTGTTTTCTCTATGCTTCCATCCCATGCTTCCTCTTCAATGAATTGCACATCTCTGCTTATCACAAAGTTCTTTGTGGATGGGTTATATAACCTGTATCCTTTGGAATCCTCACAATATCCAACGAAAATGCACTTCTCCCCCTTACTATCTAACTTCTTTCTCAACTTGTCTGGAATGTGTACATATGCCACACATCCAAAAAATCTCATGTGGGTGACTCCCTGTTTTCTGCCACTCCACGCTTCTTCTGGAACTTTTTTCATCACAGCTTTTGTAGGGAATCTATTTAAAATATACGTAGCACAGTTTGCTGCTTCTGCCCAATACTCATTCGGTAAGTGTTTTTCCTTTAGCATACTTCTGACCATTTCCATTATGGTTCGATTCTTTCTTTCAGCAACTCCATTCTGTTGCAGTGTGTACCTTGTGGTAAATTTCTTGTGTATGCCATTCTCTTTGCAAAAACGCAGAAACTCCTTTGATATGTATTCTCCTCCTCTGTCAGTTCTGAGGACTTTAATGTATTGCCCACTTTTTTTCTCTACAAGAGCTTTAAAGTGGAAAAATTTCTGAAAAACTTCACTCTTATATTTTAGAAAATAAACCCACACTTTTCTTGTGAAATAATCTATGAAGGTCAACATGTAAGTGATGCCTGAAACTGATGCTGTCTGCATCGGCCCACACAAATTTGAGTGAATGATTTCTAGGGGTGCTTTCACCCTTATACTTTTCCCTAAAGGAAAGTTTTCTCTGTGTTGCTTTCCCAAGATGTAGCCTTCACATAGGCTGTCAGGCTTCTCAATCAATGGTAAACCTCTTACCATTACTTTTCTGTGCAGAAAATTTAATCCTCCGAAATTGAGATGTCCAAATCTCAAGTGCCATAACCAATTTACATATTTTTCTTCATTCTGGAAGGCTTCTTGTGTTACGGCTGCTATACTCTTTCCTTTTCTCTTCAAGTGAATGTTGAGCTTGAGCGGAAACATTCTATTGCTAGTCATTTGTATTTCAGCAATAATTTACTTGCTTGGAGAAATATCTTTTATTGTGCACACATCATCTTTAAATATTACATTGTAACCTTTGTTTATGAGCTGTCCAACGCTCAAAAGATTACATTTCAGACCTGGAACATAATACACATCAAGAACAAATTTCTGCTCCCCATTCCTTGCTCGAATACTAACTCTGCCTTTTCCTTTGACAGGGATATTAGTATCAGTCCCTGTGGTCACTTCAGATTTTAATTCTTCATCTAGATTGGAAAACACTGATTTGTTGCCAGTCATATGATTACTACATCCTGAATCTAAGAACCAAACATCATCTCCTTTATCTTGTGCTACATTACAAGCTAATAACACATTACTTGGGTTCTTTTCTTCTTTTGCTACATTAGCATTCTGCTTGTTTTTCATGTCATTTTGCTTATTTCTACATTCATTGGCATAGTGCCCATATTTCTTGCAATAATGACATTGGACATTGGATTTATCATACCTTTGTCCATGAGCATGTTGGTGTTGATGTCCACCTTGCTGGCTGTTGCTTTGGCCGTGGCTCTGACTTTGACTGTTCCTCCTTCCATATGAATGTGAAGGGTTGTTCCTTCCACCTTTGTTCTGGCTTCTACCTCTTCCTCTTCCTTTGCCTTGACCTCTTCATCTTCCTAAAGGCATATGGGTCTTGAAGGCGTGCTCAAGAGATGAGTGTTCATCTCTTCTCAATCTCTGTTCATGAGTTATCAATGAGGCATGAAGTTCATCAACTATGAACCGTGAGAGATCTTTGGTCTCTTCTATGGTGGTAACAATTACATCAAACTTTGAGGGTAAGCATCTCAAAAGTTTCTCCATGATTCTTCTTTCTTCAAGAGTTTCTCCATGGGATCTTATCTGATTTACAATCCCAATCACATGTGTTAAAAATGTGTCTACACTGTCTGACTTTTTCATGCAAAGAGTTTCAAAATCTCTTCTCAGCAATTGAAGTTTTGTTGTCTTAACTTTCTCCATACCTTGATAGGCTATTTTCAGAGTTTCCCATGCCTCCTTGGATCTCTTAGCTGCTGCTATCCTTGGAAACACACTCTCATTTACTACTTGATACAAATAGAAGAGGGCCTTAGCATCCTTCTTTCTATTGTTCTTCAGTAAGTCCTTCTCTGCTTGAGTTAAGGCATTAAAAGCTTGCTCATCAGTTGGTTCAACGAAACCATCTTCTACAAACTCCCATAAGTCTTGTGAAACAAACAGGGCTTTCATGGTAATGGCCCAATAATCATAGTTCTTTCCATTAAATTGTGGAAGTTGAACATTTCCAATGTTCATACCAGTACTTGGTCAAGCCATTGCTCTTGAACTGAACTCTAAACTTAAACAAATTGTCTTTCCTTTTCTGAAAGAACAAACTCTTTTAAGACAAGAATAACAATTCTGTTATCTTTGAGAAATACCTGAACTTTGACTTTTGTTGGGCTTTCACGCTGCTGGAGAAAACGCTTCAACAAGTCTTCTTCTTCTTCAGCTTCTTTGAAACCTTCAAAGAGCCTGAACTAGCTTTGATACCATGCTAGAATTTCTCAATATTAAAATAGAAATTCCCTTTCTTTAACAAAACAAAAAACAATTACAAAAAAAAAAACTCTCCTCTACAACACAGAGAAGTTTCAAACAGAAATTTTAATCGCAGACAGAGATGACATGAAAATGCTTTCTATTTCAATAACAGAACTTAAAAAAAACTGTTACAAATTTTCTTCCTCAATGGAGGGATTCACAAAATATGTTCGACTGCTACAGACACAGTGCTCTACAAAACAACTCTCTGTCTCTCAAGAACGCACAAACAGTGCTCTGTTCTTCTTACTGTGCTCTTCTTGCCTGCGGGCTCTCACACAGCAATTACAACAACATTACAATACAATGCTCTCTTGGCTCTCGGGCCTTTTTCACTTTATATAGTGCGGCAGGAACAAAAAACATTAAACAAAGAAAATAAAACAAAAATATAAAGGAAAATCACTTTCCAAACATAAAACTTAACATGGCGTGACGTACGAGTGGGGACCACGTCGCAGTCGACCATTTTGCGATGTGCGATGGTGGAACGGCGGAACAACAAAAATGCGATGGCACGATCTGCGATGGTGCATATCGCAACTTTAAAACCGGTGAAAACATATGGAGGAATACTTGTAACATGCGATGGTGCGATCGTGCGATGGTGCGACGATCGCACATCGCAACTTTCAATATTTGCGATATATCGCGGAACATATATATATATATATATATATATATATAACATGCGATTGTGCGATCGTGCGATAGTGCGACGATCGCGCATCGCAACTTTCAACAGAACCTTGGCATGGGCGGAGGGTGATTCTGTAATATTGCGATGTTGCGATTGTGCGATGATCACAAATCGCAAACATCCACATCAACAAGACACTTGCAGTCTCAAACTTCAAAAATTGAAAGCTGCGCTCTGCGATCTGCACTAAAGCGCTTAAGTGGTAGGGACCACTTGTCCTTCCGCTTCATAAGTGACTTCTGCCTGTTCGAGGGCTTTAAAGCCCGAAATGACTTTCTTTAATAACTTCTGCTCCTCCGTAGACTTGAGTTACGAAATTCTTCATTCCTCTGTCAAAAATGACTTTGCCCATAATCAAATTTAATTCTCCTCTGCTGTTTGTGGATGCGGCCTATACAAAAATTTAATTCCTCTTCAATACAGAGTGTTGTGCACTCAATCTTCTCTGCTGCTGTTGTTGTACTCTTTTCTCTTCCTGTACAAGGCACGCAGATGACTTTAATATTTCAACAAAAAAAAAAAAACTCTGTCTCTCAAGTTTGACTAGTAAAGAATGATAGAAAGCAATCATATATTTCACACAAAGTTGTATTATTCAACACACACCTGCATTACAGACAACAATTACTCTATAATATACAGTTTGTGATATGTAACTTATTCCTAATTTAGAAGGATAGGTTGATAGAATTTCTCAACAGTCACTGACAACTTATAACCTAAAATTACAGTTAAAAGATGTAAGAATTAACTCCAAGTTCCCTTCTTAATTCTTACATTACATAAAATTATTGAAAACACCATAAACAACAAAATACACATTCATTCTTTAAATGGTTTACAACTTGCAGATCGACATAGACTTCATCAAGTTGCCTCATGTCCCTAATAAAGGTGTACTCGACAATTTGGATTCCTGAGTTCAAATCATGAAATAAAAAATCAAGCACCTCAAGAAGTCAATTACTTAAAAACGTCCCAAGTCATGACACAATCTCATTAGAAGAACACTCCCACATCTTCAAGAAATGAGAGATCCTTTCCTAGATCGACAACTGCCATGTTATGTAGACAACCGTCCATGTTGGGCCTTTTCACTGAACTGTAGTTCTTGTAAAGAGTTTGAGAGATTCAAATTATTTATTGAATTCACCATCAAAACTCAATTAATATTCATTTGTAACTATATTCGCCAATTCTTTCCCTTTTAACACGTCATTGGCATGAATTTTGCAATTCCACAGTGTATGCCCAATTTTCCTGCAATATAAGTAGCATTCAAGTTCACTTTTATTTTCATTCTTCGTTCTGATCCTAGTCTTTGAAAACAATGCATTTTGTATTTAATAATTTCCTTTTGTATCCTCCAGTTTTAGTCTCTTTTCCTCTTCGAAATGTGTTGCAACCATCTCATCGAATTTTTGTGAAGACATTTGACTCAAAGTGAAGACAACATTACTATAACTTGGATGTAAAATATTTATAAGATGGATTTTTCATCTTCATCTTCCACCTTATCTTCTGCTTAATTGTCTTAAAAGAAACATTAAATTATTTACATAAATAGACATAGATGTATAATCCTTCATTTAAAGTCTAATTAATAATTGCAACTTTATGGAAAATTTTAAATTTGTAGCTTTTGCACCAAACAGTTGAATTGGGCATTGCCATATTTCCTTAGATGGTTTAGTGAGACGAGCATGCGTGAGATGAGTTCTTTGGCCAGCACTGAAATTGTGTTCCGCACGCCATTTTTGAGATCAACATCTTCCTTCAAAATCCTACCCTTGAGTTCCAATAGGCTGTCACTATGGAATGGGAATCCACCACTGAGCATCGCATACATCAACACTCCAGCGCTCCAAATATCCACGCTCTCTGTATATCCACCTTGCCCATTCATGATTTCAGGAGCAACGTAAGCAGGGGTTCCCACTTGATCATACAGAAGTTTACGCCCACTTGGTATACCCTTTCCACAAATGAGAACCTGAGCAAGTAAGGATGATCCCTTCGGCAACCAGTAGAGTTGTGTTTGAGAGCGCGGGTAGGATGTGTGTAGCAGGAAGTGCGGTTGGGCCCTTTGCTTGCCCATATGGGCATAATGGGCAGAGTTTGAATGGTGAGTTTGTTGACTAAACAAAATTTGGGGTTTCTGGTGCAGCGTGGACTGCATTGCAAAAGGAATGACTGCAAAACAACCGCAGATAAACATAAATACTGAGAGTTGTAAGTTTTTAGCTGGTTGTAAGTTTTGACAGGGGGCCGGGGATGAAATTTGTTGCCTGAAGGGGGGGGGGGGGGTTTGGTGTTTTATAGCTGGTACCCATTGAGGGAAAATTGTTGCTGCATTTGGTGGCTATGTTGAATGTTTTTAGCTGGAAACCATTGACGACATTCTGATGTTGGTTTTGGTGGCTATTGTTCATGTTCTCTAGCTGGAACCCTTCTGGGGACAATCTGCTGTTGCTTTGGTGGCTATTACTGAATCTTGGGTGCTACAGTATTAACCTTTGCTGAGAGATGTCTTGGTTGTTTTTTATTTGGTTAGGAGCCTGGTTAGGAGGTATTAGCTGGTACCCAATGAGGCAAATTTGTTGATGCTATTGGTGGCTATGGTTGAAGGTTTTTAGCTGGTACCCAACGACGACATCTTGATGTTGGTTTTGGTGGCTACGTTTCAATGTTTTTTCTGGCTGGAACCCAATTGTTGACAATTTGTTGATGCTATTCGTGGCTATTACTGAATCATCAGTGCTGTAGTCTTTTCCTAGGCATAGATCGATGGTTTCCCGGTACATGTTTATGGCTACTGAAGTCCTGGTCTTTCTCATGCTGCCTGCGATGATGGATGTTGACGCATGCCAATGACGACTTCTTGTGGGGATTTGTTGGACTGAGGATGGCCAGGTGTGGTAGCTGTGTTAGCTGGGAGGGGTAGAGAAGATATGGAATTGATTGGGTGTGATCTTCTTTTGCTTGGGCGAAGGCGATATCAGTGTTGGTGACTTTGCTGGAGATTTGATGGACTATTGTGCATAAGGAATGTCGTAGTTTATCTGAATACTAAACTTTCTGGTTCCTGGATTATGGCGTTTTCAGGGCAGTGATAGTCGATGCTCTGGTATTTCGGAGATTGCATGATGGCTGCCTTGAATCTCTTGACGTACTGTTATCCATCATATTTTTCGGAATATTTTCCCCTTGGTCTCGATTTGGGAGTTTTCTTTCTCTCTGGATGGTTTTTTGGCGCTCTGGATTGTGGATGTTGCGGGTGTGGGGTGCGTATCATTCTTAAGCTCTTCGGGTCCTCTCTTTGCAGGCTTTGGTTGGCATTCCATGGATGTCATCGCAGATGTCAATGCCAATGTCGAGGGCTCTCTGGTTTTTCCGGTTGGTCAGTTGATTTTCCGACTGATTTGAATTGTATTCCGGGGTATTGGCATTTCGAGGCTTCCATTTCAAAATCTGTCTGACAACGGCGGCGAATTTTATTAATGGCCCATTGTGGATGGTTGTCACATTTATTGACATCATAGGCTATTGTGCCCTTATTTATGATCCCGGGAGTGTGGCCGTTTACTTCCCATCAATTTTCGACCGTTTTTTCTGGGATTATATCTTAATTGGGATTCGGCCGATTTTTTTGGATTGTACTTGCACAGATGCGGTTGCGCTTCAGTGGTCTTCGTCGGCTATGGGATGAGGATGTGTTCAGCATATTGAAACGTCTTCCGTCATCGCTCTGCCTCGTACGATCGCATTTCCCCTGCTGATGATGGCAAATCAGGGTATGATATCGTTTTGGCTGGTGGGGGTAGGTTTATAGTTGACAGGCGTGGGTTTTCTTCCTCATGGCACTTACTCAGATAGGGTCGCGCACCTCTGTACTTGCTTGGGATCTCTGATCCATTGCTTTTCGAATTCACTCGGATTTCTTCTCCAGCTGGATCTCTCCCGGTTTAAATTTATATATCTTATGCAGCTATCTGACATCATGTTGTCAGATCACATGATCTATAAAACGGTCACCGATTATACGGAGCCTCCAGTTTTCATGATGGTTCTGGATTTGAATTTGGTATGGGACGCCGAAGAGCTAGATTCTCTACATGGTCATTCATTCCCTTCCCATTCCGATTCTATGGGGCACAACGTTCTGTATGCTGTGTTTTTGATGGGGCGCCTTCTTGCAGCTTTTCTCGATGATGCTGTAGGGGGTCCTGCTTTTCAAATTTTCAGCTTTTGATGGGCGCAGGGGAGCCGGACTTCCCCTAAAAATGGGTATCAGCATCCGGGCGCCTTTTTTTTGTTTTACAGGGCCGGCTCTCTATCATCAAGCAGACTGTCTTTCTTTTTTGAGTGCAGGGACATTGGGTTTACTCTAGGGATGTTTTTCTTTCTATCAAGCGAGACTGAAAAATTATCGAGCGAGGCGATTTCCATATGACAGGCAAGCATGATTTTTCTTCATGCGAGCCTGTTCTTTTTCTCAAGCGATCCTGATCAACGTTTTGTCATGACACTTTGGCTGGCAGCCCCTGCGCTTTTTTGCCGTCATCTTCGACTATCCGTTTTAGTTTCTATCCTTTCTTTTTCCGGCTATTGTCTTTTCTAGGGGATCAAAGTCGCTCTAGGTCATATGAGCCTAATTTGGTGATCGCTCAAGCGAGCCCGCCTCAAGTCAGTCTTGGTGACACTATGGAGGCCACTTCTGGAACTTCTGGAACATTACTTGTTTAGCCTTCTTTCTATGCATTTACCCTTTATTTTCTCATTGTTATGAATTATGATGCTGCTGTATTATTTTGTTTGTCTTCTCATTGTATACAGGTATGATCTGATGAGTGTGTTTTATTCCACTCATTATTGTTGACCATATATATCGAATACCTTTCTCCTCATAAATGTATTCTTGATGTATTTGGATTATGGTGTATTCTCGCTGGTTTATATAACAGCTTGAGAAATTATGAAGAACATGTATTGTCATATATATCCTTTAATATATACAACGTTTTTTTTCTTCTGAAAAAAAAGATGGTTTAGTGAGATCTACAAGATGTAACTGTGAATCTGAAAGA